>CM056050.1:195459604-195921400 GCA_029574335.1 Rana kukunoris | reverse complement strand
TTTCCACAGAACATCTTAGCAAAAGGAACAAGATTTATTCCACTCCAAAGAGAAACCAGAGTATAACCCAGGAGAAGACAGATGCTGTTCAACTCATGGTGACTTCCAAGACAGCCTAATTTGCATGTCTGTGCAGCTTCATGGGGGCGGGAATCAGCAAGCACGCGTAATAATCGGCTTCATCAAAACAATATAAGGCGCACCAACATGGATTTAAGGCAAATATATTCCATCAAAAATCTGTCCCTAGGACTGCATCGACCGACGCACCCAACTCCCCCACCACTACCACCAACAACAACAACAACATTAACGCCATGTGCATTATTTTCTTTTTTCCAAATCAAAAGAACTCAAGCTATATTTCACAAATCCAAACAAACAATTTAATCACACTGAAGAGAAACCAGAGTATAACCCGGCAGAAAACAGAGGCTGTTCAACTCATGGTGACTTCAAGACAGCCTAATTTGCATGTCTGTGCAGCTGCATGGGGGGCGGGAATCAGAAGGCACGCATAATAATCGGCTTCATCAAAACCATATAAGGCGCACCACCATGGAAATGGCAAAGATATTCCATCAAAGATCCATTTCTAGGCCATGTTGACCACCACCTGCATACCTTCCCAAATCAAAGGAACTCAAGCTATTTTTCACCAAGAAAGCCCGGCATTAGCCAGGCATAGAAAACTTCACCAAAACTCATGGTTGTTCCTTTCCACAGAAATCTTTAGCAAAAGAAAAAAGATGTATTCTCTCCAAAGAGAAACCAGAGTATAACCCAGGAGAACACAGATGCTGTTCAACTCATGGTGACTCCAAGACAGCCTAATTTGCATGTCTGTGCAGCTTCATGGGGGGCGGGAATCAGCAAGCACGCGTAATAATCGGCTTCATCAAAACAATATAAGGCGCACCACCCTGGATTTAGGGCAAATATATTCCATCAAAGATCCAGTTCTAGGCCACGTTGACCACCACCTGCATACCTTCCCAAATCAAAGGAACTCAAGCTATTTTTCACCAAGATAGCCCGGCATTAGCCAGGCATAGAAAACTTCACCAAAACTCATGGTTGTTCCTTTCCACAGAAATCTTTAGCAAAAGAAAAAAAGATGTATTCACTCCAAAGAGAAACCAGAGTATAACCCAGGAGAACACATATGCTGTTCAACTCATGGTGACTCCAAGACAGCCTAATTTGCATGTCTGTGCAGCTTCATGGGGGGCGGGAATCAGCAAGCACGCGTAATAATCGGCTTCATTCAAAACAATATAAGGCGCACCACCTGGATTTAGGGCAAATATATTCCTTCAACAATCTGTCCTGGGCTGTATTGACCACCACCACCACGTGCATTCCTTTCCAATCAAAAGATTTCAATGCTATATATTCCACAATCCAAACAAACAATTTAATCACACTGAAGAGAAACCAGAGTATAACCCGGCAGAAAACAGAGGCTGTTCGACTCATGGTGACTTCAAGTCAGCTAATTTGCATGTCTGTGCAGCTTGCACGGGGGGCGGGGAATCAGAAGGCACGCGTAATAATCGCTTCATCAAAACAATATAAGGCACACCACCCTGGATTTAGGGCACATATATTCCATCAAAAATCCGTTCCTAGGCTGCATTGACCACCACCACCAACAACAACATTAACGCCATGTGCATTCCTTTCCAAATCAAAAGAACTCAAGCTATATTTCACAAATCCAAACAAACGATTTAATCACACTGAAGAGAAACCAGAGTATAACCCGGCAGAAAACAGAGGCTGTTCAACTCATGGTGACTTCAAGACAGCCTAATTTGCATGTCTGTGCAGCTGCATGGGGGGCGGGAATCAGAAGGCACGCTTAATAATCGGCTTCATCAAAACAATATAAGGCGCACCGCCATGGAATGGGGGCAAATATATTCCATCAAAGATCCAGTTCTAGGCCACGTTGACCACCACCTGCATGCCTTCCCAAATCAAAGGAACTCAAGCTATTTTTCACCAAGATAGCCCGGCATTAGCCAGGCATAGAAAACTTCACCAAAACTCATGGTTGTTCCTTTCCACAGAAATCTTTAGCAAAAGATGTATTCACTCCAAAGAGAAACCAGAGTATAACCCAGGAGAACACAGATGCTGTTCAACTCATGGTGACTCCAAGACAGCCTAATTTGCATGTCTGTGCAGCTTCATGGGGGGCGGGAATCAGCAAGCACGCGTAATAATCGGCTTCATCAAAACAATATAAGGCGCACCACCCTGGATTTAGGGCAAATATATTCCATGAAAAATCTGTTCCTAGGCTGCATTGACCACCACCAACAACAACATTAACGCCATGTGCATTCCTTTCCAAATCAAAAGAACGCAAGCTATATTTCACAAATCCAAACAAACAATTTAATCACACTGAAGAGAAACCAGAGTATAACCCGGCAGAAAACAGAGGCTGTTCAACTCATGGTGACTTCAAGACAGCCTAATTTGCATGTCTGTGCAGCTTCATGGGGGGCGGGAATCAGCAAGCACGCGTAATAATCGGCTTCATCAAAACAATATAAGGCGCACCACCCTGGATTTAGGGCAAATATATTCCATCAAAGATCCAGTTCTAGGCCACGTTGACCACCACCAACAACAACAAATACGCCATGTGCTTCTTTCCAAATCAAAGGAACTCAAGCTATTTTTCACCAAGATAGCCCGGCATTAGCCAGGCATAGAAAACTTCACCAAAACTCATGGTTGTTCCTTTCCACAGAAATCTTTAGCAAAAGGAAAAAGATGTATTCACTCCAAAGAGAAACCAGAGTATAACCCAGGAGAAGACAGATGCTGTTCAACTCATGGTGACTCCAAGACAGCCTAATTTGCATGTCTGTGCAGCTTCATGGGGGGCGGGAATCAGCAAGCACGCGTAATAATCGGCTTCATCAAAACAATATAAGGCGCACCAACATGGATTAAGGGCAAATATATTCCATCAAAAATCTGTTCCTAGGCTGCATCGACCACCACCACCACCACCACCAACAACAACAACAACAACATTAACGCCATGTGCATTATTTTCCAAATCAAAAGAACTCAAGCTATATTTCACAAATCCAAACAAACAATTTAATCACACTGAAGAGAAACCAGAGTATAACCCGGCAGAAAACAGAGGCTGTTCAACTCATGGTGACTTCAAGACAGCCTAATTTGCATGTCTGTGCAGCTGCATGGGGGGCGGGAATCAGAAGGCACGCATAATAATCGGCTTCATCAAAACCATATAAGGCGCACCACCATGGAATGGGGGCAAAGATATTCCATCAAAGATCCATTTCTAGGCCATGTTGACCACCACCTGCATACCTTCCCAAATCAAAGGAACTCAAGCTATTTTTCACCAAGAAAGCCCGGCATTAGCCAGGCATAGAAAACTTCACCAAAACTCATGGTTGTTCCTTTCCACAGAAATCTTTAACAAAAGAAAAAAGATGTATTCTCTCCAAAGAGAAACCAGAGTATAACCCAGGAGAAGACAGATGCTGTTCAACTCATGGTGACTCCAAGACAGCCTAATTTGCATGTCTGTGCAGCTTCATGGGGGGCGGGAATCAGCAAGCACGCATAATAATCGGCTTCATCAAAACAATATAAGGCGCACCACCCTGGATTTAGGGCAAATATATTCCATCAACAATCTGTTCCTGGGCTGTCTTGACCACCACCACCACGTGCATTCCTTTCCAAATCAAAAGAATTCAAGCTATATCTCACAAATCCAAACAAACAATTTAATCACACTGAAGAGAAACCAGAGTATAACCCGGCAGAAAACAGAGGCTGTTCGACTCATGGTGACTTCAAGTCAGCCTAATTTGCATGTCTGTGCAGCTGCATGGGGGGCGGGAATCAGAAGGCACGCGTAATAATCGGCTTCATCAAAACAATATAAGGCACACCACCCTGGATTTAGGGCACATATATTCCATCAAAAATCCGTTCCTAGGCTGCATTGCATACCACCACACCACCACCACCACCACCACCAACAACAACATTAACGCCATGTGCATTCCTTTCCAAATCAAAAGAACTCAAGCTATATTTCACAAATCCAAACAAACGATTTAATCACACTGAAGAGAAACCAGAGTATAACCCGGCAGAAAACAGAGGCTGTTCAACTCATGGTGACTTCAAGACAGCCTAATTTGCATGTCTGTGCAGCTGCATGGGGGGGCGGGAATCAGAAGGCACGCGTAATAATCGGCTTCATCAAAACAATATAAGGCGCACCGCCATGGATTAATGGGGGCAAATATATTCCATCAAAGATCTAGTTCTAGGCCACGTTGACCACCACCACAACACCTAACGCATGCCTTCTTTCCAAATCAAAGGAACTCAAGCTATTTTTCACCAAGATAGCCCGGCATTAGCCAGGCATAGAAAACTTCACCAAAACTCATGGTTGTTCCTTTCCACAGAAATCTTTAGCAAAAGATGTATTCACTCCAAAGAGAAACCAGAGTATAACCCAGGAGAACACAGATGCTGTTCAACTCATGGTGACTCCAAGACAGCCTAATTTGCATGTCTGTGCAGCTTCATGGGGGGCGGGAATCAGCAAGCACGCGTAATAATCGGCTTCATCAAAACAATATAAGGCGCACCACCCTGGATTTAGGGCAAATATATTCCATCAAAAATCTGTTCCTAGGCTGCATTGACCACCACCACCACCACCACCACCAACAACAACATTAACACCATGTGCATTCCTTTCCAAATCAAAAGAACTCAAGCTATATTTCACAAATCCAAACAAACGATTTAATCACACTGAAGAGAAACCAGAGTATAACCCGGCAGAAAACAGAGGCTGTTCAACTCATGGTGACTTCAAGTCAGCCTAATTTGCATGTCTGTGCAGCTGCATGGGGGGCGGGAATCAGAAGGCACGCGTAATAATCGGCTTCATCAAAACAATATAAGGCGCACCGCAATGGAATGGGGGAAAATATATTCCATCTAAGATCCAGTTCTAGGCCATGTTGACCTCCACCTGCATGCCTTCCCAAATCAAAGGAACTCGAGCTATTTTTCACCAAGATAGCCCGGCATTAGCCAGGCATAGAAAACTTCACCAAAACTCATGGTTGTTCCTCACCACAGAAATCTTTAACAAAATAAAAAAAACATTTCTTCACTCCAAAGAGAAACCGGAGAATAACCCGGCAGAAAACAGAGGCTGTTCAACTCATGGTGACTTCAAGACAGCCTAATTTGCATGTCTGTGCAGCTGCATGGGGGGCGGGAATCAGAAGGCACGCGTAATAATTGGCTTCATCAAAACAATATAAGGCGCACCGCCATGGAATGGGGCAAATATATTCCATCAAAGATCCAGTTCTAGGCCACGTTGACCACCACCTGCATGCCTTCCCAAATCAAAGGAACTCAAGCTATTTTTCACCAAGATAGCCCGGCATTAGCCAGGCATAGAAAACTTCACCAAAACTCATGGTTGTTCCTTTCCACAGAAATCTTTAGCAAAAGATGTATTCACTCCAAAGAGAAACCAGAGTATAACCCAGGAGAACACAGATGCTGTTCATTTATGGTGACTCCAAGACAGCCTAATTTGCATGTCTGTGCAGCTTCTTGGGGGGCGGGAATCAGCAAGCACGCGTAATATTCGGCTTCATCAAAACAATATAAGGCGCACCACCCTGGATTTAGGGCAAATATATTCCATCAAAATCTGTTCCTGGCTGTATGACCACCACCCACCACTGTTCCTAGGCTATATTTCACAAATCCAAAACAAACAATTTTAATCACTGCATTGACCACCACTCATGGTGACCCACCACCAGCTGCATGGGGGGCAACAACGTAATAAACAACATATATAAACAACTGGATTTTACAACAACAACAACAACAACAACATTAACGCCATGTGCATTATTTTCCAAATCAAAAGAACTCAAGCTATATTTCACAAATCCAAACAAACAATTTAATCACACTAAAGAGAAACCAGAGTATAACCCGGCAGAAAACAGAGGCTGTTCAACTCATGGTGACTTCAAGACAGCCTAATTTGCATGTCTGTGCAGCTGCATGGGGGGCGGGAATCAGAAGGCACGCGTAATAATCGGCTTCATCAAAACAATATAAGGCGCACCGCAATGGAATGGGGGCAAATATATTCCATCAAAGATCCAGTTCTAGGCCACGTTGACCACCACCTGCATGCCTTCCCAAATCAAAGGAACTCAAGCTATTTTTCACCAAGATAGCCCGGCATTAGCCAGGCATTGAAAACTTCACCTAAACTCATGGTTGTTCCTCACCACAGAAATCTTTAACAAAATAAAAAAAACATTTCTTCACTCCAAAGAGAAACCGGAGAATAACCCGGCAGAAAACAGAGGCTGTTCAACTCATGGTGACTCCAAGACAGCCTAATTTGCATGTCTGTGCAGCTTCATGGGGGGCGGGAATCAGCAAGCACGCGTAATAATCGGCTTCATCAAAACAATATAAGGCGCACCACCATGGAATGGGGGCAAATATATTCCATCAAAGATCCATTTCTAGGCCATGTTGACCACCACCTGCATACCTTCCCAAATCAAAGGAACTCAAGCTATTTTTCACCAAGAAAGCCCGGCATTAGCCAGGCATAGAAAACTTCACCAAAACTCATGGTTGTTCCTTTCCACAGAAATCTTTAGCAAAAGAAAAAAGATGTATTCTCTCCAAAGAGAAACCAGAGTATAACCCAGGAGAACACAGATGCTGTTCAACTCATGGTGACTCCAAGACAGCCTAATTTGCATGTCTGTGCAGCTTCATGGGGGGCGGAAATCAGCAAGCACGCGTAATAATCGGCTTCATCAAAACAATATAAGGCGCACCACCCTGGATTTAGGGCAAATATATTCCATCAAATATATTGACCACCACCAACAACAACCATCAAAAATCTGAACTCAAACTATATTTCACAAATCCAAACAAACAATTTAATTCCTAACCCGGCAGAAAACAGAGGCTGCATTGACCAGGGGGACCACCACCACCACCACACTGGATTTAGGGCAAATATACATCATCTGTTCCTACAACAACAACAACATTAACGCCATGTGCATTCCTTTCCAAATCAAAAGAACTCAAGCTATATTTCACAAACCCAAACAAACGATTTAATCACACTGAAGAGAAACCAGAGTATAACCCGGCAGAAAACAGAGGCTGTTCAACTCATGGTGACTTCAAGTCAGCCTAATTTGCATGTCTGTGCAGCTGCATGGGGGGCGGGAATCAGAAGGCACACGTAATAATCGGCTTCATCAAAACAATATAAGGCGCACCGCAATGGAATGGGGGCAAATATATTTCATCAAAGATCCAGTTCTAGGCCACGTTGACCACCACCTGCATGCCTTCCCAAATCAAAGGAACTCAAGCTATTTTTCAACAAGATAGCCCGGCATTAGCCAGGTATAGAAAACTTCACCAAAACTCATGGTTGTTCCTCACCACAGAAATCTTTAACAAAATAATAAAAACATTTCTTCACTCCAAAGAGAAACCGGAGAATAACCCGGCAGAAAACAGAGGCTGTTCAACTCATGGTGACTTCAAGACAGCCTAATTTGCATGTCTGTGCAGCTGCATGGGGGGCGGGAATCAGAAGGCACGCGTAATAATCGGCTTCATCAAAACAATATAAGGCGCACCACCATGGAATGGGGGCAAATATATTCCATCAAAGATCCATTTCTAGGCCATGTTGACCACCACCTGCATACCTTCCCAAATCAAAGGAACTCAAGCTATTTTTCACCAAGAAAGCCCGGCATTAGCCAGGCATAGAAAACTTCACCAAAACTCATGGTTGTTCCTTTCCACAGAAATCTTTAGCAAAAGAAAAAAGATGTATTCACTCCAAAGAGAAACCAGAGTATAACCCAGGAGAACACAGATGCTGTTCAACTCATGGTGACTCCAAGACAGCCTAATTTGCATGTCTGTGCAGCTTCATGGGGGGCGGGAATCAGCAAGCACGCGTAATAATCGGCTTCATCAAAACAATATAAGGCGCACCACTCTGGATTTAGGGCAAATATATTCCATCAAAAATCTGTTCCTAGGCTGCATTGACCACCACCAACAACAACATTAACGCCATGTGCATTCCTTTCCAAATCAAAAGAACTCAAGCTATATTTCACAAATCCAAACAAACGATTTAATCACACTGAAGAGAAACCAGAGTATAACCCGGCAGAAAACAGAGGCTGTTCAACTCATGGTGACTTCAAGTCAGCCTAATTTGCATGTCTGTGCAGCTGCATGGGGGGCGGGAATCAGAAGGCACGCGTAATAATCGGCTTCATCAAAACAATATAAGGCGCACCGCAATGGAATGGGGGCAAATATATTCCATCAAAGATCCAGTTCTAGGCCACATTGACCACCACCTGCATGCCTTCCCAAATCAAAGGAACTCAAACTATTTTTCACCAAGATAGCCCGGCATTAGCCAGGCATAGAAAACTTCACCAAAACTCATGGTTGTTCCTTTCCACAGAAATCTTTAGCAAAGAATGTATTCACTCCAAAGAGAAACCAGAGTATAACCCGGCAGAAAACAGAGGCTGTTCAACTCATGGTGACTTCAAGTCAGCCTAATTTGCATGTCTGTGCAGCTGCATGGGGGGCGGGAATCAGAAGGCACGCGTAATAATCGGCTTCATCAAAACAATATAAGGCGCACCGCAATGGAATGGGGGAAAATATATTCCATCTAAGATCCAGTTCTAGGCCATGTTGACCTCCACCTGCATGCCTTCCCAAATCAAAGGAACTCGAGCTATTTTTCACCAAGATAGCCCGGCATTAGCCAGGCATAGAAAACTTCACCAAAACTCATGGTTGTTCCTCACCACAGAAATCTTTAACAAAATAAAAAAAACATTTCTTCACTCCAAAGAGAAACCGGAGAATAACCCGGCAGAAAACAGAGGCTGTTCAACTCATGGTGACTTCAAGACAGCCTAATTTGCATGTCTGTGCAGCTGCATGGGGGGCGGGAATCAGAAGGCACGCGTAATAATTGGCTTCATCAAAACAATATAAGGCGCACCGCCATGGAATGGGGGCAAATATATTCCATCAAAGATCCAGTTCTAGGCCACGTTGACCACCACCTGCATGCCTTCCCAAATCAAAGGAACTCAAGCTATTTTTCACCAAGATAGCCCGGCATTAGCCAGGCATAGAAAACTTCACCAAAACTCATGGTTGTTCCTTTCCACAGAAATCTTTAGCAAAAGATGTATTCACTCCAAAGAGAAACCAGAGTATAACCCAGGAGAACACAGATGCTGTTCATTTATGGTGACTCCAAGACAGCCTAATTTGCATGTCTGTGCAGCTTCTTGGGGGGCGGGAATCAGCAAGCACGCGTAATATTCGGCTTCATCAAAACAATATAAGGCGCACCACCCTGGATTTAGGGCAAATATATTCCATCAAAAATCTGTTCCTAGGCTGCATTGACCACCACCACCACCACCAACAACAACAACAACTACAACAACAACAACAACAACAACATTAACGCCATGTGCCTTCTTTTCCAAATCAAAAGAACTCAAGCTATATTTCACAAATCCAAACAAACAATTTAATCACACTAAAGAGAAACCAGAGTATAACCCGGCAGAAAACAGAGGCTGTTCAAGTCATGGTGACTTCAAGACAGCCTAATTTGCATGTCTGTGCAGCTGCATGGGGGGCGGGAATCAGAAGGCACGCGTAATAATCGGCTTCATCAAAACAATATAAGGCGCACCGCAATGGAATGGGGGCAAATATATTCCATCAAAGATCCAGTTCTAGGCCACGTTGACCACCACCTGCATGCCTTCCCAAATCAAAGGAACTCAAGCTATTTTTCACCAAGATAGCCCGGCATTAGCCAGGCATAGAAAACTTCACCAAAACTCATGGTTGTTCCTCACCACAGAAATCTTTAACAAAATAAAAAAAACATTTCTTCACTCCAAAGAGAAACCGGAGAATAACCCGGCAGAAAACAGAGGCTGTTGAACTCATGGTGACTTCAAGACAGCCTAATTTGCATGTCTGTGCAGCTGCATGGGGGGCGGGAATCAGAAGGCACGCGTAATAATCGGCTTCATCAAAACAATATAAGGCGCACCACCATGGAATGGGGGCAAATATATTCCATCAAAGATCCATTTCTAGGCCATGTTGACCACCACCTGCATACCTTCCCAAATCAAAGGAACTCAAGCTATTTTTCACCAAGAAAGCCCGGCATTAGCCAGGCATAGAAAACTTCACCAAAACTCATGGTTGTTCCTTTCCACAGAAATCTTTAGCAAAAGAAAAAAGATGTATTCTCTCCAAAGAGAAACCAGAGTATAACCCAGGAGAACACAGATGCTGTTCAACTCATGGTGACTCCAAGACAGCCTAATTTGCATGTCTGTGCAGCTTCATGGGGGGCGGAAATCAGCAAGCACGCGTAATAATCGGCTTCATCAAAACAATATAAGGTGCACCACTCTGGATTTAGGACAAATATATTCCATCAAAAATCTGTTCCTAGGCTGCATTGACCACCACCAACAACAACATTAACCTCATGTGCATTCCTTTCCAAATCAAAAGAACTCAAGCTATATTACACAAATCCAAACAAACGATTTAATCACACTGAAGAGAAACCAGAGTATAACCCGGCAGAAAACAGAGGCTGTTCAAGTCATGGTGACTTCAAGACAGCCTAATTTGCATGTCTGTGCAGCTGCATGGGGGGCGGGAATCAGAAGGCACGCGTAATAATCGGCTTCATCAAAACAATATAAGGCGCACCACCATGGAATGGGGGCAAATATATTCCATCAAAGATCCAGTTCTAGGCCACGTTGACCACCACCTGCATGCCTTCCCAAATCAAAGGAACTCAAGCTATATTTCACCAAGATAGCCCGGCATTAGCCAGGCATAGAAAACTTCACCAAAACTCATGGTTGTTCCTCACCACAGAAATCTTTAACAAAATAAAAAAAACATTTCTTCACTCCAAAGAGAAACCGGAGAATAACCCGGCAGAAAACAGAGGCTGTTCAACTCATGGTGACTTCAAGACAGCCTAATTTGCATGTCTGTGCAGCTGCATGGGGGGCGGGAATCAGAAGGCACGCGTAATAATCGGCTTCATCAAAACAATATAAGGCGCACCGCCATGGAATGGGGGCAAATATATTCCATCAAAGATCCAGTTCTAGGCCACGTTGACCACCACCTGCATGCCTTCCCAAATCAAAGGAACTCAAGCTATTTTTCACCAAGATAGCCCGGCATTAGCCAGGCATAGAAAACTTCACCAAAACTCATGGTTGTTCCTTTCCACAGAAATCTTTAGCAAAAGATGTATTCACTCCAAAGAGAAACCACAGTATAACCCAGGAGAACACAGATGCTGTTCAACTCATGGTGACTCCAAGACAGCCTAATTTGCATGTCTGTGCAGCTTCATGGGGGCGGGAATCAGCAAGCACACGTAATAATCGGCTTCATCATAACAATATAAGGCGCACCACCCTGGATTTAGGGCAAATATATTCCATCAAAGATCCAGTTCTAGGCCACGTTGACCACCACCTGCATGCCTACCCAAATCAAATGAACTCAAGCTATTTTTCACCAAGAAAGCCCGGCATTAGCCAGGCATAGAAAACTTCACCAAAACTCATGGTTGTTCCTTTCCACAGAAATCTTTAGCAAAAGGAAAAAGATGTATTCACTCCAAAGAGAAACCAGAGTATAACCCAGGAGAACACAGATGCTGTTCAACTCATGGTGACTCCAAGACAGCCTAATTTGCATGTCTGTGCAGCTTCATGGGGGGCGGGAATCAGCAAGCACGCGTAATAATCGGCTTCATCAAAACAATATAAGGCGCACCACCCTGGATTAAGGGCAAATATATTCCATCAAAAATCTGTTCCTAGGCTGCATTGACCACCACCAACAACAACAACAACAACAACATTAACGCCATGTGCATTCTTTTCCAAATCAAAAGAACTCAAGCTATTTTTTTTTTTTTCTTTTTTTTTTCCTATTGAAAAGCCTGTGGCGTGCAAAACACAACCCAAAAACTTCACCCGGTGCAGGAAAAAATGTGCACACACATAAAGAGTGAAACACAAAAAACTGCGATGGGTGACATCGTCAATTGGTCCTCCGCAAAGGACCCAGCTCTGATCCCCCGGGGCGTTAGGCTCCAGACAGGGAAAAGAGTTATTGGAGTCCAAGCAGCCGAAACCACTAGGACCCCACTATGGCCCATGCAGCCGAAGCCACATGGCCAAACATCCTCGGAGGGACTGCCGAGACAGAACTCATGGTGACTTCAAGACAGCCTAATTTGCATGTCTGTGCAGCTGCATGAGGGGCGGGAATCAGAAGGCACGCGTAATAATCGGCTTCATCAAAACAATATAAGGCGCACCGCCATGGAATGAGGGCAAATATATTCCATCAAAGATCCAGTTCTAGGCCACGTTGACCACCACCTGCATGCCTTCCCAAATCAAAGGAACTCAAGCTATTTTTCACCAAGATAGCCCAGCATTAGCCAGGCATAGAAAACTTCACCAAAACTCATGGTTGTTCCTTTCCACAGAAATCTTTAGCAAAAGATGTATTCACTCCAAAGAGAAACCACAGTATAACCCAGGAGAACACAGATGCTGTTCAACTCATGGTGACTCCAAGACAGCCTAATTTGCATGTCTGTGCAGCTTCATGGGGGGCGGGAATCAGCAAGCACGCGTAATAATCGGCTTCATCAAAACAATATAAGGCGCACCAGCCTGGATTTAGGGCAAATATATTCCATCAAAAATCTGTTCCTAGGCTGCATTGACCACCACCACCAA
This sequence comes from Rana kukunoris, assembly GCA_029574335.1. NCBI lineage: Eukaryota > Metazoa > Chordata > Amphibia > Anura > Ranidae > Rana > Rana kukunoris. Next base: position 195,908,399 of record CM056050.1, on the reverse strand, counting down.
CACCACCAACAACAACATTAACGCCATGTGCATTCCTTTCCAAATCAAAAGAAATCAAGCTATATTTCACAGACCCAAACAAACAATTTAATCACACTGAAGAGAAACCAGAGTATAACCCGGCAGAAAACAGAGGCTGTTCAACTCATGGTGACTTCAAGACAGCCTAATTTGCATGTCTGTGCAGCTGCATGGGGGGCGGGAATCAGAAGGCACGCGTAATAAACGGCTTCATCAAAACAATTTAAGGCGCACCACCATGGAATGGGGGCAAATATATTCCATCAAAGATCCATTTCTAGGCCATGTTGACCACCACCTGCATACCTTCCCAAATCAAAGGAACTCAAGCTATTTTTCACCAAGAAAGCACGGCATTAGCCAGGCATAGAAAACTTCACCAAAACTCATGGTTGTTCCTTTCCACAGAAATCTTTAGCAAAAGAAAAAAGATGTATTCTCTCCAAAGAGAAACCAGAGTATAACCCAGGAGAACACAGATGCTGTTCAACTTATGGTGACTCCAAGACAGCCTAATTTGCATGTCTGTGCAGCTTCATGGGGGGCGGGAATCAGCAAGCACGCGTAATAATCGGCTTCATCAAAACAATATAAGGCGCACCACTCTGGATTTAGGGCAAATATATTCCATCAAAAATCTGTTCCTAGGCTGCATTGACCACCACCAACAACAACATTAACGCCATGTGCATTCCTTTCCAAATCAAAAGAACTCAAGCTATATTTCACAAATCCAAACAAACGATTTAATCACACTGATGCTGTTCAACTCATGGTGACTCCAAGACAGCCTAATGGGGGGCGGGAATCAGCAAGCACGCGTAATAATCGGCTTCATCAAAACAACATAAGGCGCACCACTCTGGATTTAGGGCAAATATATTCCATCAAAAATCTGTTCCTAGGCTGCATTGACCACCACCAACAACAACATTAACGCCATGTGCATTCCTTTCCAAATCAAAAGAACTCAAGCTATATTTCACAAATCCAAACAAACGATTTAATCACACTGAAGAGAAACCAGAGTATAACCCGGCAGAAAACAGAGGCTGTTCAACTCATGGTGACTTCAAGACAGCCTAATTTGCATGTCTGTGCAGCTTCATGGGGGGCGGGAATCAGCAAGCACGCGTAATAATCAGCTTCATCAAAACAATATAAGGCACACCACCCTGGATTTAGGGCAAATATATTCCATCAAAAATCCGTTCCTAGGCTGCATTGACCACCACCACCAACAACAACATTAACGCCATGTGCATTCCTTTCCAAATCAAAAGAACTCCAGCTATATTTCACAAATCCAAACAAACGATTTAATCACACTGAAGAGAAACCAGAGTATAACCCGGCAGAAAACAGAGGCTGTTCAACTCATGGTGACTTCAAGTCAGCCTAATTTGCATGTCTGTGCAGCTGCATGGGGGGCGGGAATCAGAAGGCATGCGTAATAATCGGCTTCATCAAAACAATATAAGGCGCATCGCAATGGAATGGGGGCAAATATATTCCATCAAAGATCCAGTTCTAGGCCACGTTGACCACCACCTGCATGCCTTCCCAAATCAAAGGAACTCAAGCTATTTTTCACCAAGATAGCCCGGCATTAGCCAGGCATAGAAAACTTCACCAAAACTCATGGTTGTTCCTCACCACAGAAATCTTTAACAAAATAAAAAAACATTTCTTCACTCCAAAGAGAAACCGGAGAATAACCTGGCAGAAAACAGAGGCTGTTCAACTCATGGTGACTTCAAGACAGCCTAATTTGCATGTCTGTGCAGCTGCATGAGGGGCGGGAATCAGAAGGCACGCGTAATAATCGGCTTCATCAAAACAATATAAGGCGCACCGCCATGGAATGAGGGCAAATATATTCCATCAAAGATCCAGTTCTAGGCCACGTTGACCACCACCTGCATACCTTCCCAAATCAAAGGAACTCAAGCTATTTTTCACCAAGATAGCCCGGCATTAGCCAGGCATAGAAAACTTCACCAAAACTCATGGTTGTTCCTTTCCACAGAAATCTTTAGCAAAAGATGTATTCACTCCAAAGAGAAACCAGAGTATAACCCAGGAGAACACAGATGCTGTTCAACTCATGGTGACTCCAAGACAGCCTAATTTGCATGTCTGTGCAGCTTCATGGGGGGCGGGAATCAGCAAGCACGCGTAATAATCGGCTTCATCAAAACAATATAAGGCGCACCGCCATGGAATGAGGGCAAATATATTCCATCAAAGATCCAGTTCTAGGCCACGTTGACCACCACCTGCATACCTTCCCAAATCAAAGGAACTCAAGCTATTTTTCACCAAGATAGCCCGGCATTAGCCAGGCATAGAAAACTTCACCAAAACTCATGGTTGTTCCTTTCCACAGAAATCTTTAGCAAAAGATGTATTCACTCCAAAGAGAAACCAGAGTATAACCCAGGAGAACACAGATGCTGTTCAACTCATGGTGACTCCAAGACAGCCTAATTTGCATGTCTGTGCAGCTTCATGGGGGGCGGGAATCAGCAAGCACGCGTAGTAATCGGCTTCATCAAAACAATATAAGGCGCACCACCCTGGATTTAGGGCAAATATATTCCATCAAAAATCTGTTCCTAGGCTGCATTGACCACCACCAACAACAACATTAACGCCATGTGCATTCCTTTCCAAATCAAAAGAACTCAAGCTATATTTCACAAATCCAAACAAACGATTTAATCACACTGATGCTGTTCAACTCATGGTGACTCCAAGACAGCCTAATGGGGGGCGGGAATCAGCAAGCACGCGTAATAATCGGCTTCATCAAAACAACATAAGGCGCACCACTCTGGATTTAGGGCAAATATATTCCAACAAAAATCTGTTCCTAGGCTGCATTGACCACCACCAACAACAACATTAACGCCATGTGCATTCCTTTCCAAATCAAAAGAACTCAAGCTATATTTCACAAATCCAAACAAACGATTTAATCACACTGAAGAGAAACCAGAGTATAACCCGGCAGAAAACAGAGGCTGTTCAACTCATGGTGACTTCAAGACAGCCTAATTTGCATGTCTGTGCAGCTGCATGGGGGGCGGGAATCAGAAGGCACGCGTAATAATCGGCTTCATCAAAACAATATAAGGCGCACCACCATGGAATGGGGGCAAATATATTCCATCAAAGATCCATTTCTAGGCCATGTTGACCACCACCTGCATACCTTCCCAAATCAAGAGACACACTTTAGATCAGATAAAATTCCAAAATTAAAAGAGAATAGATATCCGACTTCATTCCACGCTACCAATCCAGTTGGCAAGATGAAAGGTGTTTCGGTACTGATGTCCAGACGGACCCCGAACCAGATTGACGACACCTTAATAGACCCCGAAGGTCGATATATTTTCCTGAAAGGGAAGCTAAAACAGCACCCCATTACCATCGCCAATGTTTATGCCCCAAATGTGAGACAGGTCGCTTTCTTCCGCAAAATCAAAGACCATTTGACGACTTTCACCTCAGGAACCCTGATATTTGGGGGAGATTTTAACACTCCTTTAAATCCCCTTTTAGATACCTCCAATGGTTCATCGACTCTTCCATTTAAGGCCCTGAAACAAATCAAGATCCAACTCCAAGACCTTATGTTACATGACACCTGGAGAACCCTGAACCCCCAGACTAAAGAATATACTTACTTTTCTAATATCCACCAGAAATATTCTAGGATTGACTATCTTCTCCTCTCACAGCCTGACCTTCCACTTCTGACAGACTCCAAAATTGAATCTATGACTTTCTCGGACCATCATTCAATAACCATGACTCTGAGATTCCCAGAAAAAAACACCATGACTAAGACATGGAGACTTAATACCACGCTACTGAAAACCCCTCTGACATTCTTGAGTTTAAAGAAGTGTTAAACGATTATTTTCTGCGCAACGAAAACGACGAAACTTCGCTGACTACACAATGGGAGAGAGAAAGGAGTCACCGCTCCAGGTGGGATCACTAAATGGTTACAGGTGGTGCAGGATACCAAGGGTGCTGGCGGTGCACTGGATCAGTGCTTATTCATGGCTTATGAATAAGCACTGATCCAGTGCGAAACGCGTCGGATGTTCCTTGTTTCCACTGCTGTGACCCTATTTTTGTACATGCTGTCTATTGAATAAAAGACCACCCATCAGGTTTTGGAGTGCGGCTATCTATTTTTCTTTGTCTACACAATGGGAGACTCACAAATGTGTAATAAGAGGAGAGTTTATTAAAAAGCTGGCTAGAATTAAAAAGGAACAACAATCCAAAATAAGATCCCTGCTAGAACGCATCCACCAGTTAGAACGCACTCACAAGCGAACGATGTCGGTCTCAGCACTTGAGGAACTAGCGCACACCAGAACACTCCTATCTGACGAGTTAAACATGAAAATCAAACGCCAATATATATTAAGACACAAAATATACTATGAGCATGGGAATAAGTGTGGCAGGCTGCTTACGAAAGCAGTCCAAAACCAGAAAACCGCCCACACCATCCATCAGATAGGTAACAAACAAGGCAGTATGTGTTCTTTAAATGATGAGATTGCAAAACAATTTGAGCTCTACTACCAAAATCTCTATAACATTCCCTCCAACCCTAAATGCCCACAGAATTCAAGTGAGAGAGCGAAACTCATACAGGAATTCTTAGAAAAATATGGCCCACCCCGAATATCTGGGAATACTGCAAACGAACTAGAAAAACCCATCTCAGGCGCAGAATTCGATAGGGCCCTCAAAGAGATAAAGATAGGAAAAGCCCCAGGCCCAGACGATCTTCCCTAACAATACTATAAGACTTTCAGGCGGCGTACACACCAACGAGAACCTGGAAACCAGCGAGAACCTCGCTGGAAGCTGCATTCCAGCGAGGACCTCGGCCGTGTGTACACTCTCGGCGAGCTTCCCGTCGGGAAGCCCGTCGAGCAGAAATAGAGAGCACGCTCTCTATTTGCTCGACTGTCCGCCTGGAAGAATGGCTGGTTGCCATTCCCGACGGGCGGGTCGCCGATTTCGACGGCCGGCAGGGAACCTCGACGGGTGGAACGATGTGTTCTGCCCGTCGAGGTTCTCTGCCGTGTGTACACGGCCTCACAGATTTATTAAAACCAAAAATTCTAAAAACTTTCCAATCGCTCCACTCAGAACAACATCCCCCCAAACAGCTTTTAGAAGCACACATTACAGTATTACCCAAAGAAGGGAAAGATTTAACCCAAGTTACCAATTACAGGCCTATTTCCTTAATAAACGTTGATGTAAAAATTTACGCTAAAATTCTGGCAAATAGGATTCTCCCCTTGTTAACGTCCTTAGTTTCCCTGGATCAAGTGGGATTTATCCCGGGAAGGGAATGGCGAGACAACACAATAAAAGCTCTCAACATAAACCATTGGCTGATCTCTAAACAAAAACAGGGATTCTTTTTGTCCCTGGACGCCGAAAAGGCGTTCGATAGAGTGGCCTGGGACTTCATTGATGCAGTAATGAAGCATATTGGCTTCTTGTCTCAAATTAGATCATATATCAAGGTCCTATATTCTAATCCAACAGCAAGAGTTAGGGTCAACGGCCACCTATCGAACGCCTTTAACCTTCACAATGGAACAAGACAGGGATGCCCCTTATCTCCACTTTTATTCGTCCTTACACTTGAACCCCTGCTTAATAAAATTAGATCAAATAAAGATATCATTGTAATCGAGATTCATGACAAAACATATAAAATAGCAGCCTTTGCTGACGACATGCTCTTCTTCCTTTCGAACCTCCTGATCTCCATTTCTAACCCCCCTAAAGACTTAGATCACGTTCATTTATTATCCAACCTAAAAATTAACCACTCCAAATCCAATGCCCTCTGACACGGTTGACACAGCATCACTTATTTGAGTATTGAAATCTCATCAAACCTGAATGATCTTTTTCATCTCAACTTCAAACCCATTCTGAGAGAAACACTGGAGGACTTGAAAAGATGGAACACCTTAAATGTGTCATGGTTTGGCCCAGCCGCTCTAATTAAAATGACCATCTTGCCAAGGTTTCTCTATATTATGCAGACCATCCCAATCAAAATTCCCTTATCGTTCTTTGCCGCATTCAGAAAGGCTTGCTCCTCATTTATTTGGAGAGGTAAATCCCCTAGAATCAAATTTTCAAGACTAACATTACCCAAGAGTAGAGGAGGTATAGCCTTACCTGACCTTAGAAAATATCACCAAGCTGCTCTTTTGACGAGAATTGTCGACTGGTATATTTACCAAACAGTGAAAGACTGGGTTACCCTTGAAAAAGCGCAATATCCCCACGAGCTAAAAAATCTACCTTGGATCAATCCTAAATTTCATTCAAATTTCATTAAAACGCACCCCCTTATTGGACCTACACTTGAAAGCTTCCGTAACACTTTTAAACTCAAAAATCCTTCTCCATGGCTTAGCCCTCTCACCCCACTGCAACCTAACCCTGACTTCCCTCCAGGTATGGAAAAATCGTTCCCAACACATCAATGGCTATCTAAAGACATACTTTCAAAACAATTCTTTAAAAAGGGTAAATTCCTCCCCAGAGAGGACATACTAAAGAACATAGAACCATTTCTACTATCTCATTGAAACTACATTCAGATCAGACACTTTCTAGCCAACAAAGATAATGTCCACCACTGGACAAGACCCCTTACTCCACTAGAAACTCTATGTACAAAAACGTCCCCACACAGACATATCATCTCGACTGTATACAATCCAAATATAGATCTGACTGAGAATGACTGGGAAACTATTTATCTCTACGCGCACAAAGGGTCACTACATGTAGCCATGCAAGAAAGTGGATTCAAGATCATTACCAGATGGTATAGGACCCCCAAAACTCTTCATAAAATGTCATCTAATGCTTCTGACAGATTTTGGAGATGTAAACAATATAAGGGCTCTATGTTACACATTTGGTGGTCCTGCCCCTTACTCCAGCCCTTCTGGACATCGGTACACGAAACAATCCAAACAGTTACATCATCAAACCTAAGTTTCACCCCGGTACAGTACTTATTACATTTTAGTGGTCTGCCCAAAAATCAATACTTGAAGTCACTTCCCATGATTTTGGTTAACGCAGCAAGGCATTGTCTTCCCTCTCCCTGACAATCTCAGAATACCCCAACAAAAGCAGAATGGTTTAGAAAAATAAACTGCATGGAAAGAGTCGAAGAACTTATTAGTATTTCCCAAGAAAGGATTACCAAGTTCTATGCTACCTCGTACAATTGGACAACATTTAAAGAATCCCAGCAATACAAATCTATTATAAAATTAAACTAGAGGGGCGTGGCCGGACCGGGCAGGAAGATGGACGCTTAAGCTCAGAGCTCCTGCCACCTCAGGGCAAACTACTAACATTAACGGAGATCTCATACCCGGTTTACAGCCAGCACCATGGGCACAGCATCCAGGAATGCCTCAGCCTCCCGCTCCCGCTCTCCAAGGGAACATGGCGCTTCGCAGGGACAGAATATCCCGGAGATGTTTCGCACCGCCAGGGGGAACATGGCGCCCTCACACCAAGGTCTTGCACTAGGCCTTGCACCCCCCTCATCCATCACCTCAGCGGACATTATACTGACGGCACCTCAGACAGCCCCGCCACCCTCGCTGGGGTCAACTACGGGAGATGTGGGGACCCCCCTGCTCCCACAACTTAACATCTTGGATCTGAAAGCAATCGCGGCAGACATTAAAGACACGTTATCGGCAGCCATTGCGAACCTAAAAGTGGATATTCGATCCCTCGCCGACAGAGTCACGGTCACGGAACGGACATTGGAGGATCATGGACAGGCTCTGTTCCGATCCACCAAGAAAATAGACGAACATACCCTGCAACTCAGGGATGTGAATAGACACCTAGAGGACCTCGACAACCGGGGCCGACCCCGGAACCTACGCGTCCGTGGTCTTCCAGAATCCGTAGAGGGTGAGCAAGTACGGGGGGAGGTGACGGCCATCTTTAACGCCGTTCTAGGCAGACCACCACAGGCAGCCATAGCTATGGAAAGAATTCACCGCGCCCTACGCCCCAGAGGAAGAGACACCGACCCACCAAGGGACGTTGTATGCTGCCTCATAGACTTCCAACTTAAGGAGGACATTCTGCGGCAGGCCCGAGGCCAGAGGCCCTCATACAATGGAGCGCCGATCCAGATTTATCAGGACCTTTCGGGAATTACCCTCCAGCATCGCCGCGACCTCAGACCGCTGTTAGAGGTACTGCGGGCTAAAGAGATCCGCTACAAGTGGAAATTTCCATTTTGTCTGGAAGCATCCTGCCATGGTCGCACAGCTAAGCTGATGGTCCCGGAAGACCTGCCCAAATTCTGTGAGACTTTGGACCTGCCGGTGATCTCTGTTCCGGACTGGTATGCCCCCTATTGTAAGTCTGTGGGGCGTTGGGGCAAGCAAAAAGAGATGAATCTGCGCCACAGACAATTTAAATAAAAAAATTAAAAGTGGTGTAATAAAAAATTAAAAGGTGATTAAGTTTGAAGTGGCTGCCCCTACATAAAAACCCACCTAGGTGGGAGTGAATATTAAGTAAAAAATAGCAGGTAATGGCGCCTACTAGAAATAAAGTGTATAAAGGAATGTGCAAATAAATATAAATATAAATGGTGTCTGTCCAAAAGAGTGCTGGTCCTAGTCAAAGTATAACATATATAACACAAAATAAGTTGAATATTAATAATTATGTGATTGAATTAGTATAAATAAAAATAATTCATAAAAGTCCAATTCCTAGTGATAAAAATTTCCAAAATAGGTGTTGCAAGATTAAATGATGATAATAATAATAATCCAAGAAAAGTCCAGTTTTATAAAACTATATATATATTTTCAAGATTGCTTCCAAAAAGTAATGCTATAAGGTGATATGTGCTTCATGCAGGTATAGCCGTCAGTGGATCACTCAGTGCTCTCCCCCAATGGTCCCGCACTCACCGGATCCAACTACCCCTGCAGGGGTAATAGGCTTTCTCAGTAAGTCTCCACACTTCAATAAAATCTGCCTGGTTTCCTCACATGGGGTCTATCCAACCATTCAGCCGCTCATAGAGAAGATAGGATGAAACGAAAATGCCCAATAGCGTGATACCGTTTTGTAACAAGTAAAATTTATTCTTGATAAACAATGGGTACTCACAATTTACATGCGGTTAAAAAGCCTTTAGAAAATATGTGCTGTAGCTCTAAAGGAACGTTCGCTCGACCGGTTTCGTCGTTCTGACGTCATCTGGAGCGTGCCTCTGAGCCTTCAGCACTAGCTATTTATAATTGGCGTTATGTCGGAAAATGCGGACGTTGTGTCGAAAATTGCGGACGTTGTGTCGACAAAATTTCGAAAAAACGGGTCCGACGTTACGTCGTGAAAACTCCGTTGTTCCGGTATCCTCCATGTTGGAGATTACTACAGACCGTAGTCCTAACACTAGAGGCTCAGTGTTGTAGTCGACACTACGACGGACGTTCTGTCGGGAAAGCAAACCCCCGATCTTACGTCGAAAAAGTTCCTAACTTTCGAGCGTCCTCCATGTTAGAGATTTTTGCAGACCGGAGTCCAGTCTCAAGAGGCTCTGTATTGGGGCAAGCCAACAGAGGTTCCGATGGAAACCCAGGCCACTCGGTACCGCAGGAGAAGATCTCCGTCTGACCAGAGACGCTCTCCCACTACTCAAGACTCCTGTGGAAATCGTGGCTCACCGACCGCCCCAGGACCTAGGAGAGTGAGGAGAGACTATTGAGCCAGGCCGCAGAGAAGCGCATCTGGGGAGGCCAGCCTACCCTAACTGGGCACCACTCGTTGATGTTAACAATGGGATTACGTTTGAAGGTCCCCTTCTGTCTCGTTTTTATTGTTATCTTTAGTTGATTTTTGGTCATGCTCGTTTCTGTGCTTCATGGGGTACACTTGGACAGTGAGCTGAGGAAACTCTACTTTTTATGGGCAGGCTCTGTTGGCCTCGTGACTGATCCCTCATACCGCCCTTCCCTTTAGCTTGCCAGAGGGCACGGTCTTCACGTCTGTATGTCTCCACGCTGTGCCCTAATCCGCGTGAGTACGCCGCCGTGGCTTAGAACTACCTTACCCACACTGCTCGGCGTGGTTTTGGACTGCCTTCTACGTGACACGCCAGCCCTCACCATATGACTACCGCGTGACGTCACACGCTGCAGCTCCCACGCCGGAAGACACCTCCTAGCCCTAGGGACCTCCGCTTGCACAGTCGCCATCACCGCAATGCAAGACGGATCGTTAGACGGATTTCGAGTGACCGGACCCGCATGTCTCGTCGAACCGGTGAGGACTAACAATGGACATAATAAGATGTCCGGTAAAGACACCTCCGTACTCTCCGCTCCAGCCGGGAATCTATCCCACTGCACGGATGCCTTTTTATGGACTAGCGGACCAACAGCCATGACGTTCATAACAGACTGTGCCCAGCGTTCTTTCTAGGGTATGTGTTTGAATACCGTTTGCCCTTTTTTTTTTTTTTTTCTTTTCCAGGTCACAGAAGTACACTGCAGAGACCCCGTCGGTTACTCGTAATGTTTCGCTGTCTTCGATGTTGTACAATGTTTATGCCTATGGGTACGTTCTCCCTGACTTAGGCTGTGTAACCGCACTGACTATATATAATTGTATGGTATCATCCCCCTCGATCCCATCTCACCACTGAATGCATAAGACGACATCTTCACAGGCCATAGCTCCCCTCACAAGATTTATGGGGTCACCAGCTCAACCTGATTTGGGTAGATACCTACTGTAACTAGACCCTGGGGAATCGATGGCGGGAACGGATGTCACAGTTCCTACTTTCATGAAACTTTGGGAGTGGCCCGGTCACTCTGGGGTTCAATACTTCCCCGGAGGCCCCGGATCACTTGGTGCCTTAAAACGGTCTACCCTCCATGGGGGTGGGATCCCCTCCATCTATACTTGATCCTGTGGATATTTGCCCTGGTGTGGCCACATATAGATTTTTCTATTTAAATCTTGGTATAGAACACTCTATTGCGGAACCTATACTGTTACACTAGTCTTAGACTCCTGTACGGACCCCGTTCAACCCCCACACAGTGGTGGACTGGTGCTCCGCAGCCCTCTAGGCAGTGCGGAACCCGCTTCACCCTGTATATTAACGATTGGCTTTTTCCTAACTAGGCGATTGGGCTACGCCCTCTCGCCTAATCGGTTGCTCTTATTACCATTGGAACAATATACCTGATTCTATAGGCAAACCCCTTCCCCTAACCTCTTTTGTGTGTGGTCGGTCCCTCGTCAGTCCCCACTTCCCCCCTTCATACAACCCCACTATGCAGTCCTCCTCCTCCACACAGCTACTCAAAGGAGGAGACGGGCCCTCCCCCCTACACCTCAAGCTATACTCCCTAAACGCGCGTGAGCTTAACACCCCAGAAAAGCGTTCCCGTCTGCTATACTCACTATGGAAGGAAAAACCTCATATAGTCCTGATCCAGGAAACGCATTTTAGAACAGACAGTGTTCCTAAGCTGTTCGACCGTAATTACCCGTCTGTTTTTCATGCATCAAATGACACTGCTAAGTCCAAAGGGGTATCCATTCTGATCTCCAGAACCTGCCCCTTCCAGGTTACCGATGTACAGAAGGACCCACAGGGCAGGTACCTCTTTCTAAAAGGCACACTGAACAACGCACCTTACACAATAGCAAACATATATGCCCCCAACACGAAACAAGTGGCCTTTTTCCGACATGTGCTCTTCCAACTCACTGCCTTCCAGGCCGGTGTGCTAGTGCTAGGAGGCGATTTTAATGTACCCCTGGTGCCATCCCTCGACACCTCCAATGGTTCCTCTTGTTTGATGTACAGAGCTCTCAGAGCGATCAAGACGCAACTGACCACCCTAACCTTACATGACACATGGCGCACCCTACACCCCACCACGAAGGACTTCACATATTTCTCCCCTCTACATGTGAAGTATTCCAGGTTGGATCACTTCTTCCTCACGCAAAAAGACCTTCCTGCTCTGGTGGATGCCACCATTGAGCCTATGTTACTCTCTGACCATCACCCAATCACGGTAACACTGCGTGTCCCTTCCCACCAAGCCAGGACTCCAGTATGGAGGCTTGATGACTTGCTCCTCCTAGACAAAGCGAACGTACGACACATTTTGGACGTCCTAACCAACTATTTTACCGAAAATATGACAGAGGACTCATCCCACACCCTGATCTGGGCTGCTCACAAGTGCGTGGTGAGAGGGGAATTCATGTCTCTGTTGGCTAAACGTTCAAAACTCAGGCGCGCCCGCATAACCAAACTAACCAATAGGGTCACAACTCTCGAGAGGGCACATAAACTTTCTCTAGCGATAAGCACGCATGACGACCTGGTAGCAGCACGGAAGGACCTCTTAGAGGAACTTCAGAAAACATTAACCCAAAAATTTACACTAACAAACAAACTCTTCTACGAGTTCGGGAACAAATCCGGGAAACTTCTCGCATCCGCTCTGCAGAAGCGGAAGTCGACGCACACTATTAATGCCCTAACTTCCCCATCGGGAGATGTAATTACTAGATCAGACGACATAGCTGACCAGTTTGTACATTTTTTCACTAACCTCTATAACATACCCAAACCAGCACACACCCCCCAGGCCAAAGAGAGGTCCCCCCTTATTGATTCATTTCTTGCAGACTATTGCCCTAACATCAACGATTCTACGGACATGACCCACCTTCACTCCCCAATTACATCTGAGGAAGCGCTCCGAGCTTTGAAACAACTGAAGGTAGGCAAAAACCCAGGACCAGATGGCTTGCCGGCCAGTTACTATAAAACCTTTGCCCACTTAATAATACCGCACTTCCTGATGGCATACAACGCCCTTCCAGACCTGACTACCTGTAAAAAATTTCCCTGATCCCTAAGCCAGGAAAAGACGCCACAATCGTTTCGAACTACAGACCAATTTCCCTACTGAATGTGGACTTAAAACTATACGCGAAGATCCTAGCCAACAGACTACTGCCCCTACTCCCAGACCTGATCTCGACGAACCAGGTAGGCTTTGTCATTGGAAGAGAGGCCAGGGACAACACCACCAAAGCCCTCAACATTCACCACTGGTTGAAGTCGTCCCGCAATAGGGGCTTTCTTCTATCCTTGGATGCGGAGAAGGCGTTTGACAGGGTGGCATGGGACTATATGTCGGCGGTCCTGCACAAAGTTGGACTGCCGGCCAGGACCATCCAGCTGATTCTAGCACTATACTCAGTCCCCACCGCCAGAATTAGGGTAAATGGCCGCCTGTCGAACGCCTTCTTCATATCTAACGGTACTCGGCAGGGATGCCCCCTATCCCCCCATCATCTTTATCCTCTCCTTGTAACCCTTCCTGCGTCGGTTAAACTCTAACCCCACTATTAAGGGCATCGAAGTCCCTGGGAAACATTGCAAACTGGCCGCCTATGCAGACGACGTTCTAATGTTTCTGTCGGACCCTATCACTACACTACCAAATCTCCTGAAAGACTTCCAGCTTTTTAACTCCCTCTCGAATCTTCAAATAAACTTCGAAAAATCGACGGCCCTGAACATCACCCTTCCTGATTCTATAGTTTCTCTTTGTAAACAAAACTTCCCATTTAGGTGGGCTACTGATGCCATTACCTATTTGGGAGTCAAAATTCCGCCTGATCTGAAAGACCTATATTCCCTCAACTTTTTGCCCGCTCTCCAATCCATCAAAGAAGACTTGATGGATTGGAATAAAGGCAGGCTATCGTGGTTTGGCAGGGCGGCGACTCTCAAAATGAACGTCCTCCCGCGTTTATTATACCTCTTACAGGCCATCCCGATAACCTTACCTCAGTCCTTCTTCAATCTTTTCAAGAAATGCTGTAGAACCTTCTTATGGGCAGGACATCCCCCCAGGCTAAGCTGGGACAAACTTATATTGCCGAAACTGAGGGGCGGTCTGGGGTTACCAGATATGTCTCTATATCATACAGCTTGCCATCTGGTGAGAGTGGCGGACTGGCATCACCATGCTCGAGACAAGGACTGGGTTACCATAGAAAATGCCTTCCTCAACTTTCCGATCTCTCACCCTCTCTGGATCACGCCCCGCTCGGTCCCGACTTCTTGCAGGAATCACCCGTTCATTGGCTCCACCCTTCGCAAATTTAAGTTGGCATGTCGCACTCTCAAAGTTGTCCCATCGCCAGGCCCCATGACTCCTCTTCTCCGCAACCCTGACTTCCCACCCGACGTTCCCTGTAGGGACCAGAGTACTCGATCGGAAGCCTTGAAGACACATGGCGCTCAATTTTTCCGCAATGGCACTCTCCTCACGTATCAGGAGATGGTTGTTGCATTCCCACATTTGAAATTGACCATTTTCAAATTCCTACAATTGAAACATTTTTTTGATAGTGCCCAATCCCCCTCTTTGTGGTCTAGAGACTTTGCACCTCTGGAACAACTTTGCGCTGCTCAGGAACCCCAACAACACCTGATCTCTCACCTCTACTCAATGCTAATCTCAACCGTAGCCTCCGCCACAAACACCCGCACAGCTTGGCACACAGACCTGTCCATTGATCTGTCAGACAAAGAATGGGAGTTAATATGGGAACATACACACAAAGGCTCTGTCAATGTCTCCGCACAAGAGAATAGATATAAACTAGGCACAAGATGGTACAGGACCCCGGTTAAGCTACACAAAATCTTCCCAACGGTCTCTCCACTGTGTTGGAGGTGTGGTAGGGAGCCAGGCTCCCTCCTCCATATTTGGTGGGACTGTCCCACCCTACAGCTGTTTTGTAAGGAGGTACACGAACGTATTGTAGATACCACCACTGACCACATTGATTTCTCCCCAGCGCAATACCTACTACACCACTCAGTGCTTCCGCGTTCGCACTACCGTAAGTCTCTTACCCTTCACTTAATAAACGCCGCTACCCAATGTGTCCCTCTCCGTTGGAGATCTACAGCCCCACCTACAATCCAAGACTGGCACAACCGTGTCAAAAAAATAGAAGAAATGGAACAGCTCATCCACCAAGCCAGAGAAACTCACGAAAAATTCAGATTCACGTGGGCCTGCTGGTCCCACTATAGGGAATTACTTGACCCCAACCCCTTGACACCTCCTCTATGTCCCCACATCTGGCCCCCCAAACGCCCGCTCAACCTACCGTTCAGTCCCTGAGTCGACCAACCCTTCCCCCTACCCCCGCAGTGGCCCCGACCGACCACACCTCCAGTTTTACTCCTACTCACTCTCTTGACCCCCATCTCCTCTCCCACCCCTGAAAAGCGCAAGAAGCACTCTTGCTCCTGGCTGTGGCTCTAGCCTGGGAGACACACATATAACATTGCTAACTTGCTCCCTGCCTGATGTGAGAGGTGAGGGGGGGGGGGTGACTCACGCTCCCGCACCGCCCAGGTTTTCTACTTCCCCTAGTTATTCCACCTTTGCTTAGGATCCAAAAAATAGCCCCGCCCCCCTCCTCCGTCCACAGATTGTTCCCGATAGGGGTGGACGGTCCGAGGGGGACCCTCTTCTAGCTCCCATCTACAATGCGGAAATCCTCCCTCAAAGCTGAAGCAGAGGTAACAGGAAGAGAGTCAAGAATTTCCCACTTACCCACTGCCCCCCCCCCCCGACCCTTCTACAGACGATGTCCATGTTGTCTTTTAATCTGAGCAACATACAATGATATTATTTGATATATGGACTATTGTGTTCCTTCGTTTCCAATTTTCACTCCTTTCTTCCTCGCTGTGGGTTGATTATGATGTTACTGATGTTTATTTCTGCTCCAACTGTTGTACATTTTCGTCCTGTAACCCAAGTATTAATTCACTGTATGTAACTATCTCCTTATATACTCAATAAAAATTGTTTAAAAAAAAATAAAAAAAATAAAATTAAACTAAAGATAGGATCTAATATTCAACTTTCGCTCAGAATTCCTGTTATCCCCCCCTTTATTTATTTTTTCTCCTCCCTTCCCCCCTCCCTTTCCCCTCCCCATCTCTCCCTATCCAAATAGAATTGTTCAAGCACCGACACTATTCTTTCCCTCTATTTCAAAAATGACATAAGTGTTGTTACATGTATGCTTACATGAAAATTTCTGTATGGAATTGATATACGATTGCTCTGTTTTTTCTCTCTGTTTGTTTCTCAGTTGTATATCTTTTGCTGTATACAATTCTCCACCCCTATTGTACTTCTGTGAGTATATGATGTACTATGTGTTACTTTTCATCTAATAAAACCTTTTTGTGGAAAAAAATAATAATAATATAAAATAAAAAATAACTTGAAAAACAGCAGCAATAATGAAACAAACTGTCATTGATTGATTTATAAATGTATTGCTGCTGTTTTTCAAGTTAAAAATGACAGTGTATTGGCAAAGCTTACATAGTAATGCAAGTAACTTTTATTTTAGTGAAATTATTTAATGCTGTCCACTGATGCATCTCTGTCCGTTTAAACTTTAAGATCTGCACTCAATAAATAAAATGTGACCATGCAGCAATGTGCAGGTGTTGCCTGAAGCATAACTTATCTTCCTTTGACACAGTGTAAGATGTAGCATTACGGATCTCCATTTATTTATAACATCATTTGCAGCAACTAAACATTTCCATCACTGCTGAATGCTGGAATCCAAATAAGGTATCTGATTTACTGTCAAGTGTAAAAGACCTTTCCAAAAAACAAATGAAGAATTATCAAGCGAAGTGGGAAAGGTCACATGAACTATCTTGAAGGAAAATAGCATCTCTTTCTTTATATTGTTTGCAGTTCAAAAAGGTTACAAGACCATTTGTTTTAGTGAAAATATAAATCTCTTTATTAGAAGAAAAAAAACTCACTGAGCAGGGCTTGTTTTAGAAGTGGACATATGAACAGATCATGTTTGATTTTAAGAACAACATAAACACACTGGGCCAGATTCTCGTAGATGCGCGCCTAATTATGCAGGCATTGCGCATCTCAGATGCACTACGCCGACGTAACGCGGAGTGGCAAGTACCGTATTCCCTAAGTAAATGCACTCCAAGATGTGCCTGCGTCGTGTAAAATCATCGGCGTAATCCGGCGCAACAACAAAGTAGGAGGGAAGTGGGCGTGTTGCATTGTAATGAAGTGTGACCCCATGCAAATGCAGGCCGGGACGAACGGAGCATGCGCCGTGACGTGGGTTCTGCACATGCGCAAAGCCTCCCTACGATTCGCCGGCGCAGGGTATATAATGCGGCCACACATGCGCCCGCGCAGCGCAAACGTCTCCCATTTTATTGATTGTGACGGCCAAACTTTGTGCAGGACAATGACTAGTGTTGGTAAGGAGAGGAGGAAGAAAAATTTCTCCCCAGAGGAGAGGGCCATTGTTGTGAGGGCAATGGAGAAATATGATTCGCGGCTCCATGGTGCTGGCAGTGCCCGGACCAGCAAGTCCCGGAGGGATTAGATCCTAATGAAGGTCGCTTGCCAAGTAAATGCCCTTTCTCCTGAGGTCCGGACACCGCAGGACATTCTTAAAAAAATGAATGACCTGCGGCGTCTCGTGAAGTGCAAGCTGGCTGCGATTGCTCGGCATGCCAGGGGCACTGGAGGGGGCCCACCCTGCACCATCCGCCTGACTGAGGAGGAGAAGGTGGTTGCCCGCTGCCTGCAGACTGAGCAGGTTGAGGGAATTGGGGGCTATGAGTCCGAAAAGCCAGCCCTGAGGACAGGTAAGTGTGTTTTATATTCTATCTGTTGTGTAGCATGTGTGGGGGTGGAAGGGAACATGTGCCAAGTGTGTGGGTCCACCAACATGGGCATCTTTTGTGTCATCCACAGATGTGCAGGAGGGAGCGGGGCCATCTGTTGCTGCCAGGGCCCGTCAGGATCCATCCCCCGAGCATCCAGTCCCTCTGGCTGCCCCCCTGGAACAGGACTTGGAGGGAAGTGGGCACATGTCTACGGAGGAGGTGGTTGAGGAGGATCTCGTAGACCAGGACCAGGACCTCTACCTTGTTCTGGAGGAGGACGATGGGTTGCCCGGACCAGCCCAGGCTATCCCCCCATCTTTATCAAACCCCTCAGTGTCCCCCCAACCTCTCCAGTCCCTCTGTTTCCCCCCCCTCATCTCCGGCCCCTCAACATCCTCCCCTTATGCCCGGTCCCCTGCCACTCCCCGGAAGGCGACGTGCAAGACCAGGGGTGTTCACAAGGTCCTGCCGGAACAGCTGGCCAGACAGCAGGACCAGCAAAATCGGCACCTGTCAGAGGTCGTGGAGGAGATGAGGCGCCTGGCCGACAGCCTGGCCTCCTCGGGACACCTTACAGATGCCATACAAGACATTGCTGGCAACAGCGCAGCGACGCTGACCAGCCTGGGGGAGCTGCAGGCGACCACCTCCGACCTTGTAGGGGAGGTTCATGCCCTGCGCCTTGCAGTCGAGGAGCAGACTGCTGTGCAGACCCGCATAGCGGTTGCCCTGGAGGGCATGCAGGCAGCCAGGGAGGGACGTGGGGATGCTCCTCCTCCACCTGCTACCCCACCCCCCCAGCTGTGGCTGCCCCCAGGCAAGTGAGGGGCAGGAGCCGTGGCACCAGTCGGAGCCCCCGCCAGGCCCATTATTTTTTTTTTATTATTATTTTGCTCTGGTTAAGAGCTTTTTATTTTTATTTATTTTATGCTCTGGTTAAGAGCTTTTTAATTTTATTTATTTTATGCTCTGGTTAAGAGCTTATTTTTTTATTTATTTTATGCTCTGGTTAAGAGCTTTTTTTTTTACTTGATACTGCACACGGTGCAGTGTGAATGGTGTGTGAATGTGAGGGGGAGGCACTCCTGCTAGTAAGGGGTGTCACCCTCGGCCGTTGGGGAGAAGTTATCCCCACGGCTGTGTGAATGGTGTATGAATGGACAGCGACATCATTGGGGCCTTGACGCGGCGTTGCTGCTCCCAAGTCCTACATGCTGGACTTGGGCTAATCCAATGTGATGTGGATGTGGGGTGTGTGATTTAGGGACCACAGTGGTGTACACGCGTGCATTGTCTGTGTGCCATGATGAATGTGTGTGTTTAACGGTCAAAGATTCGTAACACGAGGACCCTCCTGACTGCTCTTCCATCAGCAGACGGGGTCTCCTCTGGCAGGGGGGGGCTGTGTGGTTGGGGGGTCAGGTCATCACGTAGGGCAATCTGCAGGCCCTTTCTCATGGCAAAGTTGTGCAGAATGCAACATGCACCGATGATCTGACCCACAAAGTTGGGGGAATATACAATAGGGCCCCCCCAGACTTATCCAGGCATCGGAAACGGGACTTCAGGAGGCCAAATGTGCGCTCCACCACTGCCCAAGTTTTGATGTGTGCTTCATTGTATCTTCTCTCTCCTCTGGTTTGGGGGTTCCGAAAAGGAGTCATGAGATGGGGTCCCAGCACATATGCAGAGTCACCTGTAAGGGAAAAGACAGGAGGATGTTAGTCATGCATGTGCCCCTTGTGATGTCAGCATCATGGGGGGGGACAGTCATGCCTGCCACCCATGTCACTCACCAACCAGCCAGCTGTCCCCATACATGTCCTGCTCAAAATCTTCTGGGATGTTGCTTTGACGGTATATGTAGCTGTCATGGCTGGACCCGGGGTCTTTGGCACGGACGTGCCATATGAGGTATTTGGCATCGGCTATCACCTGTACGTTGATGGAGTGCCAATGCTTCCGATTGCGGTATATGTGCTCTGTGGCACTGGGGGGCTGGAGTGCCACATGTGTGCAATCAATGGCCCCGATGGTGCGTGGGAATCCATCAATTCTGTAGAAATCTGTCATTGCCTTCTGCCGCAGGTGCTCAGTGGTGGGTCTGATGATGTGGTGGGACATGCATCTGAGGATTGCGGGGACAACCTGGTGCAGACATCTGCTTATGCTGGTTTGTGACATCCCAGGCACCACTCCACTTGTACGCTGGAATGATCCACTGGCCAGGAAATGGAGTGTTGCCAGTACCTTGACCAGTGGCTGCAGTGCATGTGAGCGGTATGTCTGGCTGGTGATGTCATCCTGCAGGGCTGTGGTTAGTTCCAGGATGGCAGCAGGGCTGAATCTGAAGATGCGATACACCTCCTCATCACCCATGCCAAAGAGGCTCATGCGCGCTCGGTAGATCCTCTCACGTGCTCCCCTCCTCCTACTCCTCCTTCTATGCTCCTCTTCCTCTGCATACATTAGTAGTGATAAGACCATGGCTGCCCCTGGCATGTTAGCATACGAATGTGTTGTCCAGTAAGTGTGATTGCTCAGCTCGTCCGTTATGGTGCTGCTGTAGTTGCTCTCCAGCTGACTTGCACACGGTCTTGAGCAAAGTTACCCGTGCTTTTATGAGGGGTATGTTTACTCAAGGCTTTCGTGTTACGCGCACCACGAGTAGCCAACACCGAACCCCCGTAGTTTCGAGAATCCGCTCATCTCCCTTATTTGCATATTTGCATGCTAATTTAATGGTAACTGAATATTTACGATGCGTAAGTATGCGCCTACGCCGCGGTAGCTTAAAGCATTTTCGCCGCTCAGACGAAAAAAATTTTCTCGCGTATGTGGTTCTGTGTTTACCGTGCATCGATACGCAGGCGCACATTTACAATTACGCTGCGCATATCCATTTACGCAGGCGTAGCGCTGCTGAGAATCTGGCCCACTCTGTCTGTGAAAGGAAATATGTTATGCATGTAGTCTTTGGGCCAGATTCAGCAACACTTGCGCTGGAGTATTTCGATATGCGCCGCGTAACTGTGAAGATGCGCCGTCGTTTCTATGTGGCCGTACCCACCAAACTAGATGCGCCCGAAGACGCGCCATTTGCGACCGGCGGAACGTTCCGACGCCCGAGTATCGTCAGCGCATAATTTCGCTGGGCGCATCAGTCGCGCCTATTGATTTCCCCTGCAAATATGCAAATGAGGGAGATTTCCCGATTCGCGA
Source organism: Rana kukunoris (assembly GCA_029574335.1). NCBI lineage: Eukaryota > Metazoa > Chordata > Amphibia > Anura > Ranidae > Rana > Rana kukunoris. The sequence continues at coordinate 195,887,266 of CM056050.1, read as the reverse complement.
ACGGATAAGCACCATACGCTGGCTACATGCGCCGCGCGTATCTCGTCCGTCCGGCGCAAAGTTATTTCTACAAAAGGCTGCTTTATCTTTACTCCAGACGGTCAGAGGTCAGCAGGAGAGCAGCTACAGCAGCGTTACCGACGATAGGAGCTAGCTGAACAACCACACTTGCAAGGACAACACCTCTGTGTGCCAACATGCCAGGAGCAATTGTGGTCCTCGAACTACTGATGGGTCCCCCGGAACGAAGGAGGCGGGCACGTGAGAGGATATACCGCACTCGTATGAGCCTCTTTGGCATGGGGGATGAGGAGGTGTATCGCCTCTTCAGATTCAGCCCAGATGCAACACTTGAACTAACCACAACCCTGCAGGATGACATCACCAGCCCAACACACCGCTCACAAGCAGTGCAGCCACTGGTGAAGGTCCTGGCAACACTTCATTTCCTTGCAACTGGATCATTTCAGCGTACAAGTGGAGTGGTGGCTGGGATGTCACAGTCCTCCGTGAGCAGATGTGTGCACCAGGTTGTCCCTGCAATCCTCAGACGCATGTCCAACCAGTTCATCAGACCCACCACTGAGGAGCTGCGGCAGAAGGCAATGACAGATTTCTACAACATTGCCAGATTCCCACGCACTGTGGGGGCCATTGATTGCACACATGTGGCACTCCAGCCCCCCAGTGCCACAGAGCACATATACCGCAATCGGAAGCATTGGCATTCCATCAACGTACAGGTGATAGCCGATGCCCAACGCCTCATATGGCACGTCCGTGCCAAACACCCCGGGTCCAGCCATGACAGTTTCATATACAATCAGAGCCCCATCCCAGCAGAATTTAACCAGAACATGTATGGGGACAGCTGGCTGGTTGGTGAGTGACAAGGGAGTCAGGCATGACTATCCCCTCCCATGATGCACAACAGAAGTGGCACATGCATGACTAACATCCTCCTGTCTTTTCCCTTCCAGGTGATTCTGCATATGCACTGGGACCCCATCTAATGACTCCTTTCCGGAACCTCCAAACCAGAGGAGAGAGAAAATACAATGAAGCACACATCAAAACCCGTGCAGTGGTGGAGCAAACATTTGGGCTCCTGAAGTCCCGTTTCCGCTGCCTGGATAAGTCCGGGGGGACCCTATTGTATTCCCCTACCTTTGTGTGTCAGATCATCGGTGCATGTAGCATTCTGCACAACTTTGCTATGAGAAAAGGCCTGCACATTGACATACGTGATGACCTGACCCCCGACCCACACAGTCCCCACCTGCCAGAGGACACCCAGTCTGCTGATGGAAGAGCAGTCAGGAGGGTCCTCGCTGTAGGCCTCTTTGGACACTAAACCAAAACATTAATTACACAGACAGTGCACGCGTGTACACCACTGATGTCACTAGATCACACACACCACATGCACATCGCATTGGATTAGCCCAAGTCCAGCATGTAGGAGTTGGGAGCAGCAACGCCAGCGTCAAGGCCCCAATGATGTCACTGTCCATTCATACACCTTTCACACGTCATTCATACAGCCGTGGGGTTAACTTCACCACCACGGCCGAGGGTGACACCCCTTACTGTCAGGAGTGCCACCCTCTCACATTCACACACCATTCACACTGTCCCCTGCACTCCTGACCGTGTGCAGTAAAAAAAGAAATACAAAATCGCATAACCTGAAAAAATAAATAAACAAAAACTCATTACCTGAGTATAAAATAAATAATACAAAATAAACAAAAACTCATAACCTGAGTATTTAAAAAAAATCATAGAAACCAAAAAAAAAAAGCCTCATCGGGGATGCCAGGGGCTTCTTCTGGGGGCCCCTCTCTGCCTCCTCAGCTGCCTGGATGGAGTGGGTGGGGGTGGGGGGGCATCTGGAGGTGGCTGATCCCCAGGTGGGCCACTCCTGGCAGGTGTGGCCTGCATGCCCTCCAAGGCCATGGCTATCAGGCCGAGGTATGAGTTCGTCTGGGCCTGCATCCGGAGCTGACGGGTGACCTGGTAATGCTGGGCCCTCCGACTCAGCCTCCCCTGGTCCCGGATGGCAGCACTGTTACCCTGGATGGCAGCAGTGTTGGCCTGGACGGCTGCAGTGAGTTGCGTAATATCACCATGCACCTCCCCCAAACTGGTCACCACTGCAGCGCAGTTGCAACTTACATCCTGGACTGCGTTGCTTATCTGGGCAATGGAGCCCAGGCTGTCAGACACTTTCTCCAAATGCCCAACTATGGCCCCCATTTGTTCAGTCTGTCTGGCGTGATCCCTCGCCAACTGGTCCTGGACAACATCAGACACCCCCCTGGTCTTCTGGGTCGCCTTCCTGGGGCCAGAAGATGGTTGTCCCCGGGGGGAAGGAGTCGCCCTTGAGGGGCTTCCAAGGATGGGGGAGGGGATAACAGATGGCCCAGGAGAAGGGGAGGAGACCTCCAAAACTAAAGTAAAGTCCTGCTCTGCCACAGCAGGCTCCTCCTTAACGACCTCGGCAGGTGTGGTGTGGCCACTCTCCTCCACCACCTCTTCACCACCCAGGGGCTCGGGCACACGATGGCGTGGGGGGGATGGGGTGGAATGGACGCTGACCGATGATGGCCCAGCTCCGTCATCTGTGGATGACACAAAGCAGACACATGTTGGTGGTCCCACACACTTGGCACATGTACCCTCCCCCCCCAAATGCAAGAAATCAAATAGGGGATAAAAAACACTTACCTGTCCTGGAGCCTTCCTCCATGGAGTCATAGCCTGGGACCCCCTCCACCTGCTCCCTCTCTAGGCAGCGTGCGACCACCTCCTCCTCCGCGGTCAGGGTGACAGGACATGGGGGACCACCACCTGTGCCCCTCTCATGCCTCCTGATGGTGGCCACCTTGCCCCTGACCTTGCGCCGCAAGTCGTTGATCTTTTTCTGAATGTCCCCAGCAGTCCGGGTGGAGTACCCCAAGACATTCACCCTGGCAGCAATGGACTCCAGGATGCCCTGCTTTCTCTCCCGGCTGGTCTTGCGGCTTTTTTTCCCATGAAGCAAATTATTCACAGACTCCATCGCTGAGATGATAACCGAGACCTCCTGGGAATTAAAATTAAGGTTCCTCCTCTCTCTGGGGGTAGCGGGAGCAGCCATTACAGAGCAAAAGTATCTTCCCTGGGGTGGGGGGAAATGGATATACTTTTGCGCCGGAATGGCGTTTCCGCCTGCGCTTTTAAGCGCCCAGCGGAACGCATTGCGCTGACGTTTCCCGGGAAGTGGTGCAGACGGAAGTTGTGAGCATGCGCACAAAGGGGCGAGTGGAGCCGCACTCACTGCGCATGCTCCGTGGATGATGCGCTGAACGTAAGCCTCTGCGCTGGGCTCCGCCCATCATTTACATATGATCACACCCACTTCCACTTGCGTCGGGTTACGCCAGCGCATTATCGTTACTCATCGGGGATGCCAGGGGCTTCTTCTGGGGGCCCCTCTCTGCCTCCTCAGCTGCCTGGATGGAGTGGGTGGGGGTGGGGGGGCATCTGGAGGTGGCTGATCCCCAGGTGGGCCACTCCTGGCAGGTGTGGCCTGCATGCCCTCCAAGGCCATGGCTATCAGGCCGAGGTATGAGTTCGTCTGGGCCTGCATCCGGAGCTGACGGGTGACCTGGTAATGCTGGGCCCTCCGACTCAGCCTCCCCTGGTCCCGGATGGCAGCACTGTTACCCTGGATGGCAGCAGTGTTGGCCTGGACGGCTGCAGTGAGTTGCGTAATATCACCATGCACCTCCCCCAAACTGGTCACCACTGCAGCGCAGTTGCAACTTACATCCTGGACTGCGTTGCTTATCTGGGCAATGGAGCCCAGGCTGTCAGACACTTTCTCCAAATGCCCAACTATGGCCCCCATTTGTTCAGTCTGTCTGGCGTGATCCCTCGCCAACTGGTCCTGGACAACATCAGACACCCCCCTGGTCTTCTGGGTCGCCTTCCTGGGGCCAGAAGATGGTTGTCCCCGGGGGGAAGGAGTCGCCCTTGAGGGGCTTCCAAGGATGGGGGAGGGGATAACAGATGGCCCAGGAGAAGGGGAGGAGACCTCCAAAACTAAAGTAAAGTCCTGCTCTGCCACAGCAGGCTCCTCCTTAACGACCTCGGCAGGTGTGGTGTGGCCACTCTCCTCCACCACCTCTTCACCACCCAGGGGCTCGGGCACACGATGGCGTGGGGGGGATGGGGTGGAATGGACGCTGACCGATGATGGCCCAGCTCCGTCATCTGTGGATGACACAAAGCAGACACATGTTGGTGGTCCCACACACTTGGCACATGTACCCTCCCCCCCCAAATGCAAGAAATCAAATAGGGGATAAAAAACACTTACCTGTCCTGGAGCCTTCCTCCATGGAGTCATAGCCTGGGACCCCCTCCACCTGCTCCCTCTCTAGGCAGCGTGCGACCACCTCCTCCTCCGCGGTCAGGGTGACAGGACATGGGGGACCACCACCTGTGCCCCTCTCATGCCTCCTGATGGTGGCCACCTTGCCCCTGACCTTGCGCCGCAAGTCGTTGATCTTTTTCTGAATGTCCCCAGCAGTCCGGGTGGAGTACCCCAAGACATTCACCCTGGCAGCAATGGACTCCAGGATGCCCTGCTTTCTCTCCCGGCTGGTCTTGCGGCTTTTTTTCCCATGAAGCAAATTATTCACAGACTCCATCGCTGAGATGATAACCGAGACCTCCTGGGAATTAAAATTAAGGTTCCTCCTCTCTCTGGGGGTAGCGGGAGCAGCCATTACAGAGCAAAAGTATCTTCCCTGGGGTGGGGGGAAATGGATATACTTTTGCGCCGGAATGGCGTTTCCGCCTGCGCTTTTAAGCGCCCAGCGGAACGCATTGCGCTGACGTTTCCCGGGAAGTGGTGCAGACGGAAGTTGTGAGCATGCGCACAAAGGGGCGAGTGGAGCCGCACTCACTGCGCATGCTCCGTGGATGATGCGCTGAACGTAAGCCTCTGCGCTGGGCTCCGCCCATCATTTACATATGATCACACCCACTTCCACTTGCGTCGGGTTACGCCAGCGCATTATCGTTACTCTGGTGCAAGTTTACGCGCAACTGCTATGTGAATAACAGTACTTGCGCTGAAAGGGTCTTCAGAGTAACGTAAATGAGAAGCGTTACTCCAGAGGAAAGATACTCCCATCTACCTGAATCTGGCCCTATGAGTCTATATGGTTGATTTACTAAAGGCAAATAGTGGGGTAGATTAATGTAGCACTTACTCCGGCGTTTTTAAAGTTGCACAGCGTAACTGTTACTTTGCGCCGTAGGATCCATGCGCCGTACCTACTATACCAGATCCGCCTTCAAATAGGCTACTTCTTACCGGCGTAACTTTTCCACGCCCGCGTGGCTTTGGCGCATCTTTACGCGGGACAGATCAACCGTTCCCATGCATTATCTATTCAAATATGCAAATGAGGGGGAACCGGCGATTCAGAAACGTACGTTTGTCCGGCGCCGGCGTAACCCGGTGCGCGTAACTGCAATTTCCTGCGGAAAGTCACCCCTCATAAAGCAGGGTAACTTTGCACAGGAGTTGAACAGATCAGCTGGAGAGCAGCTAAAGAAACACTGTTACAGACGAATAAAGCTCAAACACTTGCTGGACAACACACCTGTCTGCCAACATGCCAGGGGCAGCCTTGCTTATAGCCCTACAGCGTCGACGTGCACGTAGGAGGGCACGGGAGAGGATATTCCGCACGCGCATTGACGTGTTTGGCATGAGTGATTTGGAGGTGTTTCGCCTATTCAGATTCAGCCCTGAAGCCATCCTGGAACTATCCACAACCCTGCAGGATGACATCACCAGCCAGACACACCGCTCACAAGCAGTGCAGCCACTGGTGAAGGTCCTGGCAACACTCCATTTCCTTGCCAGTGGATCTTTTCAAAGAACAAGTGGATTGGTGGCTGGGATGTCACAATCCACCATGAGCAGATGTGTGCACCAGGTTATCCCCGCAATCCTCAGATGCATGGCCAACCAAATCATCAAACCCACCACTGAGGACCTGCGGCTGAAGGCAATGACAGATTTCTACAGTATTGCCCGAATCTCATGCACCGTGGGGGCCATTGATTGCACACATGTGGCACTACGCCCCTCCCCCGGGACACAGAGCACATATACTGCAATCGGAAGCATTGGCATTCCATCAATGTACAGGTGATAGTTGATGCCCAAGGCCTAATATGGCACGTCCGTGCCAAGGACCCCGGGTCCAGCCATGACAGCTACATATACCGTCAAAGCACCATCTCCACAGAATTTGAACAGAACGTGTATGGGGACAGCTGGCTGGTTGGTGAGTGACATGGGTGGCAGACATGACTATCCCCTCCCATGATGCACACATCACAAGGGCCACATGCACTACTAACATCCTCCTGTCTTTTCCTTACCAGGTGACGCGGCATATGCACTTGGACCCTATCTCATGACTCCATTCCGGGATCCCCAAACCAGAGGATAGCAAAGATACAATGAAGCACACATAAAAACCCGTGCAGTGGTGGAGCGCAACTTTGGCCTCCTGAAGTCACGTTTCCGATGCCTGGATAAGTCTGGGGGTACCCTCTTGTATTCCCCAAACTTTGTGTGCCAGATCATTGGGGCATGTTGCATGCTGCACAACTTTGCCATGAGAAAGGGCCTGCAGATTGACTTACGTGATGACCTGACCCCCGAACCACACAGTCCCCCCTTGCCCGAGGGTCCCCCGTCTGCTGAGGGAAGAGCAGTCAGGAGGGTCCTTGTGGTAGGCTACTTTTCACGTTAAACACACACATTAATCATGTCACAATGAGAATGCACGCATGCACACCACTGTGGTCCCTAGCACACACACACACCACATCCACATCAAATTGGATTAGACCGAAGTACACCACATGGCACTTGGGAGCAGCAACGCCACGCCACGGCTCCAATTATGTTGCTGTACATTCATACACCATTCACACGTGTCGTGGTGATAATTTCTCACCAACGACTGAGGGTGACACTCCTTAATGGCAGGAGTGTCACCCCCACACATTCACACCACATTCACGCTGTAGCCTGCACTCCTCACCGTGTGCAGGGAGATAAAAATAAATAAAACTCATAATCTGAGTATCAAACATAAATTAATATAAATCAATGGCCCTGTCGTGGGCTCCTTCTTGTCCCTAGGCTCCTGGGGCGCAGTTGCCTGGGGCGAGCCACAGGTGGGGGGGCTGGTGGTTGAACCTCCCCAGTCTCTCCCTGGCTGCCTGGCTGCCCTCCATTGCCACGGCTAGCCGGTGGAGGTAGGTATTGGTGGCAGCCTGCATCCGCAGCCGGCGGGTGGTATTGCTGCGCTGTTGGCGCCGTGTCTGCCTCCCCTCCTCACGGACAGCAGCTGCCAGGCTCCGGACCTCAGAGACCAGGCCAGATGTTGTGGTCTGCAGGTCCACCAGTCAGGACAGAAGGGCTGCCCCGTTCCCAACAACATCCTGCAGACTTTCATTGATATTGTTATTCTGGGCAGCCTGCTGGGTGATGGCTTCCTGCACTGCCACAGTGCAAGCAGCCTGGCTCTCGGCCGTGGACGCCAGGCTATCTGCGGCACGATGCAGATCACCCGCAAGACACCCAATATGGCGTGTCTGCCTTTTTTGGTCCCTTGCCAGATGGTCCTCAAACTCGTCTGGGACTACTCGTGTTTTTTTTCATTGCCTTACTAGAGGCCTGAGAGGCTGGAGGACGGCTGTAGGGGAGGTCCCTTGAGGGGGTATCCCTGGAGGGGATGGGGTCCCTTGATGGGGTCCCTTGATGGGGAATCTAGCAGGGGGGAGGTTTGGGAGGGGCCAGGTATGGGGGTCTCATCCAGCAAATACAGAGCATCCTCTTCTACCCCGATGTGCTCCTCCTCAACCTCCTCAAGCAATGATGTCGGGGCTAGATCCACCATGGATGGGGTGGATCGCCCTGCAACCAATGACGGCCCAGCTCCATCCTGCACATCTGTGGATGACACAAAACAATCACATGTTGGAGTACCCACACACTTGTCACATGTAACCCCCCCACCCATGCAACACACCACAAAGCAGATAAAACACACTTACCTGACCTCAAAGGCTGATCCCCTGATTCGAAGCCCGGCAGACCCTCCACAAGCTCCCTATCCAGCAACCTGGCCACGACCATGTCCTCTGCCATCAGGGTGATTCTTCTGGCTGGTCCTCCACCTGTGCCACTGGCATGCTTCCTGATTGCCACTAGCTTATCTTTGACAAGTCTCCGCATGTCGTTGATTTTCTTGCGGATGTGCTTGGGTTCCCTGTCCGCCACACCGACAGCATTGACCTGCCTGGTTAGTTCCGCATAAATGCGGGTTTTCTCAGATTTCCCAGTGTTGGCACTCTGTGGCCCATAGAGGCGGGCACCATATTGGGAGAGCCCATCGGTGATCACAGCCTTCTCCTGAGGGCTGAAATTTAACATTCTACGGTCAGCAGTAGTCTCTGGTGCAGCCATCATAAATGCAAAAAGCAGGATGCAAAAGCCCTGGCAATTCAAAAAAATGCTGGTCGCATTTTGCAAGTGAGTGGCGCTTCTGTATGCGTATTTATGCACTGGAGTAGGAAGTGGTGCGGCGGATCTTGGTGGCGACGTCGGCGCCGTACTGCGCATGCGCACAGGAGGCAGACAGCCAGGTGACATCAGTGCGCAATGCGCCGTTTAAGATACACCGTACGGATCTCTCAGCGCCACCGTCAAACCATCATTTGCATGTGGTGACGCCCACTTACAGTTCCGTTCGCCTTACGCCGTCGAAAAACCGCTGCGCAGGTGAGTGAAACATTGATGAATAAAGTACATGCCTCTCCGCGCTGGTACGGTATAGCGGAAAAAAGATGCGCCACGCCGGAGCAACGATGCTCCATTGTACATAAATCTACCCCAGTCTTTTTAAAGTTTCCCCAGAATCAAGTGAATGTGGCAAAAGTTTCACTTTAAAAAGACTATCCAATCATGTACAAGGAAAATAAAAAAACAGCATTTTGCTTGAACATATTTGGATGAAGGAAGTCAGCAGAGCTTCACCTCATTCACTAAGTTCTGGAACAAATTCTCTTGCAGAAGGACCAACCCATTTGCCTTTAGTAAATCAACCCCTATGCCTCAAACTCCCATGCATAAGCAATTTGGATAACTAACTTGAATATTGGTTCCTCTCTGTACTTAGTCTTTACCTTAACCACTTCCCTACGGCCGTACGACTATATACGGCCACAGGGTGGTTCTATCTCCGTGTTTTCACGGTGTCCCCTTTCGTCGTTCCCAGCGCGCGATCCAGAGTGCGCAGCGGGGAACTTCTGTGCTGGCCGTGTCCCTTGGACACAGCCAATCACAGATCGCCGCGAACGGCCAATCAGAGTGGCCGTTTGCGTTGCGATCTGTGCGGCGAATGAGAGATGATCTCAAACATATGAGATCATTTCTCATTGCCGACTCTCACAATGACAGCGTCCTGTCAGGGAGAGAAGAGACCGATCTGTGTCTCTTGTACATAGGGACACAGATCGGTCACCCCCCAGTCACCCCCCTCCCCCCACAGTTAGAACACTATACAGGATACATCTTTAACCCCTTCCTCACCCCCTAGTGTTAACCCCTTCCCTGCCAGTCACATTTATGCAGGAATTAGTGTATATTTATAGCACTGATTGCAGTATAAATGTGAATGGTGCCAAAAATGTGTCAAAAGTGTCCGATGTGTCTGCCATGATGTTGCAGTCGCAATAAAAATCGCAGATCGCCGCCATTACTAGTAAAAAAAAAAAAAAAAAATGTTGTCCCTTATTTTGTAGGCGCTATAACTTTTGCGCAAACCAGTCGCTTATTGCGATTTTTTTATTTTTTTTAACAAAAATATGTAGAAGAATACATATCGGCCTAGACTGAATTTTTTTTTTAAATTGGGCTATTTTTTATAGCAACAAGTAAAAAATATTGTATTTTTTTTCAAAATTGTTGTCCTTTTTTGTTTATAGCGCAAAAAATAAAAACCGCAGAGGTGACCAAATACCACCAAAAGAAAGCTCTATTTGTGGGGAAAAAAGGACGCCAATTTTGTTTGGTAGCCATATCGCACGACCGCGCAATTGTCAGTTAAAGCGACGCAGTGCCGCAAGCTGAAATTTCACATGCCCAGTAAGGAAGTGTTTTTTTATTTTTTGGATCGGGGGAGAGGGACTAGAACACATGTATTGTTTTTATTATTTTTTCTGTCTGTGCCCCGTTGAATAGATTCACTCTTTTTGTGTACCATAGGAAAAGTTTACTATACCAGAAAAGTAATAGATGGGAAATCTTCCAATGGGGACACTAGTTCTGACCTGGGGATCCCCAAAAGATTCCCTTAATTTTCAGAGTCTTTATATCACTTCTTGTTTTAGCCATTGGACAGGAAGTAAAAGTAAATCTCCCCACTGAGACAAGGAAGGTAAAAATACACCTTTCAGGGTTTATAACCACCCCTTATTGTATTCAAAAGAAAAACAAATGTGTTGCCTATGGTTCTACTTTAATGCTGTGTAGCACTGAACACAACTTAGTTACGATGGGGTCGTGGCTTGGCGCACAGCGGAGCTGGTAGCACACTAGCTGAGCTCCAGAGACCAACACAGCCTACAACCTGATACCCTGTGAACATGTAGTTGGAGATGGGCAAGAAAACATACCAGACACCGCAGTCGAGATCCCGCAGCAATAGAGCATCTAGCTTGGTGCGGAACATCTCCGACAAGAACAATCACTCTCGAGGAGCAGCATGGCGGGGAACAAGATGGTGTGGGACATGAGGGAGATGGATGACTTCAGTGAGGACTCCCAATCAGCCATGGAGGATGCAGGTAGGAGCTACGATCAGCCCCTAACTTTTGCTGCCATGTCGGGTTTTGCCACAGATATAAAATCCACGTTCTCTGCGGCAATAACGGATTTGAAATCAAGCCTGCTTGTCCTTCTGGAAAAGATGGCCACGGCGGAGAACACAGGGAGGCACAGAGATAAGGCCGTACAGAGGCTAGAGAAAGTTGCAGTATCCCACTCCTCTCACTTCATGGAAATTAACCGCCATATAGAGGACTTGGAATATAGAGGGAGGAGATGTAACAACAGGGTGCGGGGGATGCCTGAGTCAGTGGAAGCAGATCAAATTGTCCCTGTATTGCAGAGAGTATTCAACAGCCTGCTGGAATGTCAGGAGGATACAGCCATTGAATTTGTGCGTGCGCACAGAGCTCTCAGAGCCAGAGGCCTGGATTCAGCTCCCCCCAGGGATATCATTTGTTGCCTGCAAAGCTTCCCTCTGAATAAAGACATAATGAGGAAAGACAGAAGGAATGAATGTATTATCTTTAATGGGGAAACCATTCTGCTCTTTCAGGACCTATCTCAGATAACATTAAAGAATCGTAGGGCACTGCGCCCTCTGCTGGACATGCTCAGGAAAAAATATATGAGATACACGTGGCATTTTCCCACCCTGATTGTCACTCAAGGAGGCAAACAGCACGTTCTCTGCACTCCTGATGATCTGCCAGAGTTTTGTGCTGCTCTGAACCTTGATCCGATTGAGCTTCCAGAATGGTACCAGGAGTTTGCCCTGCCCAGAGGAGAAGGAAGTCCTGCAAGATCACCATTTTCGTCTCCGGAACCTCACTCTTCTAAGAAGATGAGACATGGTCATGGAGGGCATTCCTCCACAGGAACTCCTAGCCTGAGACCATCTTCCTCCAGGGCCCTGGTGGAGGCTTGACTGTTTGGTACATACCTAATTTCCCGCTGAGGCATTTTTGGGCGCGTAGCTCTTGCCACCGCATTTCTATATGGTTAAACTACATCTCAGACCCATTCCCTTCAGTCATGCTGGTCCAACCGATTATTTTTTATTTAATTATTATTATTATTTTTTTAAGCTGGTTTACTTAAATGTTTTTGCTATAGACCGGAGCGTTACCTGACTGTCTATTGATCTGAGGAACGATATGTTTGGTATATATGTTAACTCCCTTAGAAGCTTCTAACGCCTACAATACTTTTTGGGGATTTATAGCAAAGATAGCATACAGCCAATTAATTAATTCTGGACTTTTGTTTAGCACAGACTTTATCTTAGCATGCAGATTACTGATAGATTATTTAAGTGAGAATGGATCACTCACTCGGTTATAGCTATGTATTTTAGGTCAGGTAGGGGCTTTTTAAGTCTCATAGAGTGCTTGTTGGTTCCTTGCCACTGAAGTTATAGAGGGGATGGGAGATGTCGCCCACAGGTTTAATTTTGTTTATAAGTTGCATTCACAGAAATTATTTCTGTTTTTTCTATAGGCTGTGTTTTTTCTCCATTTGCCTAGCTTTATTGGTAGAGGATTTAGTTATCCATAGTAAATTTGTTTAGCAATTACACCAAATTGAACATACCACTGTTGTTCAATAGGGCCACCACACAGTGATCTTGGCTGGGCATTTTAGCCGAGTCCCAAGACTCACTGAATTAATACTTTAGTTTTGAATATTATTTCTTTGAAAGTGATCGATTATATCGACTAAAGTGGTAATTTATAATTACCTCAATCTCTTTTTCTGTAGTCCTTTTTTTTGTTTTGTTTGGGAATCTTCTTTAGATTTCTGACTGTCTTCCAGTTTCTTTTGCAGCATCACACTTGAGTGACCCACCACTGAGACCTAACAATGGCATACTCTGCCATGGGGAGGGCTCTATTGGTGATCTCACACAACGCGAAAGGTTTGAACAATCCGGAGAAAAGATCTACTCTGCTAAGGAAAAAGGTAAGCAGCACGTTGTCTTCCTGCAGGAGACGCATTTCAGAACTCACCAGATACCCAGACTGACTGACTCCTATTTCACAAAAGCCTACCATTCTACCTGTGAAATCTCTAAGTCGAAAGAAGTTTTTATCTTGATTTCCAAAGGGGCCCCTTTTAATGTTACAGCAAGCATGACAGACTCGGATGGCCGCTTCATCTTCCTAAAGGGCACATATGGCGGTCAGCCCTTTATGCTGGCAAACGTTTACTTTCCCAACACGAAACATCTACAATTCTGCCAGAAAATAGTGCAGGAGCTTTTAAGCTTCTCTTTGGCATGCCTCATAATGGGAGGAGACTTCAATATCCCTCTAAATCCGTTAGTAGACACGTCGTCTGGGAAATCCTGTGTGACCAATAAAATACTCAAACATTTTACACTCATTACAGTTAATAGACTCATGGAGATTCATCCATCCTGATAAGAAGGATTTCACATTCCACTCGATACCTCATAGTAAGTATTCCCGCATTGATTATCTCTTTGTGACCCAGAGAGACCTATCCATAACAACGGATGCAAGAATAGGTATCCAGACATTCTCGGACCGTGCTCCTATAGCTGTATTCCTGAACCTGCTTGATGCCAGGCCCAAATCTAATACTTGGAGGCTGAACGCATCCTTGCTGATGGACCCCGCGCTATTACCCAGCATAAAAACTTCTTTAACTGACTTCTTCCAAATTAATGACACCACTGATGTGGATCCCTTGGTGCTCTGGGAGGCACATAAATGCTCCATTAGGGGAGAATTTAATCAAATTAGGCTCACAGCATAAAAAGGAATGGGAGAAGGAAATCAACAGGTTGTCTAATAAGATCTTTGAACTTGAAACACTGCATAAACACACCCTTCAGGTGCAATCTGCCACTGAATTATTGGAGTGCAGAAAATAATTACAAACAATTTTGGAGGCCAAAACCAAGCACATTCTATTTTTTGTGAAAAAGATTTACTATGAATGGGGAGACAAATCAGGCAGGTTCCTTGCCAGAGCACTGAGGGACCCCAACATTAACCACAACATCATGGGAGCTCTTCCTGTTGGTTCTGAAAGAGTGACCGTCCCCAGGGCGAGAACTGTCCCAGTAGTAATTGGCGCACGTACCTACCAGTAGGACGTTGTGGCTCCTGGGCTCCAGACAGGCATGGTTTCCATCTCCTCGCCGCAGCAGGCTCATCCATCTAGCTTCCCCACGCCGCCTTTCACCCGCCGCAGATCTCACCAGGTAAGCCCCTGCTACTCAGGGCGATCTACACCTCCCCAGGACCCGTAGGCGGCCGTCCTTTTTAGGACAAGCCACGGCGGTGGCCTAATCTCCTTATCTTCCATCTCTGGGCCCCCCAACTACCAGCTGGAATTTGAGGCCTCCACGGTTCCTTTCCTCTGTCCCCTGCGCTCCCACACTTCCATCGCAATCAGAGGCACCCTCCTGCCACCTTCCCGCGGAAATTCCGCCATCCTAGGTCTTTTTTGGGACACCCGCGCCAGACCTCTCTGAATCGTGGGGCCGTGATCTAGGAAAGACCGCGGCTTCACTTGCGGCCTAACGCCGCGCCGCTCCTCACACCATAGAACCCCCACCAAGTCATCCAGGAAACCCCCCTTACCCCAGAAGGACAGCCACTCTTCAGTAGTTTCATCTGCTTAGCCCCCCCGGCCATACCTAATCCACCTTATCTGTCAGCCCTAGGCTACATCCCACTGCCTGATCAGGCAGCCATCCGGCTACACCAGCAACCCACTCACCTCTCATCCCCAGCCCCCCTCGTCTCAACAACAAACAGAAGCTTGATCCAGGGGTCACCCGATCGCCTCTCACGGGGTCAGGAATGAATTTTTTGCTCCTACCGGAGCATATTGGCCCAGCACGGTCAGGGTTTTTTTTTGCCTTCCTCTGGACCAAGCGAGGAGAGAGGAATTAGCCAATTCCTCTCCCCATCGCCCCTGAAAACTCCCCCCCCCCCCGGTGATTGGCGACTATGGCATACCAGCAATATTCTGCCGAAACCATTTGGAGTTTGAGGCAATTCGCCGCAATACTGCCAGCCATCACCAAAAAAGCCTTAAGAAATTAGCGACTTTTGAGAATCGATCACCGATCGACTGCCAGATATTTCAGCCAATTACCACAGCCAAAGCACATATCATGTGCTTTGATCAATACAAGATCGGTAGTAAAACACTGACTGGAAATCCGTGACTTCATTCTACAAATCGATCTAGACTGCCTCTTTATTACAGAGAGCTGGCTTACAGCCGACTGTAACACCATTCTAGGAGAATTGGTGCCAGAAAACTACCGTATTATAACGGAAAACAGAATAGGGCAAAGAGGAGGAGGGCTGGCGGTGATCCACAAGACGCCCCTTGCGATCACAAAACCAGTCCTTCAAAACCCTCTTCCATTTATGGAAACCCTTACTCTGCAATTGCAAACAAATTCAAAGGAGATCGTCCACATTCTGCTCTGCTATAGGCCTCCTGGCCCAAAATCGCAGCTGCTACCATCATTGACGGACTTCTTCTCCACTTACACCCTCAACAGCAAACATCTTTTTAGGTTTAGGGTTACAGCAACTAGTATGTGGGCCCACACATGCTTCAGGTCACACACTTGATCTTATTTACAGACAAGATCTGGAAATAAAAATTCTGGGAAATGAACCGTTGCCATGGACAGACCACCATGCAATTGAATTCATTATTTAATAATCCCCCCCGCAACAAAAACATCTAGACCAGTGACAACACACTGGACTAGATGTCAAAAGAAGCTCCACTCGGAACTCTTCAAAACCACATTAAGAAAAAAAATAGAAATAACTCAGCCGCATTAAACGGCTGTAGAAACACTGGATTCCATAAATTAAGCCCTACTACAGTCAGCCGACTTAGTAGCGCCAAAACGTAAAACCCGCATCCGAAAAAACAACCGCAGCTGGTTTAACAACCAGCTGTCGTTACTGAAGCAAGAATGCAGAAGGGCGGAAGCCGTCTGGAAAATAAGTTCTTCAGAGGTAAACCTCTCCATCTACAAGGCGACAACAAAAAAATATCACAAAGACATTTTCCAAGCCAAGAAAAATTGTTTTTCTGAGGCTATCAATAGCGCTCTAAACCAACCACGCAAACTATTCAAGATGGTCACTCAGACCATGCAACCAGGATGTCTTGAAGCCCCCAATTCAGACACACAAGAATTTTGCAATGAATTATCGGATTACTTCATTAATAAAATCAAGGCAATCCGTGAAAGCATTCAGCAAAACAATCCCCCCCTCAACCCCCCCCCCCTGCAGTTTCTCTATTTCAATCATTTTTATTGAGTTTTAAGAACATACAAAGTAGGGGTGTCAAATTTAATCGTTGCATCGGTGCATCGCGATTCGGGTGTCCGCGATGCTGCTCCGATGCATGCGACCGTAATAATCGATGTTTTCGCCCCGCCCCCTCCCGGGAGAGCGCTCCGTTCAGATGTACCTTTTTCACGGCGCTTATGTGACTGGTCTGCCCGGCCCGCCTCTCTGCTCGTAGGACTCGCATCTCTCCTGGCGTCAGCCCCGCCCAATGACTAGGACTATCAGAAAGGCGGGAGGGTAGTGTTTGTATATGCCACGCTGACTGGCTGCACGGCCCGCCTATCTCCATCTGCTCCCCTGGCGTCAGCCCTGCCCACTGACTGGGCTCTACTGAACTGTCAGATCAGGAGAAAAAGGCGGGAGAGGCTCACGCACTGAGAGACATAAGAGCAGAGTTGAGATAGGAGATGGACAGGCCCTGAAGTCTCCGTTATCTTTACACCCCCTCCCTAAAGCCACTAGTACTGCCGTGTTCTAAGAGAGGAGGGGAGAAGGAGATCACTGTCGAGCTGGCAGCTGCTCTCTAGGTGAGCTGACTTTTCTTTTTACAATGGAAAGTTTCTTAGAGTGGATTTATTTTGCAGCAAGATAAGGAGATTCGGAAGACACAAACAAATGTGTGTGTGTGTGTGAGGGGAGTCTGCAGCTCTAAGATCACAGCCAACTCACAGATAAGCGGCACACTTATCTATACAAACATCCCCCATCCTCTGTCCAGTTTATGTGATGTTCATTTATAACCATTTACTTAACCCTGTGTGTACAATATGTGGTGAGTGAACACCTCCAATTGTCCAGACTCAGAGCCTGTATAACAGTTATATGAATGGTCATCATTTAGCTTCACTTCATTTATACATGTAGTGCTGGGGGCTGGCATCTTATAACAGATTGTTTTCACGGAGTAGTATTGTTGTATATTTTAGTAGATGACCACAATAGTCTATAATAATAGAAAAAAAAATCTATCTGACCACTTCTCAGCCCCCAACTCCCCCCTCATCCCCTCCTGTACATAGTGCCCCCATCATACCATCCAGAAATGTTATTTAATCACAAAACTATTTGTGTAACATACACTACATAAAAAATTGCCATTCATTGCATTGAGGTAATGAATTTAATGTACTACAAAAAAAAACATATTTGCCGTGCGCTGCTAAAGTGTTCAGGTTTGGCTTGAAGAAAAGGTGGCAACCCTACTCCTATAGCATGTCTGCAGTCTCTGACCATCTCCTGTAGCATGTCTGCCATCTCTGACCATCTCCCGTAGCATG
Source organism: Rana kukunoris (assembly GCA_029574335.1). Classification (NCBI taxonomy): domain Eukaryota; kingdom Metazoa; phylum Chordata; class Amphibia; order Anura; family Ranidae; genus Rana; species Rana kukunoris. Next base: position 195,869,708 of record CM056050.1, on the reverse strand, counting down.
TCTGCCGTCTCTGACCATCTCCCATAGCATGTCTGCCGTCTCTGACCGTCTCCCGTAGCATGTCTGCCGTCTCTGACCGTCTCCCGTAGCATGTCTGCCGTCTCTGACCGTCTCCCGTAGCATGTCTGCCGTCTCTGACCGTCTCCCGTAGCATGTCTGCCGTCTCTGACCGTCTCCCTCAGCATGTCTGCCGTCTCTGACCGTCTCCCGTAGCATGTCTGCAGTCTCTGACCGTCTCCCGTAGCATGTCTGCCGTCTCTGACCGTCTCCCGTAGCATGTCTGCCGTCTCTGACCGTCTCCCGTAGCATGTCTGCTGTGTTTAGACTTTGCTACATGCAGGAAGTGTTATTGTGTGTGTGTGTGTGTTTTATTTTTTATTTTTAAAGGACAGATAGGAAAAAAAAATGGAGTACTTACATTTTTTTTGAAAGCAATGTGCACTTGCGCTGCAATCGTGATGCATCGTGATGCATCGCGGAATCGAATCGAATCGAATCGTGGACTTGATAATCGTAATCGCATCGAATCGTGAGACCGGTGAAGATGCGCAGCCCTAATACAAAGAGAGGAACAGGTCACACAGTAAGAACAAACAACAGAACGTGTCAGTTCCTTCAAACAAACAAACAAACAAACAGACAATCGTATTGACTGACGCTACAAGGTACAAAACGATTAAAGAGCATTACATCCCTCGTATTAAATCTAGTAGTATCAAATCCAGTAGTAGAGCAAATGGCCGAGACGGCACCCCCCTGGGAGAAAAACTGCGCCAAGGGGTGGAGGGCGGCGACACCCGTCCCGTAATTAACATGAACCTCATAGCCATGTATAATGGGTACATTAGAGGAACCCCAAAAATAATATATAAAGAAATAGTGATAAAAAAGTAAACCATAAGAAAAATAAAATGTGTAAACAGAATAAAGTAGAATATCAAATAAAGTAAAATGTCAAATAAAAGTAAGTGTCAAAGTGTTGTTCAGCATGCACATCAGATATCAGCTATTGTAACTCGAGCTGTACCACTCAGTCCACATGAACCAGTGACGTTTCATAGTATCATACTTCCCCTGGGAAGCAGTAAACATTAGTTCGTAGGAGGCATGTGTATTAGTAGTTTCAATAACTTCCTTCAGCAAGGGTGGAGTTGCGTCTCTCCAATGCCGCACAATGCATAGCCTAGTGCTTAGGAGAATATGGGTAATTATGGTTTTAGCCAGGGCAGGCACTGGTTCTAGGCCCAGAGACAATAATGCCGCTTCGGCTGAAGGGGGAATCTGGGTACCTGCAAACCGAGATATTAGGCTAAAGACACTCGCCCATAACCCCCGAAGGGAAGGACAGGCCCACAATATATGGTGCACTGTCCCCACCGCTCCGCAGTGTGTCCAGCATAAAGGGGAAATACCGGGGCCAAACTTAGACAAGCGAAATGGGGTTAAATACCACCGTACCAATATCTTATGGGACAGTTCCCATAGGTTGACGCTTTTGGTCGCAGAGAATGTACAGCGTAAAGCAGTTTGCCATTGATCACTAGTAAACTTCATGCCCAGATGGCACTGACACGCCTCTAGGCTCGAAGTTTTAATAAAGACTGTTTTGTTAGTTAAGAGATTGTAAAATAGCGAGATCCCTTTGATATTAGTTTTAGGATTGGTGAGATAAAGTACTACTCGCCAAGGTAAAAATAAGGACAGTGGAGGTGACTTCCTAAGGAAATTAGCTACCTGGAGGTGTTTGAAAAAATCTCTATTGTCTAAGCCGTATTCCATTTGGAGATCACAAAATGATTTAAGAGCAGAGCCGGCATCAGATCTCCGACTACTCTTAGGCCTTCGGCCACCCATTGCGTAACGGATATGCCCGGGATGATCAAAGGCAAACATGAGATGGGGATGGGAAGAGGTTTGAGCATTTGATCTACAAACTCGTGGGAAGCAAACATCTTCCATGTAGGTATAGTAGCCACCATTGTGGGGGAGAGGTGAGTGGGGGCCAATGTGTATAAATGACTAGCTAGTAACATTTCAGATAAGCCAGCAACTGAGGCTTGTGCCTGCTCCAGGTCCAACCATCTAGAAGTGGGTCCATGTATAAACCATGTTGAGATAGTCTTAGGTACAGATAATTGGCGCTGCTTTTTGAATGTGATGTATATTTCTCGTGTCGGGTACTTGTAGCGGAAGGGTTTATTGGGAATAAAACTCACCGCTTCAACAAGTGATCCCTTCTTACTGATAATCCCTCAGAGGGAAAAGGAGGCAGCTTTGTTGTGTCCTCATGTGATCCTATTAGTGAGTGCCTTATGGAAATTGGTGTTTGTGATAGCTACCGTATATATTTTATTGCTTTGTAAGGCCTGGTATGAAGTGTGGTGTTGACAACTCAGTGATTTGTGTTAATACAATTGCAGTATTGTAGTGTGCAGTGTTGAGTGCTATATAAAAAATGACAAAAACGACAAAAACGAAAAGAACTATATAACCATATAGTATTCCAAGTTGTGGTAGATAGTTGTGGTTTCCTACACCCTTAAGTGTCTGTGGCCCAATACATGTAGTCAAAAATCACTGAAATTAGGCGAAAAATCGCTCTATAGTGCAATATATTCTTCCCAAAAAAACAATAATAGTGATGAAAATTATCTGTGATAAATAATGAAATAAATGTGACGTATGTAAAATATCAATGGAGCCCTACTGTTGGATCACAATTACAATAGTCAGCTGGTTCCTAAGCAGACAGTTAATACAGTATATTTTAATCAGGTAGTATCCGTATTTGTTATATTTCATCAATGACGTGGTAGGTAAACTCCAGTAAAGTGCTGCGTGGTCACCTTGGGTGTAAATAACAGATATTGCACTGCAGGTGACAGCGAAAATGCCAATTGTCCCCCCACATGTATCCCCTCTTACCAGATTGTAGTCCCCACAGCGGGGGTGTAGAGCCTTGGGGATCAGTGGGTAGTAGCTGTTTACCAACCTCTGTGCTTGATGGGTCAGTAGCGGCGCGTGGGTATTGGATCAGTCGCCGTACTTGATGGTCCTTGGGGTGTGATCAATGGCTCCAGGAGGAATGGCAGTAGTTATGAGTGATTGCAGAGGCTCCCATAACCCGACTGGTACAGCTCAGCCCACGGGACTATTCTTGTCTAGCTGCGGTGCAGCAGCTCCTATGTTTTTAACTTTTTGTTTTCTTTTAATTTTTTAAATTTTAAGTATTTTTACCCTGTTGTTCCTATGGGAAACGGGTTTACAATAAAAATCATCAGGAAGTACTACACCATGAGGATTTCTTTTTTTCTTGCCTCCTCATAACTACTGCCATTCCTCCTGGAGCCATTGATCACACCCCAAGGACCATCAAGTACGGCGACTGATCCAATACCCACGCGCCGCTACTGACCCATCAAGCACAGAGGTTGGTAAACAGCTACTACCCACTGATCCCCAAGGCTCTACACCCCCGCTGTGGGGACTACAATCTGGTAAGAGGGGATACATGTGGGGGGACAATTGGCATTTTCGCTGTCACCTGCAGTGCAATATCTGTTATTTACACCCAAGGTGACCACGCAGCACTTTACTGGAGTTTACCTACCACGTCATTGATGAAATATAACAAATACGGATACTACCTGATTAAAATATACTGTATTAACTGTCTGCTTAGGAACCAGCTGACTATTGTAATTGTGATCCAACAGTAGGGCTCCATTGATATTTTACATACGTCACATTTATTTCATTATTTATCACAGATAATTTTCATCACTATTATTGTTTTTTTGGGAAGAATATATTGCACTATAGAGCGATTTTTCGCCTAATTTCAGTGATTTTTGACTACATGTATTGGGCCACAGACACTTAAGGGTGTAGGAAACCACAACTATCTACCACAACTTGGAATACTATATGGTTATATAGTTCTTTTCGTTTTTGTCGTTTTTGTCATTTTTTATATAGCACTCAACACTGCACACTACAATACTGCAATTGTATTAACACAAATCACTGAGTTGTCAACACCACACTTCATACCAGGCCTTACAAAGCAATAAAATATATACGGTAGCTATCACAAACACCAATTTCCATAAGGCACTCACTAATAGGATCACATGAGGACACAACAAAGCGGCCTCCTTTTCCCTCTGAGGGATTATCAGTAAGAAGGGATCACTTGTTGAAGCGGTGAGTTTTATTCCCAATAAACCCTTCCGCTACAAGTACCCGACACGAGAAATATACATCACATTCAAAAAGCAGCGCCAATTATCTGTACCTAAGACTATCTTAACATCCCATCTCTCCCTGAGAGATTATATAGAAGGCAGCAGCTCATATCCCCAGTCCTAGCGCGGATCAACCCTCAATTATCCATGTATAAACCATGACCTGGCCTGTGAGAGGATTGAGGCTGAGTAATAATCCCTCAGTAGAACATGGCCAACCCCCCCAACTCTCCTGGGCGCTATCAACTTTTTAAAGGAGCACCTCGCCTTCTTACCTTGCCACAAAAATGTATTTAATTGCGACTGAAGCTTGGAGAAAAACGAAGCGGGGACTGGAATCGGTAGAGCCCGGAAAAGATATAACAGTTGCGGTAAGATCATCATTTTGAATGCGGCTAAGCGGCCGGACCATAGGAACTCCACCCTTGACATTTCCTGTAACATTTTGGTCATGGACCCAAGGAAAGGGACATAGTTAGCTGAGAACAATTCACCACTCGTTGCTTTTAGGGAGATCCCCAGGTATTTTAGCCCCCTATCATTCCAAGAGTAAGGGAATCTAGCAGCAAGCCTGCCCCGCATGCACCGATTAATGCCTATTCCCATTAGATAAGATTTACTCTCGTTCACTTTGTAATAGGACAGTTTGTTAAACAGTCCTAGAGCCTCGTGAGCCGAAGCCAGGGAAGTTTCCACGTCAGAATCAAAATTATGTCGTCTGCGAAACGACTTATGGTGTGGGTAGAATTTTGAATGTTGAAACCACAAATTCCAGGGTGGGAATGTATATATATTGCAAGAGGTTCCATTAGTAAGTTAAAAATTAATGGGGATAACGGACACCCTTGTCTAGTAACATTTGAGATGGTAAATGGTCTAGACAGTACCCCCGAGATGAGCACTCGAGCGGAGGGGTCGGAGTACAGAGCCAGGATTGCGGACAGTATGGGACCCGAGAACCTAAACTTTCTCAATACCTGGGCCATGTAGTCCCAATGGATGCGATCAAAGGTGTTCTCTGCGTCCAAAGCCAACAGCAGAGAAGGCCTTTTGTGCAAGTTGGCCAGATGTATAATATTCACCAGTCTGCGAGTGGCATCGGAGGTCTGACAGCCCTTGTTGAATCCTGTCTGATCAGGGTGGATAAGTAGGGGGAGAACGTCTAATAGACGGGTAGCTAAAATTTTGGCATATAATTTCAGGTCTAGATTTAGCAGTGATATTGGCCTAAAATTTGGAGGTGTAGAGGAGTCCTTCCCTGGCTTCGGGAGAGTCATAATAATAGCAGACAACATTTCAGAAGGAAAGGCGGCAGAGGCAGCAGCAGAATTGAATACACCCTCCAGATGAGGAACCAAAACAGACTTAAAGACTTTAAAGTAATCTCCCGTAAAGCCATCGGGGCCCGGGGCTTAGTTGTTGGGGAGAGAGTCAATAGCTTTACTGATCTCTTCCCTATTGAAGGGCACATTCAATTTTGATAATTGGTCTGGGGACATAGCGGGAATGTGCAGATTATTTAAGAATTGGCCGATAGCTGCAGGGTCAGGTTGAAAGGTGGCACTGTCATCTTTTAAGTTATATAAGGAGCTATAATATACGCTGAAGGCATCCGCAATATCCTGAGGGTGGTAAAGCTTACAATTGGTACGTGGATGAAGAATAAACGGTATCTTGGATTTATGACGTACACCCTTCACCCTGTGCGCTAACAATTTACCTGCTTTATTGCCGGTGGCATAATATGTCATTTTCATTCTACGGGATGCTTTTTCAAATGTTTCCAATAGGAGAAGTCTAAGGTCATGCCTCAATAGATTTAGCCTTCGGGAAACTGCAAGGGAAGGGTTTTGCTTATTAGATGTTTCAAGTAGGAACATTTCATCTGTCAGAGCTTTCGCCCTCTGCTGCCGCTGCCTCTTAGCCCTCGCCCCCAATTGAATGGGTATACACCTAATGTACGCCTTATGGGCGTTCCATAATACAAATTGATCTTGCACAGAGTGAGCATTAATAGAAAAAAATTCCTTCAAATGCGTTTCCACATGACATTTGATCTCTGCTTGCTGTAACAAGAACGAGTTAACCCTCCACAATGACGATGCTGCATCAGCAGCCGCATCTTTCAGTGTGAGGGTGATAGAGGCATGGTCATTGAGTATCGAGTTAATAGTGGTGGTCGAAACCGTAGAGAGAGTGGGATGATCCACTAGGAACAGGTCGATCCTGGAGTAGGCTCCATGAGGCATTGAAAAGAAAGTGAAATCTCTCTCCCCAGCATGGAGACACCTCCAGGCGTCGAACAGCTCATTACCATGGATTGAGGCCGATAAAGAAAGATTTGTGCATTTGGCACCCGAGGAGGAATCAATACCTAGGTCTGGTGTCGCGTTAAAGTCTCCACAGAGAACCAATTTACCCTTCCTATGTTTAGCCACCTTGGCCATTAGTTTGTGGAAAAAGCATATTTGATGCACATTTGGAGAGTACACATTGACAATAGTAAACATGGTGTTATTAATGTCACAAACTAGAAGGATAAAGCGACCTCCAGGGTCTAAAACAGACTCATGTAGGGTGAAAGCCACTGTGTCTATTATGGCTGTGAGAACTTCCTTAGTCTTGTTAGGAGCATTGGCCTTAAAAACATAAGGAAACTCCTATGCGAACAGACAGGAGGAGATGTCGCAGAAAAGTGAGTCTGTTGGGTACACAAAATGTCAGCTCGGTTGGAGATAGCCTCATTCCACATGGACCTCCTCTTAGCTGGGTGGTTCAGGCCGTTAGAGTTGATGGATATGAATTTTAAACCCATTTAAGCAATGAAGAAGTGTGCTATATGGAACCAAAGTGCAAACTCAATTTTGAGGGAGTGTCCCCCCCCCCGGTGGCCAAACCGCAAACTATAGGTAATAAGCTCCAGTAAACAAAATGTGTAGATTAGAGTACTCACTGGGAGAAGGAAATGCAAAAGAAAGGTGTAGTGGTCCGTAGTATATGGTGAACACGATGATCCGAACACTTGTAGAAGAAAAGAAAAAACATAAGAACACAAAATAAAAAAAATACCAGGAGGTAAAAAGAGAAACAGTTACAGAACTGGCGTTTAGCCAACGGAACCAGTGCGAATCACAAAGGATGCCCATATGCAGTGAAAACAAAAACTGTTTTGTTTTGATGAAGCCGATTATTACGCATGCCTTCTGATTCCCGCCCCTATGCAACTGCACAGACATGCAAATTAGGCTGTCTTGAAGTCACCATGAGTTGAACAGCCTCTGTTTTCTGCCGGGTTATACTCTGTTTTCTCTCCAGTGTGATTAAATTGTCTGTTTGGATTTGTGAAATATAGCTTGAGTTCTTATGCTTACCTGGCAGGGGAGACACCATGATCATGAAGGTGGTTCTCCCAGGGCGAGGCTCGGCCATTGCACTCTGGCTGGGCTGATCTTGGTGTCATCCCTGCCACTGCTCGGCCTTTTGGCTAAGATCAGGTGTGGTATGTGTCCTTATCAGTTGTTAGTGGAGCGCTGAAGCACCTCCTATTTGTGGAGGGTGGATGCAATCCAATAACGTCATTGCACCTGGAAGGGTGGTTTCAGCAGGGACTATGCCGTGCTGCCCGACAGATACTGGGGGCCGGCCAATGGTTGCGTCTGAGCCACCTGGAAGGGTGCTTCTGGTGAGGATGGGTGGCTGCGCCTGGTCTGGTCTTTTTGCCGGCTTCTAGTCTGGCCTTCTGGCTGGCTGGTGTAAGTGCTGTCCCTGTCAGAGATCTGGTAGGAGGAGCTGGAACTGCCCTGATGGAAAGACGGGGTAGGGCCATGCAAATCCTGCTGGGTTGACAGGGAGTCTGGAAGGGTTAGTATTGGTGGAGGCTGCTAGATGAGGGCAGCTTCTCCCCAAGAAAACCTGTAGGGCTCTCTTTCTGGCAGGGGTGGAGGGCTGCACTGGCCGGTCGGGGGGTTAGATTTGGAACGGAAAAGCCTATGGTGCATGTGCCCCTGGAGTGGCAGTCCAGGGGTGTCTGAGAATCACTGTGAGTGAGGGTCACTTTGATTTAACGACACCACGGTCACTGCACCAGCTACACGCTTTTTTAGCACCTGCCTCCTGGGCCGGGCCTTTTGGCCAGGACCGGAGGAATTTTTTTATTCCTGGCCGGAGGGCCTGGTCGTTGCTGAACACAATGACCACTTCTTTCACTCTCCTCTCCACTATCCCTTTCCCCCACTTTATTTAATTTATTTCCTATGTTTGTCACGTTTTTGTCTTTTTTTTGTTTGTGCACGTTTTGTACACAGTGTGATTAGTAGGGTGCCGGTCCTCGGGCCAGCCCTGAACGTCTTGGGAGTGGGTGGACATGGCTTAGTTCGCCTGCTCTCATGGGGTCTCCCTTCGGGGGAGTCCCACCTAGTACTTGGAGGGTTCTGTTTCGGCAGTCCCTCCAAGGAAGTTGGGTCCGTGTCGGCTTCGGTTGCTCGGACCACAGTAACTCAGTCCCCATCTGGAGCCTAACGCCCCGGGGGATCAGGGTTTGGGTCCCTTCTGCACAGGAGGACCACTTGACATTGCACCCGTCTGCACGTTTTTGTGAACACTCTTTATGTGTGTGCACATTTTTTCTGCACCGGGTGGAGTTTTTTGAGTGTGTTTCACACGCCATAGGCTTTTCAAAAAAAATAAAAATAGCTTGAGTTCTTATAATTTGGAAAGGCATGCAGATGGAGTTAATGTTGTTGTTGATGGTGGTGGTCAATGCAGCCTAGGAACGGATTTTTTATGGAATATATTTGCCCCAAATCCATGGCGGTGCGCCTTATATTGTTTTGATGAAGCCGATTATTGCGCGTGCTTGCTGATTCCCGCCCCCCATGAAGCTACACAGATGTGCAAATTAGGCTGTCTTGGAGTCACCATGAGTTGAACAGCATCTGTGTTCTCCTGGGTTATACTCTGGTCACTCTTTGGAGTGAATACATCTTTTTTCTTTTGCTAAAGATTTCTGTGGAGAGGAACAACCATGAGTTTTGGTGAAGTTTTCTATGCCTGGCTAATTCCGGGCTTTCTTGGTGAAAAATAGCTTGAGTTACATAGTTAGTCAGGTTGAAAAAAGACACAAGTCCATCCAGTTCAACCATAAAAAAATAAATAAACAAACAAAATAAAACACAGTACATCCCATACACCCAGCTCCATACCCACAGTTGATCAAGAGGAAGGCAAAAACCTCCAGCAGAGCATGATCCAATTTGCTACCGGAGGGGAAAAAATTCCTTCCTGATCCCCCGAGAGGCAATCAGATTTACCCCGGATCAACTTTACCTACAGAACTTAGTACTCAGTTATATTATGTGTATTTAGGAAAGAATCCAGGCCCTTCTTAAAGCAATCTACTGAGCTGGCCAGAACCACCTCTGGAGGGAGTCTGTTCCACATTTTCACAGCTCTTACTGTGAAGAAACCTTTCCGTATTTGGAGGTGAAATCTCTTTTCCTCCAGACGTAAAGAGTGCCCCCTTGTCCTCAGCGTTGACCTTAAAGTGAATAACTCAACACCAAGTTCACTATATGGACCTCTTATATATTTGTAAATGTTGATCATATCCCCCCTTATTCTCCTCTTCTCAAGAGTGAATAAATTCAGTTTTTCTAATCTTTCCTCATAGCTGAGCTCCTCCATGCCTCTTATCAGTTTAGTTGCCCTTCTCTGCACTTTCTTCAGTTCTCCGATATCCTTTTTTGAGAACTGGTGCCCAAAACTGGACTGCATATTCCAGATGAGGTCTTACTAATGATTTGTACAGGGGGAAAATTATATCTCTATCTCTGGAGTCCATACCTCGCTTAATACAAGAAAGGACTTTGCTCGCTTTGGAAACTGCAGCTTGGCATTGCATGCCATTATTGAGCTTATGATCAACTAAAACCCCCAGATCCTTCTCCACTACAGATCCCCCCAGTTGAACTCCACCTAGCATGTATGATGCATGCATTTTCTTAGCCCCAAAGTGCATTACTTTATATTTATCAACATTAAACCTCATCTGCCACATGTTCGCCCAATTAGACAGAGCATTGAGGTCGGCTTGTAAATTGGAGACATCCTGCAAGGACGTTATTCCACTGCATAGCTTGGTGTCATCTGCAAAAACAGAAATGTTTCTTTTGATCTCAGACCCAATATCATTTATAAATATATTGAAAAGTAAGGGACCCAGCACTGAACCTTGGGGTACACCGCTGATAACCTTGGACCATTCAGAGTAAGAATCATTAACCACAACTCTCTGAATCCTGTCTTTCAGCCAGTTTTCTATCCATTTACAAACTGATATATCTAATCCTGTAGACCTTACCTTACACATGAGCCGTGTGTGGGGAACTGTATCGAACGCTTTTGCAAAATCCAAGTATACCACGTCCACTGCCACGCCTCTGTCCAGGGTTTTACTAAAAAGGAAATCAGGTTTGTCTGACAACTTCTGTCTTTCATGAATCCATGCTGTCTGCTGCTTAAATAGTTTGTTTCCAGCAAGAACTCATCCATGTGGTCTTTTATTAAACGTTCCAGTATCTTCCCAACTATAGAAGTTAAACTAACAGGTCTATAGTTACTTGGTAAAGACTTTGTTCCCTTTTTAAATATAGGCACCACATTGGCTCTACGCCAATCCAGTGGTACTATTCCTGTCATTAATGAGTCCCTAAATATTAGATACAGTGGCTTTGAAATTTCAGAGCTCAATTCTTTTAGGATCCGTGGGTGGATGCCATCTGGTCCAGGTGCTTTATCCACCTTTATTCTGTCGAAATATTTCTGGACCATATCATTTTTGAGCCATTGTGGATTTGGGGCTGTGTCACTTCCACCCCCATTATGGACATGAGCTCCCCCATACTCCATTGTATACACAGAGCTGAAAAAAGCATTTAATAAATTTGCCTTCTCTATGTCCTCAGTCACCCACTCTAGATTATTTTGTAAAGGGCCTACATGTTCAGACTTGACCTTTTTACTATTAATATATTTAAAGAATTTTTGGGGGTTTGTCCTACTATCTTTTGCAATCTGTCGTTCATTTTGAATTTTTGCATCCTTGATTTCCTTTTTACATATTCTATTATATTCTTTGTAACATTTAAACGACACTAGTGTTCCTTCATTTTTATATTTTTTAAAAGCTATTTTCTTATTGTTTATAGCTTTTTTAACTTTGACCGTGAGCCACATAGGTTTTATCTTTAGCCTTTTAAACTTATTGCCCATGGGAATATACTTTGCAGTGAGGTTCCAAAGAGTCTTTTTGAAGAATTCCCATTTCTGTTCTGTGTTCATCTGTGCCAATATTCCCTCCCAGTCCAAGCCCTGGAGAGCAGTCCTCATGCTTTGAAAATTCACTCTCTTGAAATTAAGTGTTTTTGGGGGGCGTGGCCAGCAGCCGGAGCGGATGGCTGTGTGAGACAGGAGCTCCGAGGACAGAACCTACATCCAGCGGCATCCAGTGACCTAATCAGCCCTAATCCATCCCTGAAACCCAGGAGGGAACTCCGAACGACAAGCGTAGGAGATGGGGAAGAGAAAACAGTACAGAAAGCCCAAGAAGCTGACTGACTTCTACCCCGCGGCGAGCACGCCTGGGCCGCAAGATGGCGCCGAGGCCTCGGGCTCGTGGCATGGCTCGAGCGGCGGAGGACGCCAACATAGCCCGATCCAGCTGCCTTCTACAGCGCTCCACCGGACCGGAGGGGGGAGCGGGGGCTCCACACCGACCCCGTCTCCCATAAATAGCCCACAGAAATCGTCTCAGCGGAGATCGGAGGAGCACAGATATGCAGGTGAGCAAGATGAAACCTGTAACTCCCAAAATAGCACCAGAGACTTTGTGGAGCAGATCCATGAGTTCCCGACTTCAGGGGTCCCGCTCAGTGACACCGTCATGAGGGATATGCTGGTAACCCTCAGAGGGTCCATGCATAAGGACATGATGCAATGTGTATCACAATTAAAACGTGAGGTGTCAGCCATTGGTGACAGAATAAGCCATGTGGAGGATAAAATGGGAGATGTCATTATAGCTCATAATGATTTAGTAGATGCACACTGTGAGACTGAAGGGGACCTCCAAGCCATGCGTGAAAAATTAGCGGACTTAGAGGACAGGTCCAGAAGGAACAATATTAAATTACGGGGGGTAGAGGAGTCGGTGCAGCCAGCGGACCTGAGACGTTATGTTCAGGATTTCATAGCGGCCATTTTGCCTGATGCCCCTGACACCGAGCTCATTGTGGACAGAGCGCACTGCCTTCCTAAACCTAAATGTCTCCCTGAAAAAGTTCCCAGAGATGTCATAGCACGGGTCCACTTTTTTTCATATTAAAGATGACTTACTGCGCTTTTCAAGGAAAAATCATCCTTTACCTGCTCCGTACTCAGGCATTTCAATCTACTCTGATTTGTCACAACACACCATGATGGCGCGCAAAAATCTGACATCAATCACTAAGATGTTGCAAAATAACAAGATCGCATACTCATGGGGGTTCCCTACTAAGCTACTGATTTCCAGAGACAATCGCACCTACACCATCAAAAGTATTGAAGAGGGGATGGATCTGGCAAAAAAATGGAACCTTCTTCCAGAAGAAGCTCATACTCCTTTACCTAAAACCTCAAATGCCCAGTTGTCTCCCGATTCGAGCACTGCCTGACCCATGTCACAGCAAAGCTTTTAGTTCCTTTCCCTTATAATCCTCATCAAGAGGCTGGTTTACAATACTAGTTCATGTTGTTCCTTTTCAAGGTTCTGTTGAAGTTCATACCCCCCCCGTGAGGGACAGCGAGAAATGCTCGCACTTTGTGACCATTGTCACATTTTTATCTGTTGCTTGATATTTTTGTTTTCTTTTTCTCTTTGTTTGCCTTACTTTTTCCCCTTCGTTTTTCTCTTACTTGTCATCACACCTGAGGATAACATCTCTATGCCTGTCTGCATCACAAGGCTTCTGCAGTATGTATATACAGCATTCTACTCTACTGATGGGACCTGGATGTGCACCTCCACTGCATCAGCACCATCTACAGGTAACTTTTTGGTACTACATCTGGAAATCCTAATAGTCACTATGAATGATGCATCAAGTCTTCCCTTTACAATATGTCTTTATCGGTGGTCTCCATGAATGTACATGGGCTTAATAGCCCATTCAAAAGAAGCGCTATGTGGAGAGACGCTATCAAACTTAAGGGTGAGATCTTGTGTGCGCAGGAAACTCATTTTATGACCGCAAAACAGCCAAAATGTACTCACAGAGCTTTTCCTCATGTATTTCATGCAACAGCCCCGGTCAAAAAACGGGGAGTGTTAATAGCAATCAAACAATCTATTGCTTTCCAGTTACATGAAGTGATTAGTGACCCGAATGGCAGGTTTATCATCCTGATATGCGAGTTGAACAATTCCACTTACACTTTGGTGAAAGTCTATGCCCCTAACCAGAGACCCTTTTTTTTCCTTAAGTCTCTAATGAAAAAAGTTAACACAATTACAAAGGGATCCCTTCTATTATGTGGGGACTTCAATTGCATAGTGAACAAGCACTTGGACAGCTCAGGCACGACTCCGCCCACCAGAAAAGAACTGCAACCCTTATTGTTGGAGCATAATCTCTATGACCCCTGGCGATGCCTCAACTCAGCAGAAAGGGACTATACCTACTACTCTTCTCCCCATCGCACGTATTCCAGGATTGACTTTTTCCTCACGGATCTTACCCTGTTACATAGAGCTGAATGAGCTAAAATCCATCCCATTACGTGGTCAGACCACGCCCCGATATCCTTGGTGTTGAAGAACACTTCTTACGTCCCCCCTACGTACCTTTGGAGAAACAATACTGATATCCTTGCTAATCCTACTGTTGTTTCACAGCTCAATAGACAACTAACAGAATTTTTTGAAATCAATGATACTGCTGATGTTAACATATCTATGTTATGGTGTTCTCATAAGGCTTTCAGTAGGGGTCTACTTATTCAGGCTGCAGCTCGGGAAAAAAAAAGGAGGGGAGCACTGTTGAACGACCTTCTCATAAATCTCAAATCCCTAGAGGACCTTCACAAAAAGGCTCCATCTCCTAAAATAGAATCTGACCTGTTCAAGTGTAGGCAAAAAGTACGTTTAACTCTTCTATCCAATCACCAACATAGTTTAAAGAGACTCAAGGCCCAATTCTATGTCCATGGTAACAAGGCAGGCAAGCTCTTAGCGAACTATATATCTAGAAGGCAACAAAAACGAATTTAACATCCATCAGGGACCCCCATACTAATGTGTTAGAACATCACCCCAATAAGATAGCCAACTCCTTTATGAAATACTACCAAGATTTGTACAATCTCCACTTAGATGGCGACACTCCTCAACCCTTTCCACCATCCATTGATTCTTTTCTAGCATCAGTATCACTACCTTCATTAAAAGAGGAGGAGTTAGCCGCTTTGAACTCCCAAATTTCTAGTAAAGAAATAATGGATACTATCAAATCCTTACCAAAACACAAATCCCCAGGAGCCGATGGCTTCACAGCCGAATACTATAGGGTGTTTTCCCAATCACTAGTTCCATATATGCAAAGGTTGTTCAGTAGTGCCTCGTCCTCAGCCTCCTTTCCAGAGGAAATGCTACAAGCCATAATTGTGACATTGCCCAAAAGAAGCCGGACCCCAAAACTTTAGACCAATTTCCCTTCTAAACACAGACCTCAAGGTCTATGCGAAAATCCTGGCTAACAGGCTAGCAAAAATAACCCCCTCCCTGGTCAAATCGGACCAGGTAGGATTTGTTAAAGGAAGGCAAGCCCCGGATGGTACTAGGAGGCTGTTTGACCTGCTACATATAGTCGAGACCAAAAAAGTTCCTGCGGCCTTCTTGGCACTTGATGCTGAAAAGGCCTTCGATAGGGTCCACTGGGGCTACATGCGGGCCACGTTACAGAAATTTGGCCTTCAGGGACAAATCCTTTCAGCAATCCTAGCCCTCTACTCTACACCCTCAGCGAAAGTCTGTACATCGAATGCCCTCTCCGATTTTTTTTTTTTATCACAAACGGTACCCGCCAGGGATGCCCACTTTCTCCCATCATTTTTACCCTTATGATGGAGCCCTTGGCGGAGGCTATTAGAACTGACGATACTATATCGGGGATAAAGGTGGGGAAAATTGTCCACAAAATCGGCCTTTTTGCCGATGACGTAGTATTAACGCTCACTAACCCGGCTTCTTCCCTGGAGGGTGTATTTAAAGTTTTAGAGAAATACAGCAATGTTTCTTATTACAAGTTAAATGTGGTAAAGTCATGCTTGTTGCCTACTGTATCAACGTGTCTCAGAAACAAAGAGACATTTTGAGGGGTAAATATAAATTTCAATGGATGTCAATGGCGATTTCTTTTCTGGGTATCCGATTGGCTTTCCCCTCCTCGTTCACATATGAGGCCAATTTTCCTAGCCTAATTCATACGGTTAAGAATGACCTTCAACATATAGCCTCCTATGAACTGTCATGGCTTGGAAAAATTGCAGCATTAAAAAATGGTGGTACTCACTAAGCTGATCGACTACTTTAGAACTATTCCTATCTGTCTGCCTGAATCCTTCTTTAACCTTGTAGATAAACTTTTTAGGCAATTTGTGTGGAATCGAAAAATGTCCAAAATCCCATATATTATAGTCCAGAAGCATAGGAAAAATGGAGGGGTGGGATTCCTGAATATACGTAACTACTATAGGGCGGCGATTTTGGACCAGGTGAAAGCCTGGTTCGACCCGCAGTCCTCTAAACTGTGGGTCCACATAGAAAAATCTGTGTTATCCAATAGAGATCTACCTTCCCTTCTCTTGGCTACTCTGGTGGATGCACCATTGGTATGCCCCCAATTCCCCTCTATTGCGGCGACGCTAGCTGCATGGAAAAAACTTCATTTATTAAGCCCCCTGGAGTTACGAACAAAATACACCTTGTCCAACCTCCAGATGTTCGAATATTTGATACCCAACATAAATATTAACCATTGGCTGAGGGATAACATTCTCACATATAATGATTTGCTTTTAAAAAACCCTGTTACCCATCAGTTTTCTAAAACCCAAATTCACTATTTTCATACAAAACACCAGGATATAACTTACTCGCTACGTGATGAAGTATGGAATTACCTACTGACTAGCTACGATAAACCAAAAGGTTTATCTTGGTTCTATAATACGCTACAAAACAACATTAGTTTCAATAAAACCTCCAGCATGATAAACTGGGAAAGAGACTTGGGATCTGTCCATTCTCCAGAGGAATGGAAACTAGCAATACGAAACTGCTATAGATTTTCTCATTGCTCCAACCACTGGGATCAGATGTTGAAGACACTTCATAGATCATATCTGACCCCTGTGAGGATATCTATGATTTTCCCCATGGAGTCCAGTGATTGTTGGAGACTGTGCGGATCGAGAGGGAACTTATTTCATATTTTATGGGAGTGCAAATGTATTCAAGGCTTTTGGCACAAAGTATTTAAATTGATCTCCTCAGTAACAGGCTTTTTATTTTCAATAATTTTTATTGAAGTTTTCAAAATGAGAACATGTGTCACATAGGTAAATATTGTAACATAAAGATAGGTCCAAAAGCAGCATCTTCCGAGTCCAGGAGCAAAAAGTACAACAACATTGTGATGATGGAAGAGAAGAGGCGATCAGACCAACAGCGGCCATTGGCCGGAACAACATTGATCAGTGTATAAATCCTCAAACGGTCAACCATACAGGAGCCCTTCGAGGAGTATCCCCCTCCTGGGCAGGAGCGTGGGACCCCAAACCCCGAGCCCCGAGCGGCCCCAAAGGGATCACGCTGCCCCTCAGAGAAAGGGATCACACCGCCCCAGTCCCAGCTCCGTAACACCCGAAGAGGAAAAATAAGAAAAATACAAACTTATCACTATGTAGGAGACCGATAACAGTGTGTATCAACAGAGTGAGATCTTAGCCTTGTACGCTAGGACCTAGAGGGGCCTGTACCAGCCATAAAAGTAAAAATAAAGTGACAACATAATCTTACTACTGCAGAGGCACCAAGAGAGGCAGGGTAAAGAGATGTGGAAAGGAAAGAAAAGGCAAGGAGAGAGAAAGAGGGTAAGAGTGTCTGCTCCTTCAGGGGATGGGGGGCCCGATCGGGCCGTCGGGCACTAACCCTGGTATGAGGGGAATGTTACAATAGGCGGCCCACGGTTCCCAGATGGCCAGGAACCTCCCAGATTTATCGTCAAGTTTAGCCACAATCTGCTCTTGCGACATGATCCAGGTAACTTTCCTCTTAAATCCCTGTAGGGATACAGTGGGTTTCTTCCAGGCCCTGGCAATGGTCATTTTGGCTCCCAAGAGGATGAACAGCGATAAGGTCTGGGAATGTTTGGGTAAACCTGGGATGCATTGGTTTAAAAGTGCTACACCAGGGTAGGGAGTTACCACCACTTCTGTTAAGGAGCTAATGATGCGGAACACCTTCCGCCAAAATGATCTAATGCGGGGGCAGGTCCACCAAATATGAGGCATAGTCCCCTCCAGTTCACAACCTCTGTAGCAAGCTGGTGAGGACCCCGGAAACATCTTAGCCAGCCTGGAAGGAATGTAGTACCACCTAATTAAAACTTTTAGACTGGCCTCTATAAGAGAGATGTTGAGAGTACCTTTGTATGCTCTATGCGTAGCCCGGTGCCAGGTCGCGGTTTCCCATGAGACGTCCAGATCCTCCTCCCAAGCCCGAGCATAGGACAGTTTCGTCAGTCTGGATGTGAGTGCCGTATAGATCAAGGAAATGCCACCCTTCTGGTCCATCGTGGAGGAGCACCAGTGCTCATAGAGTGAGACTGTGGGGGGAACCTTTTTATTGGACCAAATAGAGTATATGAAATGGGAAATTTGGGAGAACCTGAACAGCTCGGAGTCCGGCATGTCCAGTTTCTTCCTACAGAGTGATAGGGAAATCGGACCCGTCGGGGTAAGGAAGTGGCCAATCCGGTAGAGACCTTTGTCAGTCCACCACCTGAAAGCCTCAATGTTCATGCCTTGGGGGAAGGCCTCGTTATGAAAAAGGTGTGCCAATGGTTTCAGGGGGGTCGTCAGGGAGTGCGTCCTAAAGAGTTTAGAGCTAAGGGAAACCGAGTGCGAGAGGGTAGGAGACAGTATTGCCGGTCTGGCTTTGGGATCACACCACAGGAGATAGTAAATAGTGTTCCTGGGAGTGGCTTGTCTCTCCATTGAGAGCCATTCAGGTTTCGGTCCCCGGAAAAAAACTGAAGATATTTGCGTGAGTTGAGCTGCTTGGTAATAACCCCAAAGGTTAGGAAGTCCCAAACCGCCCTGCGACTTCAGGCGGAAGAGGATTTCTGCGGGGCATCTATATCCCTTATTTCCCCACACAAAGCGGACGATCCGCGATTGTAGTTTACTGAGGAAGTGTTTCGTGATGGGGATCGGGAGGGAGCGAAAGAGATATAACATGCGAGGGAGGATGGTCATTTTTACAGCATGTATCCTACCCAGCCAGGACAGACCACACTTCGACCACTTGTCCAGATCTCCCCTACACTTGAGCACCATAGAGGGGTAGTTGGACTTAAAAAGACTGCCTATGTCCGGTGTCAGCTTGATGCCCAGGTAAGTTATAGAGCCAGAGGCCCATTTAAAGTCAAAGTTGCCAGAGAGCTGAGTGAGGGTGTCAGGGGGGACAGTGATGTTCAGTGCTGTTGATTTGGTCATATTCACTCTGAGACCCGAGACGTCACTAAAGGACCTTAGTGTCTTGAGGAGTACAGGAATGGAGGTCAGTGGTGAGGTGATAAATAGTAGTAGGTCGTCCGCGTACAAAGCACACTTATGCTCCCTCTGTCCGCAAGTCACCCCCTTAATGTCGGGGTTCGATCTAAGTGCTATTGCCAATGTCTTTATGGCCATTGCAAACAGGAGGGGGGAGAGTGGGCATCCCTGTCTGGTCCCCCGGCCGATAACAAACGATTCGGAATATCTACCCATTAGGCGAATCTGGGCCGTGGGAGTTGAGTAAAGAGCACGGATCAGATTCAAGAAGTATGGGCCGAAGCCCCACCTCCCCAGAATATCAGACAGGTATGCCCAGTCTATCGAGTCAAAGGCCTTGTGAAGGTCTATAGAAAGAAGAAAACCTTTCTGCGGGGGACCCCCATCCCAACTGGATCTAAGAAGTGAGATGATATCGATGGCCCGCCTAATCTGGTCCGGTCCCTGTCTCCCAGGTATGAAACCCACCTGGTCTCCATGCACATAAGTAGCGATAAAACTGGCCACCCTGTTGGCCATGATCTTGGTCATAATTTTGATGTCGTTGTTGATAAGCGAGATTGGGCGATAGTTGCCCACCTCTCTATCGTCCTTGTCCGGTTTGGCTATCACCGAAACGTATGCAGAATTCAGGTCAGCCCCTAGGGAGTGTCCCTCCCTGAGAGAGTTGAATAACCGGGCCATATGCGGGGCCAGGGCCGGACCAAATTTCCTATAGTAGCCATTAGAAAAACTGTCCGGACCGGGGGACGAGCCAAGTTTAAGGGATTTAATAGTATCTAATATTTCGTCCGAAGAAAATGGCTTCTCAAGGAGATTCCTATGTTCCAGGGACAGGGTGGGCAGAGGGATGTCATCTAAAAATTTCCTACTCGCGGAGGCCTGCGTCGTTCTGTCAGGTGTGTAAAGGTCAGAGTAGAATTGCAAAAAGGTATCCATAATCTTTGTTGGGTTCTGGGTTAGGTCCCCTGCGGTCGTCTTAATTTTAGGGAATGCTAGGGAACGTGGTTTAGGACCCAACTTTACCACTAATTTAGACCCAATCCTGTCTTTTTGGGAATAGAATCTGGCCCCAGTCCATCTAAGGTGACGCTCTGCGTCCGTAGTCAGCTTCAAGTTAAGCAGTGCCCGGGCCTTGTCTAACTGTCTAAGATTCTCCACTGTGGGATGTCGCTTGTGTGTTTTGGCGAGAGAACGAAAGTCCTCCATGAGCTTCAACGTGTCCGCTCGGTGTTCTGCCCTATTTTTCGCGACCATTTGAGTGATTTTTCCCCGTATCACCGACTTGTGCGCCGCCCAGACGGTAGCAGCCGAGACCTCATCTGTCGCATTGATGAGGAAATAGTCCTGGATCGCGGCCTCCAGGAGGGCACACTGTATAGGGTCACTCAGTAGTGATTCCTGTAGGCGCCAACGAGGGGTCACTCTATCGCCCGAGGATCGCAACGTGGTCAGTACGACCATCGAGTGGTCCGAGAGGGGGGTGTCTATAATCTTGGAGCCCCTAATCAAGGGTATCGACGATGAGCTTGTGAAAATGTGGTCTATCCTGGCGAAGTTGTGTGGGGCCGAGAAATGTGTATAGTCCCTTGTGCGGGGATTTACCTCCCTCCAGACATCAATCAGCCCAGCGGAGTGAAGAAGTTCAGCAATTTTAACGCTCTGTTTGGAGGGACGCTTGGGAATAGGTTTCCCGTTCTTGGACTTGTCCAGCGAAAAGTCAAAGGCTGTGTTAGAGTCCCTGCCAATAAACACCGTCCCCTTAAGGTGCTCCCTCAGCTTGTGCAGTAAAGAGACAAAGAACGATCTCTGGCCCTTATTTGGGGTATAGTATGAGACAAAGGTGTAAAGTTCTCCGTCAATATGACCAGAGACCAGGATGTAACGCACCTGCGGATCCGTTACGACCACCGGTTGGGAGAGATTAACGTGTTTGGCGAAGCAAATGGCGACTCCCTTTGTCTTATTACCCGAGGAAGCTAGGAAGAATTGAGGGAAACGTTGGTGGAGGAACGTGGGTTTAAAGGTGGCCGGGAAATGGGTTTCCTGCAGCAGGAGGATGTCTGCGTGCATGGAGTTATATTGCTGGAAGAGCTTCCTACGTTTAACGGGGGAGTTAAAGCCCTGGACGTTATGGGAGACTAACTTGAGGGACGGAGAAGGGGTATGTGTGTTAGACATGGAACGGGGTAGGCAGCACTAGAGTGAAATAAGGATGCATTCTCCGAACCAAAAATCGGCACTCACCAAAAACAGTCTGACAAAGGAATCTCGAAGATGCCCAGGTCCCTGGAGGAGGGGTCCGCGACGTCCGTAGGCCCCGAGGATACTCAGAGGAGCAGCAGCAAAAGGAACAGAGAGAAGAGGTGAGAGAAAAGGGGGGGAGAAAGAGAGTTTGGTTACACAATGACACTCTGAACAGAATGGCTGAGCCACTAACATAAAAAAAATAACAGCCACAAAAAAAAAAACTGTGAAACAGTAAACCCTTGGGTTCCCTAACCCCTTCCCACCCAGGGAACGGGATGAGCCAGTCATCCCCACGCTTCAACCTGAGAGGACCGGAGCTCCCTGGCTACAGGGGCTCCGTAGAAGAACCGAGGAGTACGAGCACACTCCCGGTCCTAGATCAAGGTGCACTGGGTCCACCACGGCCCAACCACCTAAGGAAAATAAATAACAAAACTAGAAGTACCGTGGGCCCAACAAGGGGGCCCAGCAGCACTCAAAGAAAGACGCAGGACGCCCCCTCTGATAAACCATAGTAGTAAACTGTGAACATCGGGTATTCCCCGGCCAGGCCCGGGCCCCCGGGGGGATACGGGAGACAGGTATGACGCTGTCTAGGGCATTCAACCCGAAAGGTTGTACAGGACACTAATTGTAAGAAGCTAACACATACCTATTAAAAAAAAAAAAAAGAAAGAAATCATATCAAAAGGGAATAAAACGAGAACAAAAACCATGTCAGGAGATAATAACCTATTATAACATTACAATGCAACCGAGAATATAGAAGTGGCCCAGGGGGCCCGCAGCGGGCTAGAGGTGAAGAAACGCCATGGGCGATCCGACACCCCCGCAAGCCTCCAAAGCGCTCCACGGGCAAGGCCCACCCGCCCCAGTCCCAGTCCAGGAGATAAGGACCCTTCAGGCCACCTGCAAAAAGAAAACGGTTAAAGAAAACAACAGTCCAATCGCTATAGGCAGGATGTCCAAAGTAAGAGGGACCCCCAATGAGGGGAATAGCGGGAAGTTCTTGCCGGAACGTAGGTAACAAGGAGAGGTAAGGTTCACAAACTCAAGGAGAGAGCAGGAACAGGACGAGGCCATCAGGTCTGAAGATTCTCCTTGGAACGTTTGTTGCCCTGCTTGAGCCATGTGTGCTGCAGTGGGCTTGCTGGCGAGGGTCTCTTCGCAGAGGCTGGGGTGTTCCTACCGGTCTGCAATGGGGGGGGGTCCAGGGAAAGGATCCCCAGATGCGTCAGGAGGCGTTCGCCCTTTGCCAGGGATGAGAATCCATAGCTTTTGTTCTTAAAGGAGAAGTTCACACGTAAGGGGAAGGACCATCTGTAAATGATTTCTCTCTCCATCAGGAGCTGTAGCAAAGGTTTAAGTGATCGCCTTTTCTGCACCGTGTATGGGGAAAGATCAGCAAATACTTGAATTTTGTGACCGTTCAGCGTAAGGTTACCGGCATTCCTGGATCTCCTCATCACTTCTTCCTTTACCGAGTAAAAGTGGGGTTTCACTATAATGTCCCTGGGGAGGCCATCTGAGCAGGGCGGTTGCAGAGCCCTGTGGGCCCTGTCCAGTTCAAGGCGGTTGTCCGCTATGTCAGGTATGAGGTGTTTAATGAAGGTATTCACCGCCGTCTGGACCTCCCGTTCTGACTCAAGGAGCCCCCTGATCCTAAAATTATAGCGTCTTGATCTATTCTCAAGGTCATCGATTTTGGCATGGGCAGTTTCTAATTGATCCTGAACATCCTGTATCCTGGCTGTGTTTTGAGTAATGCGCGCCACAGCCTGATCAGCTTTTTTCTCTATAGTGTCCATCCTTACCCCAATTTGTTGCAGATCTGCATTAATGGATGATGTGATCTGGGCTGCATTGAGGGCCAAGCTCCTAGAGAGAATTTGTGCAAAAGCTTTCATCATGGAGGGAATGTCAGTGGGAATGGGAGTTGAGTCTGCAGCCTCGCTCACCTCCAGCAATAGGCCTGTATGGGGATCCAGCATAGGTGTGGAGGGGGGCCCTGCGCACATCCGCCCCAGCAGGGATTCCGTGGAAGCTGGGGATACAGCCAGGGGCAGTGGGGGGAAGCCAGTACCTGGGGATAGCGGTGCGACCAGGTCCTGGTCAGCTATGGACTTTCCGTGTGCCCCTGCCTCCTCCGCCGCGTGTAGGCCTTGCTGTGCTGCTGCCGCCATCTTGGCATAGCTGAGGGGACCGGGAGAAGCCGCCATCTGCTGCGATAGGTCCCTCCGGACCGGCGCCGTGAGCATGTACTCGTTCACGAGGGGTTCCCCCGCCCGACAATCCCAGTGAGAGCGCTCGGGGGGCGTCCTGGAAGCTCCGGTGGCTAAAACAGGGCCGTGGTGGAGCGGAGCTCTAGAAGCCGGCGGCCATCTTGGGAGCTAGCGCGCATGCGCCTCAGTAACAGGCTTTTTTATTAAACCGTCCCCTCAATTAGCTCTCCTTTTTCTCAACATTCAGAATATTCCTATTCAACTCAGAAGTATCACAAGTCACATCCTTATTGCTGCTAGGCTTACGAATAACATCCAAATGGCGGTCCAATTTAGTTCCCAATATCAGCGAGGTTATACAACGGGTAAAGGTACAATATTCTTATGAGAAACACTTTGCCCGCCAATCCCAATCAGTCGCTAAGTTCTGCGACCACTGGGAACCTTGGTCATCGAGATATCAGGACTAAATCCTATCCTTAATGCTTTGAGCTAGATTTAGATCCCGTATTATATTTATATTTACTGAAATAATTGAATCGGTAGATAGGCTAAATAACTTGACAAAATAACATCTAATCAATAAAAAACTATCCAAACTTGTGTCTTTCCTCAGGTGACCTTTCCTATTCCCTCCTTCTTTTCTCCTGACCTATCTTCCCTTTCCTCTGCCTTCTCCTCCTCTCTTTCCTTTCTTTCCTTTTCGTTTTGATTTTCTTATGTTTCGTTTCTAGTGTCCTTTTAGTTGATGATATTACCCTGGTTCATTTCTTGAGTACTTTGTAACTCTACAACCGGAATTCTGGGTTATAACACTCTGCTACACCATTTATATTATATCTATATTTGAGTTTGTTTGGTAAGTGTGGTTGTGGCATGCCGCACCACTATTCTGGAGTTCATGCTGACTCCCATCGAGGAGGCTTAAAGTGGGGGGGTGACGTCCACATTTAGCAGTAGGACGTGCCTCCCCGTCTACCTGATCAACTGCGATGGGAGTTTCTGGAACTCCATGGTCAATACCTTAAATGTTTTTAGTGTACCCACTACTAGTATTCGCTAAAATTCGTTGGTTCTGCATTAGTAATGTTGAAAAATGTATGTACTTGTATTGATCTTTGCAATATTGTAATGTTACTCTTTTTTCTTTAAGAACCAATAAAAACTAATTGAAAGAAATTAAGTGTTTTTATCTTTCCTGTATGTATTTCTTGCTTATAGTTAATATTAAATGAAATCATGTTATGATCACTGCTACCCAGGTGTTCCTTTATCTGAACATTAGTAATGAGCTCTGGATGGTTTGAGATTACCAAGTCCAACAGAGCATCATTCCTAGTTGGGGCCTCAATAAACTGGACCATAAAATTGTCCTGCAATAGGTTTTTAAATTTTTGTCCTTTAACTGTCCCAGAAATTCCATTATTCCAGTCAATTTCTGGGTAGTTAAAATCCCCCATTATTATCACCGTCCCAGCCCTTGCAGCTTTTTCCATCTGTGCAAGGAGCCGAGTCTCCACCTCCTCATTAACATTGGGTGGTCTATAACAAACTCCAATGATTAACTTTGAACTACGCACCTCTGTATGCAGTTCCACCCATAATGCTTCAACTTCATCACACTATGCATCAACCAGGTCCTCTTTCACGCTTGCTTTGAGGTCACTTCTCACATAGACACAGATGCCTCCACCTTTCCTTTTTACCCTGTCTTTCCGAAAGAGAGCATAGCCAGGAATATTAATAGCCCAGTCATGTGAGGATTGAAGCCAAGTTTCAGCAATACCGATTACATCATAGCTCTCCTCATGCACCAGAGCTTCCAACTCACCTGTTATGCTTGGAAGGCTTCTGGCATTGGTGAACAAACACTTAAATGTATTGTTACATTTGATTTGGGAAGGCATCCAGATGGTGGTGGTGGTCAACGTGGCCTAGAAACTGATTTTTCATGAAATATATTTGCCCCAATTCCATGGCGGTGCGCCTTATATTGTTTTGATGAAGCCGATTATTACGCATGCCTGCTGATTCTGGCCCCCCATGAAGCTGCACAGACATGCAAATTAGGCTGTCTTGGAGTCACCATGAGTTGAACAGCATCTGTGTTCTCCTGGGTTATACTCTGGTCACTCTTTGGAGTGAATACATCTTTTTTCATTTGCTAACGATTTCTGTGGAGAGGAACAACCATGAGTTTTGGTGAAGTTTTCTATGCCTGGCTAATGCAGGGCTTTCTTGGTGAAAAATAGCTTGAGTTCCTTTGATTTGGGAAGGCATCCAGATGGTGGTCAATGCAGCCTATGAACGGATTTTTGATGGAATATATTTGCCCCAAATCCATGGCGGTGCGCCTTATATTGTTTTGATGAAGCCGATTATTACGCGTGCTTGCTGATTCCCGTCCCCATGAAGCTGCACAGACATGCAAATTAGGCTGTCTTGGAGTCACCATGAGTTGAACAGCATCTGTGTTCTCCTGGGTTATACTTTGGTTTCTCTTTGGAGTGAATACATCTTTTTTCTTTTGCTAAAGATTTCTGTGGAGGGGAACAACCATGAGTTTTGGTGAAGTTTTCTATGCCTGGCTAATGCCGGGCTTTCTTGGTGAAAAATAGCTTGAGTTCCTTTGATTTAGGAAGGCATCCAGATGGTGGTGGTGGTGGTCAACATGGCCTAGAAACTGATTTTAATGGAATATGTTTGCCCCAATTCCATGGTGGTGCGCCTTATATTGTTTTGATGAAGCCGATTACTATGCGTGCCTGCTAATTCTCGCCCCCCATGCAGCTGCACAGACATGCAAATTAGGCTGGCTCGGAGTCACCATGAGTTGAACAGCCTCTGTTTTCTGCCGGGTTATACTCCGGTTTCTCTTTGGAGTGAAGAAATGTTTTTTTTTTGCTTTTGCCAAAGATTTCTGTGGTGAGGAACAACCATGAGTTTTGGTGAAGTTTTCTATGCCTGGCTAATGCCGGGCTATCTTGGTGAAAAATAGCTTGAGTTCCTTTGATTTGGGAAGGCATGCAGGTGGTGGTCAACGTGGCCTAGAACTGGATCTTTGATGGAATATATTTGCCCTAAATCCAGGGTGGTGCGCCTTATATTGTTTTGATGAAGCCGATTATTACGCGTGCTTGCTGATTCCCGCCCCCCATGAAGCTGCACAGACATGCAAATTAGGCTGTCTTGAAGTCACCATGAGTTGAACAGCCTCTGTTTTCTGCCGGGTTATTCTCCGGTTTCTCTTTGAAGTGAAGAAATGTTTTTTTTTTATTTTGTTAAAGATTTCTGTGGTGAGGAACAACCATGAGTTTTGGTGAAGTTTTCTATGCCTGGCTAATGCCGGGCTTTCTTGGTGAAAAATAGCTTGAGTTCCTTTGATTTGGGAAGGTATGCAGGTGGTGGTCAACATGGCCTAGAAATGGATCTTTGATGGAATATATTTGCCCCCATTCCATGGTGGTGCGCCTTATATTGTTTTGATGAAGCCGATTATTACGCGTGCCTTCTGATTCCCGCCCCCCATGCAGCTGCACAGACATGCAAATTAGGCTGTCTTGAAGTCACCATGAGTTGAACAGCCTCTGTTTTCTGCCGGGTTATACTCTGGTTTCTCTTCAGTGTGATTAAATTGTTTGTTTGGATTTGTGAAATATAGCTTGAGTTCTTTTGATTTGGAAAGGAATGCACATGGCGTTAATGTTGTTGTTGTTGGTGGTGGTGGTGGTCAATGCAGCCTAGGAACAGATTTTTGATGGAATATATTTGCCCTAAATCCAGGGTGGTGCGCCTTATATTGTTTGGATGAAGCCGATTATTACGCGTGCTTGCTGATTCCCGCCCCCCATGCAGCTGCACAGACATGCAAATTAGTCTGTCTTGAAGTCACCATGAGTTGAACAGCCTCTGTTTTCTGCCGGGTTATTCTCCGGTTTCTCTTTGGAGTGAAGAAATGTTTTTTTTTATTTTGTTAAAGATTTCTGTGGTGAGGAACAACCATGAGTTTTGGTGAAGTTTTCTATGCCTGGGTAATGCCGGGCTATCTTGGTGAAAAATAGCTTGAGTTCCTTTGATTTGGGAAGGCATGCAGGTGGTGGTCAACGTGGCCTAGAACTGGATCTTTGATGGAATATATTTGCTCTAAATCCAGGGTGGTGCGCCTTATATTGTTTTGATGAAGCCGATTATTACGCGTGCTTGCTGATTCCCGCCCCCCATGAAGCTGCACAGACATGCAAATTAGGCTGTCTTGGAGTCACCATGAGTTGAACAGCATCTGTGTTCTCCTGGGTTATACACTGGTTTCTCTTTGGAGTGAATACATCTTTTTCCTTTTGCTAAAGATGTCTGTGGAAAGGAACAACCATGAGTTTTGGTGAAGTTTTCTATGCCTGGCTAATGCCAGGCTATCTTGGTGAAAATAGCTTGAGTTCCTTTGATTTGAGAAGGCATGCAGGTGGTGGTCAACGTGGCCTAGAACTGGATCTTTGATGGAATATATTTGCCCTAAATCCAGGGTGGTGCGCCTTATATTGTTTTGATGAAGCCGATTATTACGCGTGCTTGCTGATTCCTGCCCCCACATGAAGCTGCACAGACATGCAAATTAGGCTGTCTTGGAGTCACCATGAGTTGAACAGGATCTGTGTTCTCCTGGGTTATACTCTGGTTTCTTTTTGGAGTGAATACATCTTTTGCTAAAGATTTCTGTGGAAAGAACAACCATGAGTTTTGGTGAAGTTTTCTATGCCTGGCTAATGCCGTGCTATCTTGGTGAAAAATAGCTTGAGTTCCTTTGATTTGGGAAGGCATGCAGGTGGTGGTCAACGTGGCCTAGAACTGGATCTTTGATGGAATATATTTGCCCTAAATCCAGGGTGGTGCGCCTTATATTGTTTTGATGAAGCCGATTATTACGCGTGCTTGCTGATTCCCGCCCCCCATGAAGCTGCACAGACATGCAAATTAGGCTGTCTTGAAGTCACCATGAGTTGAACAGCCTCTGTTTTCTGCCGGGTTATTCTCCGGTTTCTCTTTGAAGTGAAGAAATGTTTTTTTTTATTTTGTTAAAGATTTCTGTGGTGAGGAACAACCATGAGTTTTGGTGAAGTTTTCTATGCCTGGCTAATGCCGGGCTTTCTTGGTGAAAAATAGCTTGAGTTCCTTTGATTTGGGAAGGTATGCAGGTGGTGGTCAACATGGCCTAGAAATGGATCTTTGATGGAATATATTTGCTCCCATTCCATGGTGGTGCGCCTTATATTGTTTTGATGAAGCCGATTATTACGCGTGCCTTCTGATTCCCGCCCCCCACGCAGCTGCACAGACATGCAAATTAGGCTGTCTTGAAGTCACCATGAGTTGAACAGCCTCTGTTTTCTGCCGGGTTATACTCTGGTTTCTCTTCAGTGTGATTAAATTGTTTGTTTGGATTTGTGAAATATAGCTTGAGTTCTTTTGATTTGGAAAGGAATGCACATGGCGTTAATGTTGTTGTTGGTGGTGGTAGTGGTGGTCAATGCAGCCTAGGAACAGATTTTTGATGGAATATATTTGCCCTAAATCCAGGGTGGTGCGCCTTATATTGTTTGGATGAAGCCGATTATTACGCGTGCTTGCTGATTCCCGCCCCCCATGCAGCTGCACAGACATGCAAATTAGTCTGTCTTGAAGTCACCATGAGTTGAACAGCCTCTGTTTTCTGCCGGGTTATTCTCCGGTTTCTCTTTGGAGTGAAGAAATGTTTTTTTTTATTTTGTTAAAGATTTCTGTGGTGAGGAACAACCATGAGTTTTGGTGAAGTTTTCTATGCCTGGCTAATGCCGGGCTATCTTGGTGAAAAATAGCTTGAGTTCCTTTGATTTGGGAAGGCATGCAGGTGGTGGTCAACGTGGCCTAGAACTGGATCTTTGATGGAATATATTTGCTCTAAATCCAGGGTGGTGCGCCTTATATTGTTTTGATGAAGCCGATTATTACACGTGCTTGCTGATTCCCGCCCCCCATGAAGCTGCACAGACATGCAAATTAGGCTGTCTTGGAGTCACCATGAGTTGAACAGCATCTGTGTTCTCCTGGGTTATACACTGGTTTCTCTTTGGAGTGAATACATCTTTTTCCTTTTGCTAAAGATGTCTGTGGAAAGGAACAACCATGAGTTTTGGTGAAGTTTTCTATGCCTGGCTAATGCCAGGCTATCTTGGTGAAAATAGCTTGAGTTCCTTTGATTTGAGAAGGCATGCAGGTGGAGGTCAATGTGGCCTAGAACTGGATCTTTGATGGAATATATTTGCCCTAAATCCAGGGTGGTGCGCCTTATATTGTTTTGATGAAGCCGATTATTACGCGTGCTTGCTGATTCCCGCCCCCACATGAAGCTGCACAGACATGCAAATTAGGCTGTCTTGGAGTCACCATGAGTTGAACAGGATCTGTGTTCTCCTGGGTTATACTCTGGTTTCTCTTTGGAGTGAATACATCTTTTTCTTTTTGCTAAAGATTTCTGTGGAAAGGAACAACCATGAGTTTTGGTGAAGTTTTCTATGCCTGGCTAATGCCGGGCTATCTTGGTGAAAAATAGCTTGAGTTCCTTTGATTTGAGAAGGCATGCAGGTGGTGGTCAACGTGGCCTAGAACTGGATCTTTGATGGAATATATTTGCCCTAAATCCAGGGTGGTGCGCCTTATATTGTTTTGATGAAGCCGATTATTACGCGTGCTTGCTGATTCCCGCCCCCCATGAAGCTGCACAGACATGCAAATTAGGCTGTCTTGGAGTCACCATGAGTTGAACAGCATCTGTGTTCTCCTGGGTTATACTCTGGTTTCTTTTTGGAGTGAATACATCTTTTGCTAAAGATTTCTGTGGAAAGGAACAACCATGAGTTTTGGTGAAGTTTTCTATGCCTGGCTAATGCCGTGCTATCTTGGTGAAAAATAGCTTGAGTTCCTTTGATTTGGGAAGGCATGCAGGTGGTGGTCAACGTGGCCTAGAACTGGATCTTTGATGGAATATATTTGCCCCCATTCCATGGCGGTGCGCCTTATATTGTTTTGATGAAGCTGATTATTACGCGTGCCTTCTGATTCCCGCCCCCCATGCAGCTGCACAGACATGCAAATTAGGCTGTCTTGAAGTCACCATGAGTTGAACAGCCTCTGTTTTCTGCCGGGTTATTCTCCGGTTTCTCTTTGGAGTGAAGAAATGTTTTTTTTTATTTTGTTAAAGATTTCTGTGGTGAGGAACAACCATGAGTTTTGGTGAAGTTTTCTATGCCTGGCTAATGCCGGGCTATCTTGGTGAAAAATAGCTTGAGTTCCTTTGATTTGGGAAGGCATGCAGGTGGTGGTCAACGTGGCCTAGAACTGGATCTTTGATGGAATATATTTGCCCCCATTCCATGGCATTGTGCCTTATATTGTTTTGATGAAGCTGATTATTACGCGTGCCTTCCGATTCCCGCCCCCCATGCAGCTGCACAGACATGCAAATTAGGCTGACTTGAAGTCACCATGAGTTGAACAGCCTCTGTTTTCTGCCGGGTTATACTCTGTTTTCTCTTCAGTGTGATTAAATCGTTTGTTTGGATTTGTGAAATATAGCTGGAGTTCTTTTGATTTGGAAAGGAATGCACATGGTGTTAATGTTGTTGTTGGTGGTGGTGGTCAATGCAGCCTAGGAACAGATTTTTGATGGAATATATTTGCCCTAAATCCAGGGTGGTGCGCCTTATATTGTTTTGATGAAGCCGATTATTACACGTGCTTTCTGATTCCCGCCCCCCATGAAGCTGCACAGACATGCAAATTAGGCTGTCTTGGAGTCACCATGAGTTGAACAGCATCTGTGTTCTCCTGGGTTATACTCTGGTTTCTCTTTGGAGTGAATGCATCGTTTTCCTTTTGCTAAAGATTTCTGTGGAAAGGAACAACCATGAGTTTTGGTGAAGTTTTCTATGCCTGGCTAATGCTGGGCTATCTTGGTGAAAAATAGCTTGAGTTCCTTTGATTTGGGAAGGCATGCAGGTGGTGGTCAACGTGGCCTAGAACTGGATCTTTGATGGAATATATTTGCTCTAAATCCAGGGTGGTGCGCCTTATATTGTTTTGATGAAGCCGATTATTACGCGTGCTTGCTGATTCCCGCCCCCCATGAAGCTGCACAGACATGCAAATTAGGCTGTCTTGGAGTCACCATGAGTTGAACAGCATCTGTGTTCTCCTGGGTTATACTCTGGTTTATCTTTGGAGAGAATACATCTTTTTTCTTTTGCTAAAGATTTCTGTGGAAAGGAACAACCATGAGTTTTGGTGAAGTTTTCTATGCCTGGCTAATGCCGGGCTTTCTTGGTGAAAAATAGCTTGAGTTCTTTTGATTTGGGAAGGTATGCAGGTGGTGGTCAACATGGCCTAGAAATGGATCTTTGATGGAATATATTTGCTCCCATTCCATGGTGGTGCGCCTTATATTGTTTTGATGAAGCCGATTATTACGCGTGCCTTCTGATTCCCGCCCCCCATGCAGCTGCACAGACATGCAAATTAGGCTGTCTTGAAGTCACCATGAGTTGAACAGCCTCTGTTTTCTGCCGGGTTATACTCTGGTTTCTCTTCAGTGTGATTAAATCGTATGTTTGGATTTGTGAAATATAGCTTGAGTTCTTTTGATTTGGAAAGGAATGCACATGGCGTTAATGTTGTTGTTGTTGTTGTTGGTGGTGGTGGTGGTGGTCAATGCAGCCTAGGAACAGATTTTTGATGGAATATATTTGCCCTAAATCCAGGGTGGTGCGCCTTATATTGTTTTGATGAAGCCGATTATTACGCGTGCTTGCTGATTCCCGCCCCCCATGAAGCTGCACAGACATGCAAATTAGGCTGTCTTGGAGTCACCATGAGTTGAACAGCATCTGTGTTCTCCTGGGTTATACTCTGGTTTCTCTTTGGAGTGAATACATCTTTTTCCTTTTGCTAAAGATGTCTGTGGAAAGGAACAACCATGAGTTTTGGTGAAGTTTTCTATGCCTGGCTAATGCCGGGCTATCTTGGTGAAAAATAGCTTGAGTTCCTTTGATTTGGGAAGGCATGCAGGTGGTGGTCAAAGTGGCCTAGAACTGGATCTTTGATGGAATATATTTGCCCTAAATCCAGGGTGGTGTGCCTTATATTGTTTTGATGAAGCCGATTATTACGCGTGCTTGCTGATTCCCGCCCCCCATGAAGCTGCACAGACATGCAAATTAGGCTGTCTTGGAGTCACCATGAGTTGAACAGCATCTGTGTTCTCCTGGGTTATACTCTGGTTTCTCTTTGGAGTGAATACATCTTTTTCCTTTTGCTAAAGATGTCTGTGGAAAGGAACAACCATGAGTTTTGGTGAAGTTTTCTATGCCTGGCTAATGCCGGGCTATCTTGGTGAAAAATAGCTTGAGTTCCTTTGATTTGCGAAGGCATGCAGGGTGGTGGTCAACGTGGCCTAGAACTGGATATTTGATGGAATATATTTGCCCCCATTCCATGGCGGTGCGCCTTATATTGTTTTGATGAAGCCGATTATTACGCGT
This sequence comes from Rana kukunoris, assembly GCA_029574335.1. Lineage (NCBI taxonomy): Eukaryota > Metazoa > Chordata > Amphibia > Anura > Ranidae > Rana > Rana kukunoris. The sequence goes on along the minus strand of CM056050.1, from coordinate 195,836,552 downwards.
GCCTTCTGATTCCCGCCCCCCATGCAGCTGCACAGACATGCAAATTAGGCTGACTTGAAGTCACCATGAGTTGAACAGCCTATGTTTTCTGCCGGGTTATACTCTGGTTTCTCTGCAGTGTGATTAAATTGTTTGTTTGGATTTGTGAAATATAGCTTGAGTTCTTTTGATTTGGAAAGCAATGCACATGGCGTTAATGTTGTTGTTGGTGGTGGTGGTGGTCAATGCAGCCTAGGAACGGATTTTTGATGGAATATATTTGCGCTAAATCCAGGGCGGTGTGCCTTATATTGTTTTGATGACGCCGATTATAACGCGTGCTTGCTGATTCCTGCCCCCCATGAAGCTGCACAGACATGCAAATTAGGCTGTTTTGGAGTCACCATGAGTTGAACAGCATCTGTGTTCTCCTGGGTTATACTCTGGTTTCTCTTTGGCGTGAATACATCTTTTTTCTTTTGCTAAAGATTTCTGTGGAAAGGAACAACCATGAGTTTTGGTGAAGTTTTCTATGCCTGGCTAATGCCGCGCTTTCTTGGTGAAAAATAGCTTGAGTTCCTTTGGTTTGGGAAGGTATGCAGGTGGTGGTCAACGTGGCCTAGAAATGGATCTTTGATGGAATATATTTGCCCCCATTCCATGGTGGTGCGCCTTATATTGTTTTGATGAAGCCGATTATTACGCGTGCCTTCTGATTCCCGCCCCCCATGCAGCTGCACAGACATGCAAATTAGGCTGTCTTGAAGTCACCATGAGTTGAACAGCCTATGTTTTCTGCCGGGTTATACTCTGGTTTCTCTTCAGTGTGATTAAATCGTTTGTTTGGATTTGTGAAATATAGCTTGAGTTCTTTTGATTTGGAAAGGAATGCACATGGCGTTAATGTTGTTGTTGGTGGTGGTGGTGGTCAATGCAGCCTAGGAATGGATTTTTGATGGAATATATTTGCCCCAATTCCATGGTGGTGCGCCTTACATTGTTTTGATGAAACCGATTTTTATGCGTGCCTGCTGATTCCCGCCCCCCATGCAGCTGCACAGACATGCAAATTAGGCTGTCTTGAAGTCACCATGAGTTGAACAGCCTATGTTTTCTGCCGGGTTATACTCTGGTTTCTCTTCAGTGTGATTAAATCGTTTGTTTGGATTTGTGAAATATAGCTTGAGTTCTTTTGATTTGGAAAGGAATGCACATGGCGTTAATGTTGTTGTTGGTGGTGGTGGTGGTCAATGCAGCCTAGGAATGGATTTTTGATGGAATATATTTGCCCCAATTCCATGGTGGTGCGCCTTACATTGTTTTGATGAAACCGATTTTTATGCGTGCCTGCTGATTCCCGCCCCCCATGCAGCTGCACAGACATGCAAATTAGGCTGTCTTGGAGTCACCATGAGTTGAACAGCCTCTGTTTTCCGCCGGGTTATTCTCCGGTTTCTCTTTGGAGTGAAGAAATGTTTTTTTCTTTTGCTAAAGATTTCTGTGGTGAGGAACAACCATGAGTTTTGGTGAAGTTTTCTATGCCTGGCTAATGCCGGGCTATTTTGGTGAAAAATAGCTTGAGTTCCTTTGATTTGGGAAGGCATGCAGGTGGTGGTCAACGTGGCCTAGAACTGGATCTTTGATGGAATATATTTGCCCCCATTCCATGGCGGTGCGCCTTATATTGTTTTGATGAAGCCGATTATTATGCATGCCTTCTGATTCCCGCCCCCCATGCAGCTGCACAGACATGCAAATTAGGCTGTCTTGAAGTCACCATGAGTTGAACAGCCTCTGTTTTCTGCCGGGTTATACTCTGGTTTCTCTTCAGTGTGATTAAATTGTTTGTTTGGATTTGTGAAATATAGCTTGAGTTCTTTTGATTTGGAGAGGAATGCAGATGGTGCTAATGTTGTTGTTGTTGTTGTTGTTGTTGTTGGTGGTCAATGCAGCCTAGGAACGGATTTTTGATGTAATATATTTGCCCCAAATCCATGGCGATGCGCCTTATATTGTTTTGATGAAGCCGATTATTACGCGTGCTTGCTGATTCCTGCCCCCAATTATGCTGCACAGACATGCAAATTAGGCTGTCTTGGAGTCACCATGAGTTGAACAGCATCTGTGTTCTCCCGGGTTATACTGGAGTGAATACATCTTTTTTGTTTTGCTAAAGATTTCTGTGGTGAGGAACAACCATGAGTTTTGGTGAAGTTTGCGATGCCTGGCTAATGCCGGGCTTTCCTGGCCTATTATTATGTGTGTCTGCTGATTCCTGCCCCCCATGCAGCTGCACAGACATGCAAATTAGTCTGTCTTGGAGTCACCATGAGTTGAACAGCATCTATGTTCTCCCGGGTTATACTCTGGTTTCTATGTGGAGTGAATACATTTTTTTTCTTTTGCTAAAGATTTCTGTGGAGAGGAACAACCATGAGTTTTGGTGAAGTTTTCTATGCCTGGCTAATGCTGGGCTTTCTTGGTGAAAAATAGCTTGAGTTCCTTTGAATTGGGAAGGCATGCAGATGGTGGTGGTGGTCAACGTGGCCTAGAAACTGATTTTTATTGTAATATATCTGCCCCAATTCCATGGTGGTGTGCCTTATATTGTTTTGATGAAGCCGATTATTATGCGTGCCTTCTGATTCCTGCTCCCCCATGCAGCTGCACAGACATGCAAATTAGGCTGTCTTGGAGTCACCATGATTTGAACAGCCTCTGTTTTCTAACCTGTTATACTCCGTTTTTTTTGGGGGGTGAAGAAATGTTTTTTCTTTTGCTAAAGATTTCTGTGGTGGGGAGCAACCTTGAGTTTTGGTGAAGTATTCTATGCCTGGCTAATGCCGGGCTTTCTTGGTAAAAAATAGCTTGAGTTCCTTTGATTTGGGAAGGTTCTGCAGGCATGCAGATGGTGGTGGTGGTCAACGTGGCGTAGAAATGGATCTTTGATGGAATATATTTGCCCCAATTCCATGGTGGTGCGCCTTATATTGTTTTAATGAAGCCGATTATTACGCGTGCCTTCTGATTCCCGCCCCCCCATGCAGCTGCACAGACATGCAAATTAGGCTGTCTTGGAGTCACCATGAGTTGAACAGCATCTGCGTTCTCCCGGGTTATACTCTGGTTTCTCTTTGGAGTGAATACATCTTTTTTCTTTTGCTAAAGATTTCTGTGGAGGGGAACAACCATGAGTTTTGGTCAGAGCTTTTTTTTCTCAGAAAATAGGTGCAGGAACTCAACCTCGAACCGTTCAGATTTCACAAACAGTAGAAGAGTCCTAAAGGGGCATTAAATACCAGAATTGCATTACATACAGAGCACAGAGTTCAGGGGGTTACAAAGCTGTCACTTGTAAATACAGAAACCAGACTTCTGTGTTTACAAGTGATTGTGGTGAGCGGGCACCAAAAGGTCTGAGCCAAAGGTGGTGGAACTGAGTTCCCCCAGAAAAAAAAGCCCTGGTTTTGGTGAAGTTTTCTATGCCTGGCTAATGCTGGGCTTTCTTGGTGAAAAATAGCTTGAGTTTCTTTGATTTGGGAAGTCATCCAGATGGTGGTGGTGGTCAACGTGGCCTAGAAACTGATTTTTATTGGAATATATTTGCCCCAATTCCATGGTGGTGCGCCTTATATTGTTTTGATGAAGCCGATTATTATGTGTGCTTGCTGATTCCCGCCCCCCATGTAGCTGCACAGACATGCAAATTATTCTGTCTTGGAGTCACCATGAGTTGAACAGCCTCTGTTTTCTGCCGGGTTATACTCCGGTTTTTCTTTGAAGTGAAGAAATGTTTTTTTTTCTTTTGCTAAAGATTTCTGTGGTGAGGAACAACCATGAGTTTTGGTGAAGTTTTCTATGCCTGGCTTTTTTTTAAATATTTTTATTGGAGTTTGTACAGTAGAATAAGATGATGTGTCGTAAAAAAAAAAAACAATGCATATAAAACCATGTACATGGGAAAGTATCATACATATCAGAAAACAGAGAGACCTAGAAAGGCTAATAAAAATAGAAATATAAAAATAACAATGCAAGTAGAAAATAAAAATGACAACAAAGAAAATATAAAAAAAATAAAATAAAACCAGAAGCAGGAATAGAAAGAAGAACATATCAGATCTATAATACAACTATTACCTGTGTATCACAATTACACCATCAGGAGGACGTGGATACACATCCCTGTGTTAGTATCTGCTTAAGTGACAATTGGTGTAGTAGGACTATAAAAAAGAGCTGAACAAAGAACAACCTCAGATTTGAACTGGCAGGTGACGGACCATTGGGCGAAGACTACTGTGGAGGGTATGAATGAGGCAGGAGCGACAATGGGGCTAGTAGCTAAGGTTGCTTAGTTCATGGTGGCAGGAACGCAGAAGGGTCAGAAAGATTCGACAGTCTAAGGTTACCCAAGGAGTTTGTGAGATCCCTGTGGAGATACCATTTGGTATATCTGAATGGATGCATGAGAGTTTGTAGTTCTGTTTGGTCAAACGTGTGTTCCATGAATTTGCGCCATCTCATAAAGAACCGCGGGGTAGAGCGAAAGTTCAAGACAATGGTTTCCAATCTCTCCAAATAAAAAAGTGACGAGAGGGCCTTTCTAACCGCTGGTAGACTCTGCGGATTTGAGCTGATCCAATGAGACATAATAGTCCTACGGGCCACTAGGAGGCAGAGGTGGGACCATTGGGAGATGGAAAGCGAGCTCCCAGTTGTTGCGGGAGTAGGTGGGGGGGTGGCTCGCAACCAAACAAGCATATTAGGTAGTGTCTTGGGATTAGTGTGTTGGTAACCTTATAGACATAGGCAAGCACAGAGTCCCAGTATTGAACAACAGGTGCGCATTCCCATAGGCGGTGAAGCAGAGTCGGGCGGGAGGTGGAGCACCAGGGGCACTTTTCTTGGGCAGGGTCTGCCTTATTAAAACGGAAAGGGTAGTATGCTCTGTGGATGATTTTGAATTGCGTCTCCCACCATCTTTTTGATATGGTTAATTTGTGTACCCGTCTGTAGCCCTCAAGGATTGTGTTCGAGAGAGTGTCATCTTCAAATATTTGAGCCCATTTCTGAAATGGTTTGAGACGGTATTTGGCAGACTGGTGCTCGATAAGATGAGAATAGAGGGTGGAGATGGAGTAGTCGTTGTTGCGTAGAACTGCATCAATGAAGGATTTTTGCAGGGGGTTCGAGTCAGGGCCATAACAAGAGCGTAAATAACTGACCATTTGGTGGTAGTAAAAGACATGTGTCGCTGGTAAACAGTATTCCCTTGACAAGGTTTGAAAGGATTTGAACTTGCATTGGGTAGTGAGGTATATTGAAGCAACATTGGTAAGTCCCTTGGCATTCCATTGTTCAAAGGCCTTGTGTAGAGTGGACGGTGGAAACATTGGTATGCCAAGTATTGGCAAGTGGCAGGAAACACTGGAGGGCAACCCCAATAATCTACGGACCTCTCTCCATGCTATAACTGTATCTCTGATGAGGATACTTGACTTTATGCACGTCGGCAATCTGTTGGGATTTGAATGAAGAATGGCAGGCAGAGTGTATGGAAAGGTCGAGGCGCTTTCTAGCATGGTATTGGAGTATTTAGATCTGCCTGATAGCCAGTCCAGACCCTGTCTTAGCAGGCAAGCAAGATTGTAGAAACGTATATTGGGCAGTCCTGCCCCACCCTCAGACTTCGGGAGACACAGTTTTTGTAGCGCAATGCGAGATTTCTTGCGAGACCAGAGAAAGGCAGACAATGCCTTATGTATTTTATTCACATCAGAGTGTTTAAGTAGAAGAGGTATGGTCTGCATGGGATAGAGTAGGCGTGCGAACGACACCATTTTAAATAAGTGGCATCTCCCAAAGAGCGAGAGGGGGAGGGCCGCCCAAACATCAAGCTCCTTCACAGTTTTAGAAATTAGCAGTGGGAAGTTAAGTGTGTACAGAGTGGAAGGGTCTCGGCCAATGTGTATGCCCAAATAAGTAATATGTTTCTCTGCTATGGCGAAAGGAGAGTGACCCACCCATTTGGCAGCCAACCTGGGGTGGAGCGATAATACCTCGCTTTTGTCGAAATTAATTCGAAAGCCTGAGCATAGTCGGAAGGTGTGAAATAGTTGTCGGAGCGGAGAGATTGAGCACCTATTGCAATGCCACTAACTCCGTCGGGGAAATTGAGTATTCGGGATAAAGGCTCGATAGCTATATTAAAAAGTAATGGGGAGAGTGGGCACCCTTGTCTAGTCCCCTTCATCAGAGGAATTGTGTCGGAGATAAAGTCGGGGGTCACCAGTCGCGCGGTTGGGGATTCATACATTCGTCGTAAAAAATGTATAATTGGGCCCGAGAAACCAAAGTCCGTCTTCACCCGGAACAGCCAGGACCAACTAATGTTGTCAAAAGCCTTTTCGGCATCGAGCGACAGGATGGCAACGTCTTGGTCCGGGTGTAGTTTTGCATATTCGAACGCCATTAGGACCTTGCGTATGTTTAGAGTGGCTGAGCGCCCCTGAACAAATCCTGACTGTGCCGGGTGAAGCATAGAGGGTAATAGTTGGGCTAAACGAGACGCCACAATCTTGGATAATATTTTTACATCTACATTAATTAATGAGATTGGGCGGTAAGAACCCGGAAGTGAGGGGTCCTTACCTTTTTTAGGAATTATTCTGATATGTGCCTGGGATCCTGTAGGTAGATAGGGGCCCCCAATGCGCATATTTGCGTAGACATGTCGTAGGGTTTCAGGAATGAAATCCTTAGTTCGTTTATAGAATTCGGCTGTGTATCCCTCCGGACCCAGGGCTTTAGCAGACGTCAATGAGGTGATCGTCCATTGGATATCTTCAATGGTTATGGGAGCGTTGAGAGTCTCTAAATGGTCCCTCTGAAGTTTGGGCAGGTGGACCCTAGCCAGGAAAGCGTCGGCCGCGAGTTGGTCCGTAGGATCCGATGAGTACAACTGTGTATAATAGTCGACCAAGACTTTACTAATCTCAGTAGGCGAAGTAACCAATGCGCCAGCTTAATTTTTCCTGAGCAGGTCACCGGGGTCCCGCGCATAGCCTCGCCAGCAGCTTGCCCGCTTTGTTACCATACCTATGGAAGTGTAAATTAGTGTGTGAGTTTTTAGCCATTTCTTGTTGTTCCACCCAAAGGTCGAATTCCCGTTTGGCTTTTCTCCAATTATGTATGTTGTCAGACGTGCGGTTAAGTGTCAGGAGTTCATGAGCCGAACGCAAAGCCTCACTCGCTCGCAAATAGCTTTGTTTGGCATGTCTCTTAAATTGCGTGGTGTAAGAGATTATTTTACCTCTCAGGAAGGCCTTTCCTGCTTCCCAAAACAGGTTAGGGTCTGCGAGGTGTGGCTCGTTGTTAGAGGTGTATTCCTCCCATGCTTCAGAAAGCATGTGTCGGAAGTCCCCACTGTCTGCCAGATAAGAGGGGAATCGCCATACGCGAGGGGAAGAGGAAGGTTGGGCGTTTGTTAGTTGTATGGCAATGGGACTATGGTCAGAGATTCTGGCGTCGGTGATTACTGAGTCACATAGCAAAGGGAGAAGTGCAGGTGAGGCAAAAAAAAAAGTAATCGATGCGGGAGAACGAGTTATCGGGTGGGGAGTAGAAGGTATACTCACGGTCAGTCGGATGTTCTAACCGCCATACGTCAAGGAAGTGCATGGAGTCTATTGCCTGTGTGAGCAGCGACGGGACTGGGGTCGGTGTGGTATGTCTGGTTGGAGTACGCATCGTGTCACCTACCCGGTCGATAGTCGCGGACATAACTGAGTTAAAATCCCCGCCCACTAGATGCAGGGATCCCGGAGCAGCTAGAATACAAGTCACCATGTCTTGGAAGAATGAGATGTCAGGTGAGTTGGGCGCGTATATGTTGGTGATGGCTATGTCCTTGTCAGCTAGGGTCAGGTGGATAGTAATTTTACGGCCCATCGGGTCAGTCTGCACGTCTCTAAGAGTATGTCTCAGGTTTTTGTGTATGAGAATAGCCACCCCAGCTTTGCGTCCTACAGCTGGGGAGCCATATACAGTTCCCAGCCATAGCTTGCGTAGACGAGTTAAGTCGTCTGTGGAGAGATGGGTCTCCTGAAGTAGGGCCACATCCGTCCTAAGATGCTTCAAGTGTCTAAGAATGAACATGCGCTTGTTTGGAGAGCGAAGCCCCTGAACGTTCCATGAAACAACCTTTAGGTGATTCCCAGCTGCTGAAGAGGCCATATCTGAGCTGGAGGTATGTACTGAGCTCGAGATGGGAAGCAAAATCCCCCTCCAAGAGTCACGTCAGCAATCTGAGGGTCACCCAAACATTGCAAACTTTCTGAGGATACAGTTAAAACACAGGTAATCATACATAATGCAAACATTAAAGAACAACAAAGGAGAAAGAAAAAAACAGCTTAGAAACAATAACACAAAGACCTAATGTCTAGGCACCTAACAAATAGGAGGGACTTCACTTTTTTCCACATGAAAGAGATACGCATAGCAGGGCACCCGCCATACGCCTGTTCCCTTTTCCTAACAATGGAACAGGAGCTTCGGGGGGAAAGCAGAGGGGAGGGGGGGAAGGACAGACAGGGAACAGCTGGCTGTGCGAGGAGTAAGTTTCAAGGGGATAGCAGTAGCAGCGAAGTGTAGTCACGGGAGGGGGACAAAAAGAAGTGAGGTGATACTACTCGCTTTTCTTGAGTCTACAGTGATAGGAAGAGTCTGAGATGTGTTATCAGCGGCTGTCTGAACAATCCGCGCGAGTGGTATAGCGACTCCGCTTCTACGGTTGTTTAGTAGGGCTGCCGGGTTGCTTGCGGGATGTGGATGGAGTAGTCGGTTGAGAAAAGGAGGGGCTGTCTCCAGAGTTGGTAAGGTCCATTCCTGCAGCATCTGATTCCAAGTATCGATCCGTTTGAATGAATGAAAAACTTATATAGCGCGGCACATGCGAACTGAATCGCCTCTGGGCGCTTGTTGTTTCTGTCTCTCTGGTCATCAAAAGAGCAGAGTTTTTATCTGTCTTCTGAAGGTCAGGTGGTTTTCCTCCAACCGAATGCTGGTTGGTAAAGCGTTCCATAGTCTGGGACCTTGGAAAGCAAACCTTCTTTCTCCTTTGGACTTGTATCTGGCTTTGGGTATCTTGACCAGATTTTGGTCGGTGGATCGCAGAATGCGACTGGGGTTGTGGACTTCTATCTTTTCGCATAGATATTGCGGAGCCTTCCCATGGATGCACTTATGTGTCAGACAGAGTGCTTTGAAGGCAATTCTGTCTTTTACTGGCAGCCAGTGAAGGGTTCTCAGAGAAGGTGAGATTGATTCCCATGTTTTTTTCCCAGTCACAAGTCTGGCGGCCGTATTTTGAACGACTTGCAGACGAGTGATTTGGTACTTGGGGAGTCCGAGGTAAAGGGCATTTGCATAGTCCAGTCTGGAGTTCACAATTGTTCCCACCACGACTGCTACGTCTTCTTTGGGGATAAAAGGAATAAGTCTACGTAGTAGGCGCAGCAGATGGTGTGATCCGCTGACTACTGACCCTATTTGTGCGTCCATTGTCATGTTGGTGTCAAAGATGACTCCGAGACTTTTGACTTTGGAGCTAGGGGTGATGATCTGGCCCAGAATGGGGGGAGGTGTCCAGGTTGTTGCAGGTTGACTCTTGCGACTGGCATGAAACAGAAGAAGTTCTGTTTTGGAGCTGTTGAGTTTAAGATAACTCTTTGTCATCCAGTTTTCTATCAAAGAGAGACAATTCTCTAAACTGAGATGATGATCCTTTTTGTTGCAGATGCGAAAGTACAGTTGCGTGTCGTCTGCATAGGAGTGGTAAAGCAGCTGTTGGCTACTGATGATTTCAAAGAGAGGGCGAAGATAGATGTTGAAGAGTTGAAGTTTCATCTAGTGTTGTAAAAGTAAGGTGTTCTCCGGTCTGGGTTTGAATGTGCAGGGTGGCTGGGTACTGCAGGGAGAATTTGACCTGGTCACGGTGCAGGGTCGAGCAGATAGCAGAGAACGCTTTACGTTGTTTCATCACCTGGATAGAGTAGTCTGCAAAAAGCAAAAGTTTGGCCCCATCCAACGAGAGGGAACGCGTGCGGCGAAATGCCTGCATAATGGCGGTTTTGTCCGCATAGTTCAGATACTTTACAATGACGTGTCTGGGTTTGGCACGATTCTCCACGTACTGACCAAGACGATGGGCACGTTCGATGGTGCAGGATATGCGGAGCCCCAGTTGCTCAGGGATGATTTTAGCGCATATATTAGTGAGCTGGCTGTTAGTAACTGACTCTGGCAGACCAATAATGCGCATATTGTTCCTCCTGGAACGGTTCTCGAGGTCGTCCAACTTGCTCCAGAGTTCCCTATTTTCAGCAGTCAGTCGGGCAAGCAGTGCAGACTGAGCGGTGGAATAGTCTTCCAGGGAAGATATTCTGTCCTCAGTCTGAGTAATCCTCTGGGCCTGAGACTGCAGTTCCAGGTGGAGCTGCTCAAGACCCCTTTGCACAGCAGCATCCACAGTGGCGGAGAGAGTGGGTCCTAGCAAGGCAACCACCTGATGGGCGATGGCCGCTGGCGATGCCGGGTCAATGGCCTGTGTGTCCGAGGCAGTGTGTAGGTGAGAGGAATCCCCTAAGCATGGCGCGGCCGCCATCTTGGCTGCACCTGAAGCCACGTCTTCCGCGGGAGGCGCCGAGGATAAGTTTTGGGCGTAGGAGCACTCTACAAAGCTATCCATCGGTGTCCCAACAGCAGCCGGGGAAGGATGGGGTTACCCAGAAGTTTTGAACGGGTTCTGTTAGCCGATAATGGGAGGGTGGCGGCGGGAGCAGCGTCTCCTCACTCCTGTCTCATGTGGCACCGGAACCGGAAGTCCCTTATATTGTTTTGATGAAGCCGATTATTAAGCGTGCCTGCTGATTCCCGCCCCCCATGCAGCTGCGCAGACATGGAAATTAGGCTGTCTTGAAGTCACCATGAGTTGAACAGCCTCTGTTTTCTGCCGGGTTATACTCCGGTTTCTCTTTGGAGCGAAGAAATGCTTTTTCTTTTGCTAAATATTTCTGTGGTGAGGAAAAACCATGAGTTTTGGTGAAGTATTCTATGCCTGGTTAATGTCGGGCTTCCTTGGTGAAAAATAGGTTGAGTTCCTTTGATTTGGGAAGGCATCCAGATGTTGGTGGAGATCAATGCAGCTGAGGAACGTTTTTTTGATGGAATATATTTGCCCCAAATCCATGGCGGTGCACCTTATATTGTTTTGATGAAGCCAATTATTACGCGTGCTTGCTGATTCCCGCCCCCCATGCAGCTGCACAGACATGCAAATTAGGCTGTCTTGGAGTCACCATGAGTTGAACAGCATCTGTGTTCTCCCGGGTTATACTCTGGTTTCTCTTTGGAGTGAATACATATTTTTTCTTTTACTAAAGATTTTTGTGGTGAGGAATAACCATGAGTTTTGGTGAAGTATTCTATGCCTGGCTAATGCCGGGCTTTCTTGGTGAAAAATAGCTTGAGTTCCTTTGATTTGGGAAGGCATCCAGATGGTGGTGGTGCGCCTTATATTGTTTTAATAAAGCTGATTATTATGCGTGCCTGCTGATTCCTGCCCCCCCATGCAGCTGCACAGACGTGCAAATTATGCTGTCTTGGAGTCACCATGAGTTGAACAGCCTCTGTTTTCTGCCGGGTTATACTCCGGTTTCTCTTTGGAGTGAAGAAATGTTTTTTCTTTTGCTAAAGTTTTCTGTGGTGAGGAACAACCGTGAGTTTTGGTGAAGTTTTCTATGCCTGGCTAATGCCGCGCTTTCTTGGTGAAAAATAGCTTGTGTTCCTTTGATTTGGGAAGGCATCCAGATGTTGGTAGTGGTCAATGCAGCCGAGGAATGGATTTTTGATGGAATATATTTGCCCCAAATCCATGGCGGTGTGCCTTATATTGTTTTGATATAGCCGATTATTGTCAAAAATATATTGTCTGATGGCGCAAGGGGAGATGGATAATAGAACTACCTTGGCAAGTGATCTAAATATCAAAATAAGTATTCGTGAAAATATATATGATAAGTTCATAAGTCCATAAGAAATCCAAGTTTGCACTTTAGCGGCAGCAATCCCTGAAGAGCAGAAGCATACTCTGTACAAAGGTAGACAAAAAGAGAGACACGGATGCGCCCAATCTAAGTGCAATAACGTATTTAATCCATAAAATAAGATACAAAAGGAGAACGGCCAAATGGCTACTCACACTTTAAAAGTGGATAATAGGCATGTATGTAGTCATCATCCGGTGTATGAGGGGTGTCCGCTCGTGGTGATCCTATTGGTTCCCTCGTTTGAGCCCGCCACATCACGTTACGTCACTTCCGGTGAGACTGGCTTGTGTTTGCGCTCCATCGTGAGACGCACGCCGTCGTACACGGCGCTTCCAACAAGTTCCTCCAGGCTGTTCCACTTGCTGTTTTCCATCTACAGCACCTCACCACCATGAGCGGACACCCCTCATACACCGGATGATGACTACATACATGCCTATTATCCACTTTTAAAGTGTGAGTAGCCATTTGGCCGTTCTCCTTTTGTATCTTATTTTATGGATTAAATACGTTATTGCACTTAGATTGGGCGCATCCGTGTCTCTCTTTTTGTCTAGCCGATTATTGTGCCTGCTGATTCCCGACCCCCATGCAGCTGCACAGACATGCAAATTAGGCTGTATTGGAGTCACCATGAGTTGAACAGCATCTGTGTTCTCCCGGGTTATACTCTGGTTTCTCTTTGGAGTGAATACATCTTTTTTCTTTTGCTAAAGATTTATGTGGTGAGGAGCAACCATGAGTTTTGGTGAAGTTTTTTATGCCTGGCTAATGCTGGGCTTTCTTTGTGAAAAAAAGCTTGAGTTCCTTTGATTTGGGAAGGCATCCAGATGTTGGTGGTGGTCGATGCAGCCTAGTAACGGATTTTTGATGGAATATATTTGCCCCAATTCCATGGTGGTGCGCCTTATATTGTTTTGATGAAGCCGATTATTATGCGTGCTTGCTGATTCCCGCCCCCCATGCAGCTGTACAGACATGCAAATTAGGCTGTCTTGGAGTCACCATGAGTTGAACAGCCTCTGTTTTCTCTTTGGAGTGAGGAAATGCTTTTTTCTTTTGCTAAAGATTTCTATGGTGAAGAACAACCATGAGTTTTGGTAAAGTTTTCTATGCCTGGCTAATGCCGGGCTTTCTTGTTGAAAAACAGCTTGCATTCCTTTGATATGGGAAGGCATCCAGATGTTGGTGGTGGTCGATGCAGCCTAGTAACGGATTTTTGATGGAATATATTTGCCCCAATTCCATGGTGGTGCGCCTTATATTGTTTTGATGAAGCCGATTATTATGCGTGCTTGCTGATTCCCGCCCCCCATGCAGCTGTACAGACATGCAAATTAGGCTGTCTTGGAGTCACCATGAGTTGAACAGCATCTGTGTTCTCCCGGGTTATACTCTGGTTTCTCTTTGGAGTGAATACATCTTTTTTCTTTTGCTAATGTTTTTTGTGGAGAGGAACAACCATGAGTTTTGGTGAAGTTTTCTATGCCTGGCTAATGCCGGGTTTTCTTGGTGAAAAATAGCTTCCTTTGATTTGGGAAGGCATGCAGATGGTGGTCAACGTGGCCTAGAAACTGATTTTTAATGGAATATATTTGCCCCAATTCCATGGTGGTGCACCTTATATTGTTTTGATGAAGCCGATTATTTTGCGTGCTTGCTGATTCCTGCCCCCCCATGTAGCTGCACAGACATGCAAATTAGGCTGTCTTGGAGTCACCATGAGTTGAACAGCCTCTGTTTTCTACCGGGTTATACTCTGTTTTTTTTGCTTTGGAGTGGAGAAATGTTTTTTTTTTCTTTTGCTAAAGATTTCTGTAGTGAGGAACAACCATGAGTTTTGGTGAAGTTTTCTATGCCTGGCTAATGCCGGCCTTTCTTGGTGAAAAATAGCTTGCGTTCCTTTGATTTGGGAAGGTGGTGGTCAACGTGGCCTAGAAATGGATCTTTGATGGAATATATTTGCCCCAATTCCATGGCGGTGCGCCTTATATTGTTTTGATGAAGCCGATTATTACGCATACCTTCTGATTCCTGCCCCCCCATGCAGCTGCACAGACATGCAAATTAGGCTGTCTTGGAGTCACCATGAGTTGAACAGCATCTGTGTTCTCCCGGGTTATACTCTGGTCTCTCTTTGGAGTGAATACATCTTTTTTCGTTTGCTAAAGATTTCTGTGGAGCAGAACAACCATGAGTTTTGGTGAAGTTTTCTATGCCTGGCTAATGCTGGGCTTTCTTGATGAAAAATAGCTTGAGTTCCTTTGATTTGGGAAGGCATCCAGATGTTAGTGGTGGTCAATGCAGCCGAGGAACGGATTTTGATGAAGCTATACTCCGCCGGGCTATACTCCGGTTTCTCTTTGGAATGAAGACATTTTTATTTATTTTTTCCCATTTGCTAAAGATTTCTGTGGAGAGGAACAACCATGAGTTTAGCTTCTCGGCCTTTTGGCTAAGATGAAGTGTGGTCTCGACTGCCTGATTCTTGGTCAAGAGGTGTCTGGGGTACCCGGAGGTTGGCCTTGGGGGGAGCGTCCCTTTTCGGAGGGCCTCCCTTTTTGCTATTGGCCTGAGGCTTAGTCCCCAGACAACGGGTTGCGATCCCCTACTTACTTCCCTTTGTGGGATGTGGAGTAGACCCTAGGTGAACATGGTGTTTACACCTGATGCACCAAACACAGTTCGGCTGTCGGTTGCTGATGAGAGGAGGGATGATGTCGGACTGCACCATGTTCAGAAGCACGTAATCGAGGAGTTATTGGGCATGGCTCGAGAGAGTATCTTTTGCGTACAGTGCTTTCCTTCCACTGGTGTTTATGATGAAACCTTTTGGGAGAAAGCTGACTTGCAGACATGTTGGCTACGACAGGCGGAGAAGAAGGGCGATCCATTGCTGGAAGGCATAACATTTCACTGCCAGGAGAGCAGGTTGCAGATACCGGTCGTGGTCCATATGTACAACCCTTTTGTGAGGAATGAGGAGATTGTGGCCTTTTTGGCCATGTACTGTGATTCCGTTTCTGCTGGCCAAAAACAGTCTAACATCTTTGGTACCTTTAATGGGAAACGTAAGTTTTGGGTCCAGCAGAAACGGGATCCAGATGGAATTGGAGGGGTAAGGCACCCACCCCAAACTTTTTCAATAGGGTCCAATCGGGGGTATCTTTGGTACCCAGGGCAGCCTACATTTTGCTGTCTCTGTTAATCTTTTGGGCAAACTAGGGAGGAGTGTGAGACTGGCGAGGTGTGCCGGAATTGTTTCAAGCCTGGCCATAAGACCGCGGGCTGTGGGGAGGGTAGGAAGTGCCATATTTGTGGTAGCTGGGAGCATCTTGCCCGGAATTGCTCAAAGGTGGCCCGGGGGAGTCAGCCAGGCCAGCAGTCAGGCCCACAGGAGAAAGAGGCTGGAGGTGCAGAGTTGCTGTAGAGTGGGGGAGGCTGAGCCTCCTATGCTGATGCTGTGAAAGGCAATAACATCATTGCCCCTCCCCCTGTGGTAGATCCAGTCCGTGCTGAGGATCTTCCTTGCGAGCCTCTTGATGCTGCTGTGGGGGATGCGCACTCCGGTGGAGTTGAGTGCGCGCCTGAGGCCCTGGCAGTGGAGGGTGAGCAGGAAAGGGAGGTAGTGGAGGCTGAAGGGGGGGGCAGGCCCAAGTACTAAAGACGCAGTACAAGAGGAGATGGAGCTCAGCCGTGACACCTTAAAGCACAAGAAAGAAAAAGACCAGTCTGCTTTGTCTCCCTCACAGATTATCGAGGACTCCAGTGACATGGGCTCTCCGAAGGAGGATGTGGCAGCTGACTCCGACTCGGGCCAGTCCTATGTCAGCGTGGACAAAGTAGAACATCTGCAGGATGTGACTGGCTACCACAGATCAAACAAGGCCAACAAGAAGGATGGGGTAAAAAAAAAGGGGGGGTTCTATTGTGAAGACGCGGAGTTCTAAGGTGGGCAAGAGGAGGTGACAGTCAATCTTCTTTTTTGTGTTGGACCGATGTACCATATAAAACCCCTTTAGATGAAATTAAGGATCTCTTCACTCAATGTTCGTAGTATAAAATCTGTGAACAGGAGGGCAGCTATTTTTCAGCTTTTTGCTGCCCTACCCTGTGACGTTCTGTGTTTACAGTAATGTAACTTGAGTGAGGAGCCCCGGGCTGCTGGTTGGACCCAGGGACCTGCTGTGTGGTCCTTGAATAATAGAAAGAGTGGCGGGGTGTGTGTGCTCTTCAGAAATAACAACTTTAAGGTCCGAAGGGTTGTACATGTGGACCAGGGCCGGTGTGTGCTGTTTTTTTTTGAGTTTGGGGGTATGATTTTTCGTATTTTTTGTGTGTATGGTGCCGCTGCTAAAAAAGAAAGGCTTGCTCTTTTTGATAAATTGAAGTTATTTTTTGGGGGGAGGGAGCCTACTTTTTTGGTTGGGGATTTTAATTGTATTATTAGGCATGGGGATAGAGTGAGTAGTGGTGGGGTTGGTGGTGGTGGTAGCACAATAGATAAGTCGGAGAAGGAGCTTGGGGATATTGTTAAAGTGTTTAATTTAGTGGATGCTGGGTGCGATGGGGGGTCAACTTTTTTTAGTGCTAATGGGAAGGTATCCTCACGGATTGATTTTTGTTTTTTATCCAGGAATATGAAAAGGGAAACATTTAATATCGAGAGGATGCCTTTCACGGATCATGGTAGGATTGACTGTGGGGTAAGTATATGTGCTGAAGGTTTCTATGGGAAGGGGGTGTGGAAGTTGAATGTGAATGTGTTGGAGGATGTGAAAATAAGAGAAGAGTATGGTATGTTCTTTTTGTGGTTGAAAGGTAGAAGGAATGATTTCGGAAACATGGTTGAGTGGTGGGAATGGGTGAAAGTTAGGACAAAATAGTTTTTTGTGAGAAAGGGGTGTGAGAGAGCGCGGAATGAAAGATTTATGTATGAAATGTGGCAAAAGAGGTTTGATTATTTGGAGGAAATGAGGGAGTTGGGAGAGGATGTGTCTGTGGAGATTGGGGAGGCGAGAGAGAAACTGAATGAGTTTTTGGAAGCGAAAGGGAAAAAGATTGTGTTTCAGGCGAGAATCGAGGTGAAAGAGAAGGATGAAAGGTGTACTAAATTTTTCTTTAAGAAGGTGTTTGGAGGGAGGATGGAAATGAAGGATGTGGTGGATGAGAATGGTGTAGTAGTGGCTGGAAATAAGGGTATAAGTGAGGTGGTGAGAAATTTTTACTCAGGGTTATATACGGCTGGTAAGATTGATGTGAGTGCGGAGAAAGAAGTTTTGGGTGAGGTTGAGGCGTGTTTGAATATGGAGGATAGAGAGTTGTTGATGGCGGATGTAACAAAAGAGGAAGTGGAGAAATGCATGAGGAGTTTAAAAAAAGGGAAATCACCAGGTGGCGATGGGCTGCCGGTGGATTTTTATTGCGTTTTTTGGGAAGTGATTGGGGGGGGGTGTTTTTGACGTATGTAAGGAGGTGTTGGCGAGTGGAAGTTTGTCGAAGTCTATGCGTGAGAGTGTTATTGTTTTGTTGCACAAAAAGGGGGATAGGAATGATTTAAAAAATTGGAGGCCGATTTCACTGCTGAATGTGGATTATAAGATGATTGCAAAAGTTATGGCTGATAGAATGAGGGAGGTGATAGGGAAAATGGTGGGTGAAGAGCAAGTGTGTGCAGTGCCTGGAAGAAAGATTGCTAAGAGCTTGGTGAGTTTGAGGGATGCTTTGTGGTGGTGTAAGAGTAGGGGTCAGGGGTTGGCTGTGCTAGCAATTCATTTTGAGAAAGCGTATGATCGGGTGGTGCATGGTTTTATGTTTAAGGTATTGAGTAGGTTGGGTGTGCCGGAGAAGATGATTGGGTGGATTAGATGTATGTATAAGGGTATGATTAGTAGAGTGCTTGTGAATGGATGGTTAACAGGGGAGGTGCAGATTAAGGCGGGTGTGAGGCAGGGGTGTCCGTTGTCCCCTGTGTTGTTTGTTTGTGTGATTGAGCCTTTGTTGCGCATGTTGAAGAAGGATAAGATTGTGAGGGGTGTGGAAGTGCCTGGTGGGGGCGGTAAGTGTCTGAGTGTTATTGGGTATATGGATGACGTCACTGTATTATGTAGGAGTGTGGCAGGTCTGAGAAGGGTGAAATTGCTAGTGGATGTGTTTTGTATGGCAAGTGGTTTTAGGGTGAATATGGAGAAGAGCGAGTGTAAGGTGTTTGGTGTGTGGAGCGATGTGGCATCTTGTGGATGGAAAGAATGTGTGGGTGGTTTGAGGGTGCTTGGTGTAAAGTTTGGTTGTGATTTGTATGGTAGAGAAAGTTGGGAAGATGTGAGAGGGAAACTTGAGAGGAAAATTCAGTTTTGGTCATTGAGGTCAATGTCACTGGAGGGTAAAGCCCTAGTCATTAAAGCTGTTTTTTTGCCGATTTTAATGTTTTTATTTTATGTTTTCCCAGCGCCAGACAGGGTGTTAAAAAAAATCATAAAGTTATGTTTTAGTTTTTTCTGGTCGTCCAAAATGGAGAAACTTAAAAGAGATAAAGTGGTGAAAGGTAAGTTGAATGGTGGGAAGGGTTTGGTGTGCATTGAGAGGTTTCTGGTTGTGAGATATATAAGTATGTGTGTGAAGCTTGGTAAGTCTGAGAGTTTGGCTGGGTGTTTCCTGAGGTATGTGGGAGGTGGTGTGTTGAGGAAATGTAAATTGTTGGAGTGTGATTTAAGGAAGCCGGTGTGTTTTAACCCACCGTGGTTTTACGTGAGGATCGAGAGAGGTATTAGGAGGTATGGTTTGGAGAGTGTAAGTAAGGAAGGTTGGTGTGAATGTAAGAAAGTATTGAAGGTGATGGAAGGGAGGGAGGATTTGGAAATAATAGGTGGTTTGAGTGAGGCTAAGAGTGAAAGGGTGTGGCGGAATGTGTGTGTCAGTGATCTGACCAATAGGCAGAAGGATGTGGCTTGGATGATTGTGCATGGGTGTTTGCCGACAAGGGTGTTTCAGCGCAGAAGGAGGTTGGTAGATAGTGAGGTGTGTCCAAGGGAAGGGTGTATTGGGTGTGAGGATGTGAATGTGTAAGGCTCTTGCGCCACCAAATAAATAATAAATAATGTGAGGATGTGGTTCATTTATTATGGAGATGTGTGTTTGCAAAAAAAGTATGGAGGAAAATGGGTGGTTTAATTAAAGGTTTGACTGGAGTGGAAGATTTGACGTATGAGATGGTTGTGTATGGATTGTGTGGTTTAGGGGATGAAAAAATGAGGCTGTTTTGGTTGTTGGTTAATTGTGTGAAGGAGTGTTTGAGGAATGTTAGGAATATTTTAGTTTTTCGGAGTGAAGTGGTAAGTGTGAAGGAGTGTGCCGCCATGATCCGTGGAAGGCTATACTTCTATGGACTTTGCGATGTAAAATACTTTGGGTTGTCTAGAGCACAGGAAATTTGGTGCTTTAGGCAATGGAGATATTGGGTGTAAATACTGTAATATATTTTGTGCTTTAAATGATCTTTTTTTTGTTTCTTTCAGAAGATATGAGGTGTTGGTGGTGGATCAGCGCGAGGGAGAGCAATAGGAGGAACATGTTATTGTAGGGATAGGGTTGAGGATTTGTTTGTGGGCAAAATGTGTGGGTGGTTTGGTTGCTTTGTAAATATGGTCTGTTGGTTTGTGGTGGTGGGTGGAATAAATGTGGGATGGGAGGTATGATTTTTATTGTGTGGTTTTTTGACATTTCTTGATATGTTGTGTGTGACCTTTTGATACCTTGTGTGATATTTTTTGTGATATATTTTGATATTGTGTGATATTTTTTTGATATTGTGTGATATTTTTGATATTGTGTGATATATTTTGATATTGTGTAATTTTTTTCTTTTTGATGTTGTGTGATATGTTTTTTGATATTATGTAAATACCTTTTTGATATTTGTGTAAAGTTTTGTGATATTCTGTGCGATATATTGTTACTTTTTGTTTTTACTTATTTTGTTTTTATTGTACCAAATGTTTGGTCTATGTATACTTTGTTACCTTTTAATAAAAAGAAAATTAAAAAAAAATCTGTTCTTATCAGTTTCCAGAGGAGCGCTGAAACACCTCCATTGGGAGGGTGGATGCAATCCAATGGTGTCATAGCACCTGGAAGGATGGTTTCGGTAGGGACTACGCTGAGCTGCCCGAAAGATACTGGGGGCCGGCCAATGGTTGAGTCTGAGCCATCCGGAAGGGTGCTTCTGGTGAGAATGGAGAAAGCATTTGGTCGAAGCTGAAGGGTCGGGCCCCTGGCCTTCTGGCCTGGATTTGATGCGGTTCCTAACCTGATCCTGCCAGTCGCTCTAGAGGGAACGTGGACCTCACTCCTAGGGGTGAGGTCTATTTGGTTCACTAGTACCTCGACGAGCATAATTAGGTAAGGAGCAAAAGGGGCGTAAGGTGCACACTTATGCCTCTAGTAGCTTCTGATCCTTCCTGGTGGAGTTGGGGAAGGGGGCCGTGTCTGTCCGGGCCGTGGACCAGGGCCCATTGAAAAGCCTTTGGAGATAGTGCCCCTGGAGTGACAGTCCAGGGGTGCCATACATTGCACTGAGTGTGTGAGGGACACTCAACGTGTGGCACCTTTTTGGTCACTAACCTCCACAACACCCTTTTCACACCTGCCTCTAGGGCCGGGCCTTTTGGCTAGGACCAGAGGAATTTTTGGTTTCTGGCCGGAGGGCCGGCCAACGTATTGCACGTTGGTCACTTTCTACTCAATTGACGATGCACCCTTCACAGTTTTTTGTGTCACTCTTTATGTGTGTGCACATTTTTCCTTCACCGGTTGAAGTTTTTGGGTTGTGTTTTGCACGCCACAGGCTTTTCAATAGAAAAAAAAAAGGAGAGGAACAACCATGAGTTTTGGTGAAGTTTTCTATGCCTGGCTAATGCTGGGCTTTCTTGGTGAAAAATAGCTTGAGTTCCTTTGATTTGGGAAGGCATGCAGATGGTGGTGGTGGCCTAGAAATTGATCTTTGATGGAATATATTTGCCCCAATTCCATGACGGTGCGCCTTATATTGTTTTGATGAGGCCGATTATTACGTGTGCCTTCTGATTCCAGCCCCCCATGCTGCTGCACAGACATGCAAATTAGGCTGCCTTGAAGTCACCATGAGTTGAACAGCCTCTGTTTTCTGCCGGGTTATAATCTGGTTTCTCTTCAGCATGATTAAATTGTTTGTTTTCATTTGTGAAAAAACATTGTGCAGATGGTGTTAATGTTCTTGGTGGTGGTGGTGGTCAACGTGGCCTAGGAACGGATTTTTTTATCAATAAATTTGTATTAAGGTTTTCTCATAACAATGCAATATAATGTAATACAATGCCATCGGAGCAATTCCATTACGCAGAACATAATTTTAGTGAATGAATCAAGGTAATGCAAAAAAAAAGAAAAAAAGAAAAACATTCATGGTGGTAGAACAACACCATGTCATTTCCACAGGTTGTAAGTGTAATCATTTATCTACAACAGGATTCCTATCTCAATAGTAGCTTCTATGTGGCAACAGAGGAAAAGGCCAAGGTACCATTGATATGTGTGTTTCAGGAGAGGGCCACCTCTAGCTCCAGACACCCCCAGCCGGGTTCAAGACTGTGTCCCGAGCTCCGAGGTGAGCCCCCCCCCCCCCCCAGATCCTAAAGTTGGTCAAAAGGACTCATGGTAAGACAATTGGATTCCTGCTATTCTTCTCATACCAGGATGCCCACAGGTGCCATTTTTTGGCAGCGTCATCCCTGTGTTTATCCCTGAATGCTTGGACTCTCTCATATGTGCAGTGTAGATGAGTAGTCTATATAGAATCTCCTACAGTGGGGGGCACGGAATTTTTCCATTTCCTAGTAATGCTGAGCCTAGCAGGCAACAGTATATGAAGGACTGTATGTCTGACGTGGACTGGAACTTGGTCCAGGTCGAGAGACAGGAGCACTAGCCCCGGTTGGGGAGCAATAATAGAATGAGAGGCGTCAGAGAGCATGTGGAAAATTGACGTCCAGAACTGGGATAACCTAGGGCAACTCCATAAAGTATGAAGTAAGGTCCCCCGATGTCCACAGTTTCTCCAACACCTATCATCCCTCGTAGGACTAAATTTGGATAGTCTCTCAGGAGATAAGTACCATCTCTGTGTTATTTTGTTGGAGAGTTCCCAGAGGGTAGAGCAGCTGGTAACTTTAAATGTGGCTGAACAGGCTTTGGCCCATTGTTGGGTGGTGTAAGGACTGCCTAAATCCAGTTCCCATTTGAGCAGGGTGGGCGATTTTGAAAAAAATAGCCTTCTGTTGGAGTACATTATAGAAGAGCGAAATACCCTTTTGGGGGGGGGTGCGGGGTGTTTAACCATTTAAGACCCGGACCAATACGCTGGTAAATGACCCAAGGTGTTTTTGCGATTCGGCACTGCGTCGGTTTAACTGACAATTGCGCGGTCGTGCAACGTGGCTCCCAAACAAAATTTGCGTCCTTTTCTTCCCACAAATAGAGCTTTCTTTTGGTGGTATTTGATCACCTCTGCGATTTTTATTTTTTGCGCTATATACAAAAATAGAGCGACATTTTTGAAAAAAAAACACTATTTTTTACCTTTTGTTAAAAAAAAAATCAAATAAACTAAATTTTAGTCAAACATTTAGGCCAAAATTTATTTAGCCACGTCTTTAGTAAAAAAAAAAAATCGCGATAAAAAAAAAATAGCTACCTAGCGGGAACAGCGACACCAATACAGCGATCAGAAAAATGATCGCTTAGTGACGCTGGCAATAGGGAGTGAAAGGGTTAACTAGGGCGGTGATCAGGGGGTTAAAACTTTCTTAGGGGGGGTGGGGGGGCTATCCTTAACCTAACACTAACTGATTTTACACTGCCTGTCACACTGACACTAAATGCAGTGATTAGATCACTGCATTCAGTGACACTGTGACAGGGGGGGTGGGGGGGCAGATCGCAAGGGGTTAAGTATGCCTATGTGAGTGTGTGTCAGTGTAATGTTGGTGCACACTTACTGTTAGGTGTTTCTCCCATCGCAGCGGTTGGAAATACCGCTGCGATGGGAGATTACATCACTTCCCCCTTCCTGTGTTTACACAGGAGGAGGAAGTGACAGGAGACTGGGAGCGCGCGCATTGGCTGGGAGCGATCGCAGGGGGGCGGGTAAACGCCGACATCCGCCCGCTCGTCCCGGATCGCTCCCGGAGCCAGGGGGACCCCCGCACACTGCACTTAGGCGGGGACGTAAATTTACGCCCTTGTGCCTGTACGTGCCATTCTGTGGCCGTATATGTGCGTGCGGGGGTCCTTAAGTGGTTAAGAAAGGACCAAGCGGACATAGGTATGCTACGTTCCCAGTGGGGAGAAGCAGTCAGGAAGTGTCGAGTTCTAATATATAGATATAGGTCAGAGTTGGGTAAGTTGAACTATTTTTGTAAATTGTGGAACGACTTAGCCTTGCCATTTGTAAATAGATCATTGATAAATAATATGCCTCTTTCACGCCAGTCTTTGTAGGATATCATGACCATGTTATATTGCAGAGTCTCAATCGGGACTTTTAAAGGAATGTTATCGGGGCATCAGCGGCAGGTGTGAACAAATTTGTTCCATGCTCGGATAGTGGCAGACATAGTGGGGGATATGAAGGAGGGAAGTTTAGTTTTGGAAGTGGTAGAGAGCAACCACGGGGCCAGAGAGAAGTTAGGGAGGAGGGCTGATTCCAACCTACCCCACGGAGTTTGTGGCACAAGCAAGAACCAGTCCCTGAATTGGGTAAGGACCAAGGACAAGTAGTAATGCTGAAAGTCCACATAACCCGTGCCTCCTGCCTTACGTTGCTTAATAAGGGTGGAGTGTGCGCATCTAGCTCTTTTCCCCTGCCAAACATAGAAGGACAAGATCGACTGGAGAGATTTGAAGTATTGGGTTGGTATAGTGATCGGCAGGGTCCTGAAAAAATATAGGAGTTGGGGCAGATGAAACATTTTGAAGGCTGCTAAGTGGCCCATCCAGGATAGTTCCTGGGGCGCCAGCTTGTGTAGATCAGTCTGGAGTTTACTACGAAAGGGAATATAATTGTGGCGGAATAGATGGCTAGTAGACTTTGTTAGTTGGATGCCAAGGTAAGTAATGCTATGATCTGCCCATGAGTACGGGTAAAGCCGTTGCAATAAGAGGCTAGTGGGGATGTTAACACCTAAGTTTAAGACATGGCATTTAGTTTCATTGATTTTCTAGTAAGATACTTTACTAAAACAAGACAGCGCCTCCTGAACCGCAGGGAGTGATGAGGAGGGGTTAGATAGCATGAGTATAACATCATCAGCGAACAAGCTCATTTTTTGCTCTTGTCCTCCCACCAATATGCCAGATATGAGTGAATTTGTGCGGACGGTTTGAGCCAGTGTTTCCATTAACAGGTTAAAGATCAGGAGGGAGAGGGGGCAACCCTGTCTGGTCCCATTGGTAATAGTGAAAGGGGAAGACAACGAATCAGCAGAGTACACCCTGGCTGAGGGGTTGGAGTATAGTGCCATGATTGCTTTATGGATGTGGCCTGTGAATCCAAATTTAGTTAGAATCGAAGACAGGAACCCCCAATGTACCCTGTCAAACGCTTTTTCAGCGTCTAGGGACAGGAGCACAGAGGGGGTCCCAGAAGTTCCTGCTTGATGGATGACATTTATCATTCGCCTTGTGGCGTTCGATGCCTGCCGTCCTTTTGTAAAGCCCGATTGGTCTGTATGGATAAGCGTGGGGAGGATATCAGTCATTCGATTGGCTATCATTTTGGCATACAATTTGGTGTCCACATTGAGGAGGGAGATGGGGCGAAAGTTTTGAGGCGAGGTCGGTTCTTTGCCCGGTTTAGGGAGGGTTACTACAATCGCAGACAGTATGTCAGGGGGGAAAGACGAGGATGTTGCCGCTAAATTAAAGACTTCACAGAGGGTGGAATCAGGATATGTTGGGACTTCACAGAGGGTGGAATTAGGATCAGGATATGTTGGAACCTTTTATAATATTCCCATGTGAAACCATCGGGTCCTGGCGATTTGGCATGAGGTAGATTGTTGATTGTGTTTTCTAGTTCGGTGGCCGTAAAAGGGGCATTAAGGGTTGTTAGTTGGGCATCAGATAGTGAAGGAAGGCTAAGTCGTTCCAGGAAAGTCGTTATGTCTTGTAGGGAAGGTTTGGTCGTGGTTTTGTCATTCTTTAAGTTATACAGGTCAGCATAGTAATTGCTAAATGCATTTGAGATATCATGGGGTTTCATCAGCTTCTCTTTGGAGTGGGGGTGGTAAATGTATGGGATTTTTGATTTGATTCTGTGACTGCGTATCTTTGAAGCCAACAACTTGCCTGCCTTATTCCCTGTTGCGTAGAACGTGGCCCTGACTTTTGTGCTAGCTTTTTCAAATGACTCTAAGGCATCGTACACACGATCAAATCTGTCTGCTGGAAACGGTCTGCTAGACCGTTTCAGCAGACAGATTAGATCGTGTGTACGGGCAAACAGACGGATTTGGCCACCCGACAGATTTCAAAGCATGCTTTGAAATCTGTCGGCTGGGAACCCGTCCGCCCGACATGTCTGCTGGTTAGTATGCTAACCAGCAGACATGTCTTCTCGCACACGCGCCGAATGATTTCGATGCATGCGCGGAAGTGTTTTACTTCCTGGTGCGGTGACGTGGCGGCGTCAACGTCACCGCCACGTCACCGACACGTCAGCGTGATGTCTGCTGGCGGGGATTTTGGTTTGCTCGTGTGTACACGCGAGCAAACCAAAATGCCAGCAGACAGATCTGTTCAAATCGGTCGGTCCGACCGATTTGAACAGACAAATTTGATAGTGTGTACGAGGCCTAAGAGTAATGATTGCAACTCATGTCAAAGGGAAAAGATTTTAGCCTGCAGAGAGGGAGAGGGCAGAGCCTTATTTTGGGATTCAGCGAGCTCAATATCAGCTGTCAGTTGATCTATTTTCCGTGCTCTGGTTCTTTTTGCCCTGGCTCCTAGTTGTATAAATACTCCTCTAACTACCGCCTTGTGGGCAGCCCACACCACCACAGGGTCAGATACTGATTGGGGGTTTAGGGAGAAGTATTCCTCCAGGCGCTGCTGTATTAGATTAGCAGTATTCGGATCTCGGATAAGAGAGTTGTTAGCTCTCCAGAGGTATGAATTTGTTGGGGAGGTCCCGGACTCAATAGTAATACTGATAGGGGCATGGTCCGACCAGGTGGTGGGGTGGATCTTTGAAGCAGATATTCTTTGGAGCAGCGACCTATCAGACAGGAACAGGTCTATCCGTGAGTAGGTGTTGTGGTGTGGGGAAAGGAAGGTATAATCCTTTTCGCTCGCATGACAACACCTCCACACATCAAACAATTTGTTCGACGAGATGTCGTTTGGGACCTGCAGTGGAGTCCATAGCCTGGTCTGGGACAAGGTTAAAGTCTCCACACAGTAGGAGATGGTCTTTCTGGTAACCTTTAACATTTTTCATAACAGACTTAAGAAATGACATTTGACGTTCATTAGGTGCATAAAGTGAAACCAAGGTATACTGAACATTGTTAATCAAACAAATTAAAATAATAAAACGTCCCTCTGGGTCAAGTATGCTATCTTGCAATTGGAAATAGATTGTGTCCCGTATAGCAATTAGCACTCCCCTCTGTTTCTTCGTATAGAAAGAAGTGAAAATATGGGGGAATTGCCGATGTTGGCAGCGGGGGTGCGATTGATGCATCAGGTGGGTCTCCTGGACACAAAGAATATCACAGCTAAGCGATAAGGCTGACTTCCACATGGAAGAGCGTTTGACTGGATGATTCAATCCTTTTGCATTTAGTGACAATATAGAGAACAACATAGTATCCAGACAGGGGGTCAGAGTATAAGAGTGAAGACTTACAGTTAGCAGAAGATGGATAAACGACTCTCAGGTTCCTGTCAAAGCTGTAATGTGTGAGGACCTTGTAGGAAAGTGCTCCGAGGCCAAATTTCAGTTGAGGACTACAAAACAGTCAAAACAAAAATACGCTTAAAAGAAATCAATACAAATCAGCAGATTGGACAAAGCCCTATTGCTGTGAAACTGGGGGTAAAGTTTTGGCTCAAAAAGAGAACAGAGAGAAACAGTGGGATTAGAGGAGCTGTGGTGGCTCAACGTGATTGGCACTGCGCTGACAAGCCGCTCACCTCTGCAGCCAAGGGTTCGTATCCCAGCCTCGGCTACATGTGAATTGAGTTTGGTGGTCTCAGCCCGGCTCCCAGTGGGTGTGCTATGCAAGGTACGCCCCCCCCACAAAAACCACCACACTTGCACGCACACAAAATTGGTTTAACACGCAAGCACTTTGGCCATGCGGTCTCCTAAAAAAAGAGAGGCGAAGAACCTACGGGGCTGGCTGGGTGGGCTAGACCCCCTCACTCTCTCATAGGGGGAGTCCCTCTGCCCCGTTGGGGTCCCAAGTGGAGCAGGTAGGGCGGGGTGAGTGGAAGGCCCCCCCTCACACTCGCCATTGCCACCCAGGGAGCACATCCCTCGGGACAGTGTCCGCCAGGTGGCGCGGTTTGGGAATCCTGTGGATGCGATCCACCGTTAACTCAATGGGTTCAGGTAGCAAAGTGGAGAACAGGGTGCCCGCGTATGAGCGGAGGTCTGCGGGGAGGACAGTTTCTGGGACACCCCTAAGCTTTATGTTATTGCGTCTGGATCTGTCCTCGAGGTCCGCTATTTTAGCTTTGACCCATTCAGTATTTTCCTTCTGATCCATACAAGCACCCACAAGGTCATTTACAGTGTCTGTGCACTCCTCCATTATTTCCTCCATATATGACATTTTGTCACCTATCTGTTGCATGCCAGTAGAGAATTTTTGCATCAAAGAAGACAGGTTGGACATCAGTGAGGATAGTAATAACATGTCCTTCATAGTCGAGTCTAAGACGGGCTGCCCTGTTGTGGGGAAGGCCGCTATGGAGGTCTGCAATGAGGAAATGGTGTCAGGGCTGTGAAGCATGGTACTAACGTTTCCATGCTGCTGCGATGTATCCAGGCGCATCCGCGCCTTCGCAGGGTTCCTAGTGCTGGGGGACAGTGGAGGGGATCCTTCGTGGAGCGGGGATAACATTCCACTTGCTGTGTCTCCCTGATCGCTGCTAGGGAGGTCTGTGTACGCCGCAGACATTCGCCCCGTCTCTCCGTCGGCGCCATCTTTGACTAGGCCCCGCCGAGCGGGCTGAAACGAGAAGGCCATGAGCTTTTGGAGGTAGCGTTCCTCCTTCCGTTTCCCCGGTCCTCCTACGTCTCTGGCGGTGGGTTGTGGGTTCGATAGGCCGGTGTAACTGCTGTGAAGTTGTCGCTGGGTGTCCGGCTAGCGGGAGCTCTGGTTCTAAGCCTCCATTCTCCTCGCGCGCAAGCCAAGCCCCCTAGGAATGGATTTTTGATGGAATATATTTGCCCCAAATCCATGGCATAATAAATCTTTTGTCTTTTGCTAAAGATTTCTGTGGAGCGGAACAACCATGAGTTTTGGTGAAGTTTTCTATGCCTGGCTAATGCCGGGCTATCTTGGTGAAAAATAGCTTGAGTTCCTTTGATTTGGGAAGGCATGCAGATGGTGTTAATGTTGTTGGGGATGGTCAACGTGGCGGTCAACGCATTCTGTCCTGAGCGTTGGCGGTGTTTGCCTGAGTAGCGAGAGGCATCGGACAGGAGACACCACAGCTCCCAAGCATATGTTATGCCGCACTATCATCTCCTCATTGTAAGTGCATTACTTTATTAAAACCCCCTTATTTTCATACGTAATACGCTATGAGAGTCCCTTTTTTTTTTTCATTTCCGCACCAATCCTGGATCCATTGCTGAGTCCTATCTGGCTACCATACTGACTGGTTCATGGGAGACCTGACTTCCCTGCGCTCTATGAGACTGATGCAAAGCAGTCTCTCCCTTTGGTAAGCAGGCAGTCCTAATTCACGGGTACAGTGTGAAGATCTGTCTTAAAGGGTCACTAAAGGAAATAAAATATTTTGCTGAAATGACTGTTTACAGGGTATAGAGACATAAAAGTTAACTGATTCCTTTTCAAAATGATTAAAAATAGATAAAAATCAATCATACAATGTGCCTGCAGGTTAGTTTCACTTTTGAACTGGCTTCATGTTTCTGCAAAGTAGAAATAGACACACAGAACAAAAACAAACAAATCCAGGGCAGTGTTTTGCTTTTAAAATGAATCTGATTGGTTCTGGGAAGTTTTAGACACACAGTAATGACAGCTTAAACCATCGTGAGAAAGCTCCCAGTATGGTGGTTATAAGGAAATAGACAAGCAGGAAGTGTGGAGAACAGAGCAGGATTACAGCAACTTCAAAGCAAAAACGAACAATAAGGACATGAAACCAGTACTGCAGTAAGGTAAAGGAAGCTATTTAGCTAAAAAAAATGTTTTCCTTTAGTGATCCTTTAAGTGTAGAAGACTGGCGTTTATTGATCACTCTTCATTGCTGTTCTCATCACAAGATTTAATGTTGGACTTTTTTTTCCACTTAACCCTTTCTCACTGAGTGGTCTTTGGAGATTTTCCTTCTATTATACTGACTTTTTTCCCCTTTTTTTCTTTTTCTTTCTTTTTTTGGGATGAGTTCTTAATTACATATATTTTCAGAAATTATGTATCTTTTTACTATGCATATTATATATTAGCGCTGCACTTCCTTTGTTTTTTCTATTTTGCATTTAGTTGGTGTACACAACTTTTTAGTGCTAGCAGCTCACAGTTCATACTATTTATTATCATTAATCCGCTCAATGTTTTATTGCTAGCGCAGCGTCAGCCTTCTGGCTTTTTTGTTTTATTCACTGCTATAGCCATCAGGGCCAGGAGACTTATTAAGAGGCAGTGAATCTATAACTTTGTATATTTCTTCGGTAGTAAAGGGAACATTCAAAAAAAGAAGTTGGTCATTGGACAATTTGGGGATGTCAAGGTTTTCCAGGAAGTGAGAGATAAGCTCGGGGGTTGGTTGAAAGGTGGACGGGTCGTCCTCAAGATTATACAGTTTGCCATAGAAGCAGCTAAATGCGTCTGCAATTTTTTGTGGGTGAAATACTTTTTGGGGCGGAGTCTGGGTGGATCACAAATGGGACTTTTAGTTTGTACCTGTGACCCCTGAGGGCCATAGACAACAATTTACCCGCCTTGTTACCCTAATGCGTAATACGTCATCTTTAGGCGCTTAGACGTACGTTCAAAATTTTCCAACAGGAGCAGTCTAAGGTTTGCCCTTAGTTTCGTTGTTGATTAGAGAGGGTATTATTAGGGCTTTGTTTATTCTTACCATCTAAGTCAGAAATTTGGTTCATTAGTAAGTCGCCTCTGTCTCTGCCTCCTGTGTCTAGTTTCGCCTGAATTGAAATACCTTTAATAAACGCCTTGTGGGTGTTCCAGAGCGTAAAGGGACACTGCATGGAGCCAAGGTTATCCTTAAAGAAAGCAGAAATGTGGGTGTAAATTCTGTCCCCGACCTCCTAATCTTGCAAAAGAAAAGTATTTAGCCTCCAAACTGGAGGAGGTTTACAGGAGACGGAGTTAGCTACCGACAATACAACGGAGGTGTGATCACTCCATGAGATACTATTAATTTTTACAGATTCAACTTGAAACAAGCAAGCAACTTGAAACAAGCAAGTTAAGGCCTTTCTCTAATGAAGTGATCGTGAAAGTGCGGTTATCTTTCGTGACCAAAAGTTTTGTCGGGTATCCCCAGCGGTAGACAATTTTGTGGTTGTGGAGGAGTTTAGTCACTGTGTTCAGATTGGGTCTTTTTAGCAGGGTGTATTGGGATACATCAGGGAAAAATTGCAAGTCCTGATATTGCTGAGGAATAGAGTCGCCTTTCCGCATTACTGACATAAGGTGTTCTTTAACATGTAAAAAATGTAACCGTAGTAGTACATCCCTAGGGACTTGCTCAGGTAAGTGAAATGGCTTGGGCAGGCGATGCATTCTATCAAACGTTACATCTAAATCAACCAGGATAGGTATTAGAGCCTTGAACAAGGTAGTAGTATAATGGCATAGGTCTGGTTGCAACACAGATTCCGGGTTCCCCCTGATCTTCAGGTTATTTCTCCTGGACCTGTCTTCCAAATCTGCTAATTTCTCTTTAACCCACTCATTATCATTGTCTCTGTCCTCATTAGCATCCACCAGGTCATTGATGGTTGTGTCATATTCCCCCATCTTAGACTCAATGTGATTTACCCTCCTCCCCACATCTTGAATATCTCTACCAAGGCGATGCATGCACATAGCCATGTCGGATTGCAAAGTGCTCTGCAGGGAAATCAGCATATCCTTGAGGACAGTGTCAATGACTGGCTGATTCTGCGTAGGGTAAGACACTATCGAGTCAGGCAAATCCCTCGTGTCATCCCCTGAGTCTGAGGCCTGACTCCCATCCAGGCTTGCGGCCCGGCCAGATCCCCTCTCATCTAACCTGGGCTTGGATTTTACTGGGTTGATGGGGCCGGGGGTCCAAATGGCAACGTGTCAGGAGACATGACAATCTGAGAGCGGGTACCTGATTTAGCCGATTTCTTCTGCTGGGATGTCCGTGCGGGCGAGCAGGCCTCGGCGCCATTTTGGTTTTCGGATCTCCTGTGCGGGCTGAAGAAATCTGTGAGGCGCTGGGGTTTCTTCGTAGTCTGGTGCTTCCCCGGCATGATGGCAGGCGGCAAGGTCTGTCCCACTAGGTTTGCGAGGAAAAAATTAAAATTAAGCCGTGAATGGGCTGCTACAAGCCCCTTTTTGTTCCCCTCGCTCCGGTCTCACGCGTCCACACGTCTCGCGTCCCAAGCCACGCCCCCTTGAAAATGATTTTTATGGCATATATTTGCCCCCCAATTCCATAGCGGTGCGCCTTATATTGTTCTGATGAAGCCGATGTTACGCATGCCTGCTGATTCCCGCCCCCCATGCAGCTGCACAAACATGCAAAGTAGGCTGCCTTGGAGTCACCATGAGTTGAACAGCATCTGTGTTCTGCCGGGTTATACTCTGGTTTCTCTTCAGAGTGAATAACTCTTTTGCCTTGCTTTGTGAACAATAGCTTGAGTTACTTTGATTTGGAAAGGCATGATGATGATGATGATGATGATGATGATGATGTTGTTGTTGTTGGTGGTGGTGGTGGTGGTCATTGCGGCCTAGAAAACAATTTTTCATGGCATATATTTGCCCACAATTCCATGTGTGCCTTTTATTGTTTTGATGAAGCCGATTATTACACGTTCCTGCTGCACAGACATGCAAACTAGGCTGTCTTGAAGTCACCATGAGTTGAACAGCCTCTGTGTTCTGTGGGGGTTATACTCTGGTTTCTCTTCAGAGCAAATAAATAATTTTTCTTGCTTTGTGAAAAATAGCTTAAGTTTCTTTGCTTTGGAAGGTGGTGGTGGTGTTAATGATGGTGATGATGATGATGGTGATGGTGATGATGAACGCGGCCTAGAAAATGATTTTTGATGGTGTATACTTGCCCCCCAATTCCATGGCCATGCGCCTTATATTGTTTTGATGAAGCCGATTGTTACGCGTGCCTGCTGATTCCTGCCCCCCCCCCCCCCCCCATGCAGCTGCACAGATATGCAAATTAGGCTGTCTTGGAGTCACCATGAGTTGAGCAGCATCTGTTTACTGCTGGGTTATACTCTGCTCACTCTTTAGAGTGAATAAATTGTATGTCTTTTGCTAAAGATTTCTGTGGAGGGGAACAACAATGAATTTTTGTGAAAAATAGATTGAGTTGCTTTGATTTGGAAAGGCATGCAGATGGCGTTAATGTTGCTGAGTGAGGGCAGCCTTCCTTAAAAAGGAAGGTGGAGGGCACTGCGGCCCCTACTTTCTCCCAAGACATTGGCTCTTTTCCAGACTCCCCGGACACCGGTCATCTGAAGCAGTAGTCGACTCACACTCCTCACAAGCACCATCTTACGTGAGCACTGATCAGGTGTCCAGCCTGCGGGAGGTGATGGGATACTGCAGGCCCGGTACTAAGGAGAAGGGGAAGGAGGAGAAGAAGACCGGAGGGGTAAGTCCTGGGTCATGGGTGAGCCACCAAATCAGATCCAGAAAAAAAAAGAAAAACAATTCATGACGGGAGTATGATCCCTATCTAATATTTTATGGCCTTATGGGTATCTTCCCTCAATTGCAGAAGTATTGGGACAATCTGTAGGTGGGCAGCTGTGTTTAAGATCTCGTCCGGGTATGCTGCCGACATTTACTGCCTACAGGACTGCAATTTGAGGGAAGACCCTCAAAGTGGGCTCAGGGGGTTGCGGTGTGGTCCTTCGGCCGAAGCAGGAATATGGGTGTGGGGATTCTTTTTAAAAATAGTAGGATTAAGATTTTAAGGAAGGTGGATGTGGAGGTGGGGAGATGTGTGTGTGTTTTTGGAATATGGGGGTGTTTGTTTTAAATTATTTTGTGTCTATACACCTCTTGATAAGAAGGGAAGGCTGGACCTGTGGGAGAAAATTACATTTTTTTTAAGGGGGAGGGATCCGGTTATGGTGTGTGGGGATTTTACTTGTATTATACAGAGTGGGGATAGGTGGGGGAGAAGGTGGAGTTGTCAAGTGTGTTGGATGAGAATGGACAGGAGGTGAATAGAAAGGAGAGAGTGGGAGATGAAATTTGTAAGTTTTATGCTGAGTTGTATAATGAGAAGAAGAGGGATGCAAGAGTTGAGAAAGATGTGTTGGAGCAAGTGGAGATGTGTTTGGATTTGGATGATAAGAGTATGTTAGGGGAGAAAGTGAGTAAGGCTGAAGTTGATGAATGTCTTGGAAGTATGAAGAAAGGGAAGACGCCTGGTAGTGATGGTTTGCCTGTTAATTTTTTTGTGCGTTTTGGGAATTGATTGGTGATTGTGTGTATGAGATGGTGATGAAAGTTCTGGAAGTTGGGAGGATGCCTGAGTCTATGTTGAAGAGTGTGATTGTTCTGTTGTACAAGAAAGGTGATAAGCGTGATTTGAAAAATTGGAGGCCTATATCGTTGTTGAATGTTGATTATAAGGTTGTGGCAAAAGATTTAGCGAATAGGTTGCGTGCGGTGGTGGAGAAATTGGTGAGAGAGGAGCAAGTGTGTGCTGTGCCTGGGAGGTCGATTGCAGAAAGTTTGGTGAGTCTGAGGGATGTGTTATTGTTATGTAAGGAGAGGAAGCAGGAGGTGGCCGTGTTGGCTTGTGGATTTTTAGAAAGCGTATGATAGAGTGTCGCATGAGTTTATGTTTAAGGTTTTGAGGAGAATGGGGATACCTGAGTTTTTTTTGGGTGGATTAAGTGTTTGTATAGAGGTATGGTAAGTAAGGTGTTGGTGAATGGGTGGATGACGAATGATATAGGCATTAGGTCTGGTGTGAGACAGGGATGCCCATTATCACCTGTTTTATTTGTTTGCATAATTGAACCGTTGTTGAGGATGTTGGCAAAGGATAAGTGTGTAAGAGGGGTGGAGGTGCCTGGGAGTGGTGGTAGGATCTTGAAGGTGATTGGATATATGGATGATGTTACTGTGATTTGTAAAGATATGGTGGGGTTAAGGAGGGTGAAGTTATTGATTGAAATTTTTTGTATGGCGAGTGGGTTTTCTGTGAATATGGGGAAAAGCGAGTGCAAGTTGTTTGGAGTGTGGGGAACTATTGAGCAATGCGGGTGGAAGTTTTGTGTTTGGGGATTGAGGATTTTGGGTGTTAAATTTGATGGAGACTTTAGACATGTGCAGGATGAAAAAAAAAAATGTTGTTTCGTTTCGATTCGTTATTTAATTAAATTTGTTTCGCTAAGTTTGTTGCATTCATTACATTTGTTTTCGGGATTCATTTCATATTCGAAAAAAAACTCTACCGCATTCGATAAAAACTCTACCGCATTCGAAAACAAATCTACCGAATTCGAAAAAAACTATCAAATTCGAAATAATGCTACCACATTTAAACAAAACTATATATAACCATTTCCTGAAATGCGAAATTCGTATAGAATGAAATCGAATTTGAATAGAAAAGGTTACATTAGAATCGAAAAAACTAGAAAAGAATAGATATTATATATATATATATATATATATATATATATATATATATATATATATATATATATATATATATATGTATATATAAAATAATAGAAAAGCATTGAAAAAAATATAATATATTCTATTCTAATCTTTTCTATTCAAATTCATTCTGTACCAAGATGGTTTATATGTATGTATATATATATATATATATATATATATATATATATATATATATATATATATATATATATATATATATATATATATATATATATAATGTTATATATAACATTTTTTCTATTCTGTTCTATTGTTTTTTTCTATTCTATCAGAAATTCTAATTATGAAATTCTAATTACATATAGAATGGATTTGAATAAAGTAATAGAAATTAATAGAAAAGAATAGCATAGAAAAACAATAGAACGGAATAGAAATAATATATATTATATTTTATTCTATTCTGTTCTATTGTTTTTCTGTGCTATTCTTTTCCATTATTTTCTATTCTATTCTAATCTTTTTTATTTAAATTCGATTTTACTCTATATGAAAATTGAATTTCAAGAGAGGAGATATATGTGAATTCACATTCAAATAGAAAAGATTAGAATAAAATAGAAAATAATAGAAAATAATAGAATAGAAAAATAGAACAGCATATATATATATATATATATATATATATATATATATATATATATATATATATATATATATATATGCGTTTTCCAAAATTCTAATTTTGTACAGAATGAACTTGAATTTGAATAGAAAAGAATAGACTAGAAAAACAATAGAACAGAACAGAATAAGATGCTATATATGTTATATTATATTATATTCTGTTCTATTGTTTTTCTAGTTTCTTCTTTTCTATTCTAATCTTTTCTATTCAAATTCAAATTCAAAATCATTCTATACATCAGAAAATGGTTATATATAAATAAATATTAGGGTTAGGGTTAAAAGATTAGAATAAAAATACATAAATAATAAAATAGAAAAACAATAGAACAGAATAAAATAAAATATAACATATATTATATTTTATTTTGTGGGGGCGTGGCTTGGCGCGCAATGGAGACGGCAGCTTAATCCAGGAGCTCCGTCGTTCTCGCAGCCTGAGACCCGTCTCTTAGCACTAAAACAGCGCAGGATGCACAGGAGATCATTCGGCACCCCGCACACGAGATCCCGCCGCACTTCGGGCATCTGCAAAGGGAGAGATATTGACGATATCTTTAAAAATCAATCAGCCTCCCGCAACAGCACGGCGAGACCCAAGATGGCGCCGCCGCACGTGGAGGAGGACTACAGCGAGGATTCTCAGTCAGCCACAGAGGAGAAGGGTACGGGACACCTCAGGAATCACAGACCCCTTACCTACGAGGACATGCCTGACATAGCTGCAGATATAAAATCAACATTCTCAGCAGCCATAACGGACTTGAAGTCCAACCTCATGGTCCTTAATGGAAAAATGGAGGTGGCCAAGCTGGAAGGGAGACACAGAGACAAGGAGATTCGCAGGCTGGAGAAGGTCTCCTATTCTCATGCTGAACACTTTATTGAAATCAATAGACATTTAGAAGACCTTGACAACAGGGGAAGAAGGTGCAACATAAGAGTAAGGGGGATCCCGGAGTCCGTAGAGGCAGACCAGGTCACGCTAGCACTACAGAGAGTGTTTAAC
Organism: Rana kukunoris; assembly: GCA_029574335.1. Taxonomy (NCBI): domain Eukaryota; kingdom Metazoa; phylum Chordata; class Amphibia; order Anura; family Ranidae; genus Rana; species Rana kukunoris. Next base: position 195,799,635 of record CM056050.1, on the reverse strand, counting down.
AGCTTGTTGGACAGGCCGGAGGATACTGCCATAGACTTTGTGAGGGCTCACAGAGCTCTCAGAGCTAAGGGCCCTGACTCCCAGCCACCACGTGACATAATCTGTTGCCTCCAAAGCTTTAACCTGAAGGAGGATATAATGAGGAAAGCACGCAGGAATGAGAGAATAATCTATAATGGCGAAACGATAACGCTTTTTCAGGATCTTTCACAGATCAACCTGAAAAATCGCAGAGCTCTATGCCCTCTCCTGGACAAACTTAGGGAAAAAGAACTGCGCTACACCTGGAGATTCCCGTTCGCTCTCCTGGTGAACTACAATGGTAAGCAACAAGTGCTACGTTCCCCTGCTGACCTCCCAGACTTCTGTACAGCTTTGCAGCTAGACCCGATTGAGCTCCCTGATTGGTACCAGGAATTTCGCCTGCCTCCCGCAATCAGAAGCCCACTGGACTCCCCGCTGACTTCTCCTGATAGCAGGGCCACCAAGAAATTGAAAGCCTCCCGCGGAGGAGGATCTGTGGCTGGCTCCCAAGCGGGCACCCCTAACAACAAGCCTCACTCATCCAGGGCCCTGGATGGCTTCTGAAAGACATGACACCCTCACGTGTTCGATCCCGACGACACCCCTGCCTCTGGCTGAGAGTTCATGATACCACTGTTGTTCTATTTTCGCCTACCCTCCTCATTCCCCCCACCGCAGAACGCGTATGTCCCGGTACATTGCACACTGCCTAAGGCGTCTAACTACACTCATGCTCATAGCGGTGTATTGAGCAGACAGGACTGTAGGTGTTCAACACCGGTTTTCTGCAAACCCCAGCATGCATGTAACTTTTCTGCTACTAGTCTCAACAGCGACCTCACAGCTGCCAGTCGCCATGCTGGAGCAGCATTGCCCACTGTGTCGGACCATGCTGGGTGACGGAGACTACGAATTTCACCCTACAGGGAACCGCTCTACAGTCTCATTAACTATCGCCTGTTTTTTTCAATGCTTACTGGGGTGGGAGGGGGTAAGGATTTCACACGCTCCCCCCTCTATAGCTTATGCTTATTTTTGTCCTTGAGCTATGCCCCCGATCCATGGAACCCTAGTGTGCATGTTACATCCCCTTTCGTGGATTCATCGGGTTGCTGGGGGAGGTGGGAGGGCATGTTCCAAGATCACCTGGTTCACTGAAAATGTATGGTTGCCCGCTCCCTTATGTTGAGTGTTCCCCTTTTTTTGCCTGTTCTAAAAAAAGAAAAAGAAGAAAAAAGGAAAAAAAAAATGTTTTCCTTCTTTTAGGAATGTCCTCCTGCCATTTTGAAGTTTTATGATTAACCCTGATAACTCTGCGCTATCTATGTCTGACTTATTAGTGCCAAGTAGACAAATATGTTGCACTATTTTCTTTTACTGCTCTTGTTTTTTTGGGTTGCGAGTCGACCAACTCGGATCACACTACCCTTATACCAGTTTATCCATTTTTTTTTTTTGTTATTTAAAAAAAAAAAATTCTCCTTGTTGGTGACTGCGACCCAACTCTCTGCAGTCTTGCCGCCCCCCACATAGTGTGCCACGGGGTCCCCTGTTTGGTTCACCGTGACACACTACTTATAGATCCTTAAGACCGTAATAGGTTCAAAGGAAGATCACCTTGACTTTTTTAACCTCCTCAACGTACAAATACTTTCCTCCTTTATTTCTATCCCTCACCCTCACCCCTCCTTCCCTACTCCTCCTGTCCTCCCCCCACCCTCAGCTCCAGCATAGTGCTTCTGCCATCCGCCAGGTACTGCTTTACTGCTCCATCAGAGGCATGAGACAGATAGACACCATATTTGTTTTGTTTATAACGTTATTTTTTTCTTCCTCTCTTAGTGGCCACCTATTCCAGCAGCGGCCACCCGTCTCTCTCTGCAGTCTCACGATAGAATATTCATCTCTCGGACAGAAACCTACGGTGATCTCGCATAATGCCAGAGGGTTGAACATACCCGAAAAGCGATCTACCCTTTTGAGGCAACTTAAAAAAGGTAGGCCGAGGTTTGTTTTCCTACAGGAAACTCATTTGAAAAAGGGCCAGGTGCCAAGGCTCACTGACTCCTATTTTCCTGAAGCGTTTCACGCCACAAACAACCTTGCTAAATCCAAGGGTGTCTCCATACTGTTGAGTAAACATGCCTCCATGGAGGTAACGGACAAACTTATGGACCCAGAGGGAAGATTCATCTTCCTAAAAGGGAACTGTAATGGGGTGCCACTTACGTTGGCTAACGTATATTTCCCCAACTCTTCCCACCTCACATTTTGCAAGCACATGCTGTCCACACTTAAAGGTTTCAGCTCCGGCTGTATAATTCTAGGCGGGGACTTCAACGTCCCGCTAAACCCTCTGGTGGACACCTCGTCGGGGAAGTCCTCCATCACGTATAAAATTCTCAAGAGAATCAAAACCATGTTGGGATCTATGCAATTGATAGATTCCTGGCGCTTCGTACACCCAGAGGGCAGGGATTACACCTTCCACTCCATTCCTCACAACCGCCACTCCAGAATCGACTACATTTTTACCACCCAGAGAGACCTTCATCTGATAGCAGAGGCACATATAGGAATTCAGTCTATTTCCGACCACGCCTCGACCTCGCTAACCCTTAACTTACACAGACCGTCTCCCAAATCTAATTCCTGGAGACTAATCAGATCAGCAGTCTGAGACTAGTCAGACTGATGACTGACCCACAACTACTCCCGGGCATCTCCTCATCCATTAAAGAATTTTTCCAAATCAATGTTACTGCTGACATGGACCCCCTGACAATCTGGGAAGCTCACAAGTGCACAGGGAGGGGTGAACTAATCAGATTGGGAACTCACCGTAAAAGAGAAAGGGAAAAAGTAATCAGATAAATTTCAGATAAAATACATAAGCTTGAAACACTTCACAAAAAGTCCCTTTCTGAAAACTCAGCCTGCTTACTCCTAAACGCTAGGAAGGAACTCCAACAACTTCTAGATCTTAAAACTAAGCAATGCCTTTTTTTCAAGAAAAAAGTATACTACGAACACGGCGACAAGACAGGTAGTTTCCTGGCCAGGGCTTTGAAAGATGCGAATCACACACACAACATTATGGGCATACGCAATAAATTAGGCTCAGTAGACGCCACCACGGATGCAATAGCTCAACATTTTCACGAGTACTATTCCAACCTGTATAATCTCCCGACACAAGGAGGCCCCTCTAATTCCCCCAAAAGCAGGTGTCAGGTGATTCGCGATTACTTAGCAGACTCCAACCTGCCTGCCACATTTCTCTCGGCACATGTTGCTGTCTTACCAAAACCGAACAAAGATCCCCAAATCTGTGCTAGCTATAGGCCGATCTCGCTCCGTAACTTAGACGTTAAGCTGCTGGCAAAAATATTGGCTAATAGGCTTAGACTGTTCCTACATGATATCATAGGACCCGACCAGGCTGGCTTTATGCCGGGCCGGGAGTCCAGAGATAATGTCATCAAAACACTCAACTTAATATACGCAGCACGCACCCGGAAGATTGAGGGCCTTCTCCTGTCCACGGACGCTGAGAAGGCCTTCGATCGAGTCTCGTGGGACTACATGATGAGTACTTGCCGACACATAGGTCTGGGGTCTCACATGATGTCCTGGGTATCCGCCCTTTACAACAACCCTTCGGCCCGAATTAAAGTTAATGGCTCACTGTCTGAGACATTCCAGATCAGAAATGGCACCAGACAGGGCTGTCCTCTTTCACCCCTCCTTTTTATTCTATCCCTCGAACCATTCATTAGGAGGATTATAGCTAATAGAGTGATACAGGGCTTTTCCTTAGCAAGCAAGGAATACAAGATCGCAGCATACGCGGATGATCTGATTTTTTTTCTATCGCAACCCCAGACATCCCTACCATCTCTCATGACTGAATTCTCTTTATTCGGTCTCATATCCAATTTGAAGATAAACATTTCAAAATCGGAAGCGATTAATATCAATATACCGGCACGCTCACTGGAATCACTTAGATCCATATGCCCCTTCAGATGGGAATCGGCCGCCCTTAAATATCTAGGAGTGTGGTTAACACCAGACATAGCACAAATCTATAACCGTAACTTCCCACCCATTCTTAAGACAATAGATAGAGACTTGAAGAGCTGGCACACACGTAACTTTTCCTGGTTCGGTAGAGCAGCCATATGCAAGATGACAATTTTACCAAAGCTTCTATATCTATTCCGTAACCTTACGATCAGAATCCCTCAATTTTTTTTTAAAACTATTGGCTCACTTCAACAGAGATTTATCTGGGCCCACAGACCCCCAAGGATTACAGCTAAATTACTGGCACTGCCTAAGCATAAGGGGGGCATGTGTATCCCTGATTTTAAAAACTATTATTTTGCAGCCCATATTACAAGAATCATCGATTTGCACTGTCATCATAAACTCAAGGACTGGATACAGGTAGAAGAGGCCTTGTGCCCTATTCCCCTACGTTTCGTCCCATGGGTCCCCTGGACCAAATATCCCACCTCCCTAAAAATGCACCCACTACTGGGAACTACACTAAGGCCTCGTACACACGATCGGACATATCCGATGAAAACGGTCCGCGGACCATTTCCATCGGATATGTCCGATCGGGAGTTTGATCCGATAGCGTGTACACACCATCGGATCAAATTCCCCGCCGCCGGACGGCGCGGTGACGTGGCGGTGACGCGGCGGTGACGTTGATGCCGCCACGTCACCGCACCAGGAAGTTAAACACTTCCGCGCATGCGCCGAATCCTTTCGGCGGCGCCGCGGCGGTGGTGGGGGACGACATGTCTGCTGGTAAGTGTACTAACCAGCAGACATGTCGGGCGGACAGATTCCACCGGATAGATTTCAAAGCATGCTTTGAAATCTGTCGGGTGGAGAAATCTGTCCGCTAGCCCATACACACGAGCGGAGATGTCTGCTGAAACGGTCCATCGGACCGTTTTCAGCGGACATATCCCCTCGTGTGTACGAGGCCTAAGAGTCTTCCACAAACTGCTGAAGTCATCCACCCTATCCACACCCCTGAGCCCACTAATGCCTCTCTTTAATAACCCTGACTTTCCCCCTGGAGTGGAGAACCGCTCCCTCCACCCTCCTAGTGCCTCCAGACCCCTACTTGCCACGGACTGTTTCCACGACACTGTGTTTAAAGACTTTACTGCCCTTAAATCAGATTTCACCACACCAGACCTACCCCTCTGGACATACTTCCAGGTGCGGAGTTACCTAAACCGTGACTTCAGGAGACATAATTTCAGCAGGGAGGCAACGGAGATGGAGTCAGTGTGCCTGGCAGGCGAGCCTATGCAAAGAACAACCTCGGCCTCCTATGCATGGTTGCGGGATCAACCGGTCAGTGGAAAGGACAGGTTCAGAGAGAGATGGTCACAAGCTCTGGACATGCCGATCTCGGAACCCTAATGGAGGAGATCTTGTATTCTTGCTCACAAGTGCTCACTGAGCACCAGAACGCAGTAAAATTGCACTCTTGGTTCCCGCAGACGTCTGATACATGCTGGAGATGTGGCAAGGACAGGGGCACCATCCTCCAAATTTGGTGGCAATGCCCTTTGATTGCTTCTTTTTGGCAAACAGTTTGCAAAATAATTCGGACGATTACAGAAACCGAGATGAAACTTGATGCTGCATGTTGCCTCCTACACATCTCGAATGTGTCTTACCATAACTACAAGAACTCATTATCTAAGCACCTTCTAAATGCTGCCAAGGCCCTTGTGCCCCTATTTTGGAAGTCTACCCGGGTCCCATCAACCCGCGACTGGCTGTCCAGAGTAACGGAAACCTACAACATGGAGGAGACTGTAGCTCAATACTCAGACCACACTGAGAAATTCTTCCAAACCTGGTCCCCATGGATCCAATTTAAATTCTCAGCGGCTTACGAACAGGCACTGTCTGAGGCCCAGACTACCTAGACTGAGCTGATGATGCCTTTCCTTCCATAATACGACCATCAGGCACTCTGCTGGAGTTACCACCTACCCCCTCCTTCCTGGCCCATACCCTCCCCCCACCCCTTTCACACTTTACCCCCTCTTCTTCTGCTCTCCCTTTTACCAACTTTCTTTCCACATTGACACTGTCAGGTTGTTTTGATATAGACATCTATCTAATATATTACAACTCTTAAGCTTTGCAAAGAATAATTTCACCATGTAAAAAATGTTTTCCACTTATATTTCCTTCGCCACCGAACGCAACTTTTGCTTACTGAAACTTTTTGATGGAAAAACATGTGTTGACCCTCTTTTTTTTATTTTCTGCTTATACTCATACTTTTTTAATGTGCATGTATGGGAGCTGCGACTCTCAATCTCAACCTTCATGTCTATCCTTTCAATAAACTGGATGTTATAAAAAAAAATATATATATATTTTATTTTGTTTTGTTTTGAATTTCGAAAAATGGTTATATATATCAACAATATTAGGGTTAAGGGTTAACCCTAACCCGATTATATAAATATATAACAATTTTCCAAAATTCAAATTTCATATAGAATGAATTTGAATAGTAGAGATTAGAATAGAAAATAATAGATTAGAAAAAGAATAGAACAGAATAGGGCGTGGCCTGGCTGGACATGGAAACGGCTGCCTAGACCGAGAGCTCCTGCGGACAGAGGACTATTATCTGCTTTTTTGGGGAACTACAGAGCTCACCGACCATGGGCAAGTCCAATCGGAGTGCCTCGGCTTCCCGGGCACCGAAGGAAAGCGGAACACAGCTCAACCGCAACATCCCCGAGCTGTTTTGTTCCCTCCACTCTGAAAATCACGAGGCCTCGCAGGCGGCGGGGCCTACTTCTCCGAGCGTGGCATCGGACTCTCCATCGGAGGATAGGGGGATGCTAATCGGCCAATCCGGACGCTTGGTGAGCCTCTCCGACCTTAACAGGGTGGCGTCGGACATTACTAGTACCTTGTCGGCGGCTATCCTGGATCTGAAAGCAGAGTTTCGAGCGGTAGCGTCCCGCCTGGATGACGTAGAGCAAACCGCGCAACTACACTCGGCAACCATCAGACAGGTACAACAGGCTCATGATGCTCAGCTCTCTTATTTGTTTGACCTCCACCGCCACGTCGAGGACCTCGACAACAGAGGCCGCAGGCATAACGTCAGCGTGAGGGGGGTCTCAGAGTCGATTGAGCAGGATGCCCTACCACAAGCTATATATGCAATCTTTAATGATCTACTGGGCCGTCCTATGGATTCTCCTGTTGAGACGGAGCGCTTACACCGTGCCCTCAGACCCCCCCCTCGGGAAGGTGAACCGCCGAGAGATGTTATTTGCTGCATCGTTGATTTCCCACTGAAAGAAGAGATTATGAGGAAGGCGAGGGAAAGAGGCCGAATATTGCACAATGGGAACGAGTTCCAGGACCTCTCCCAAATAACACTACAGAACAGGAAAGCCTTGAGACCCCTGCTGGATGTCCTGCGAAGCCGCAACATAATTTACCGCTGGAAATTCCCATTTTGCCTATCCGCATCGGCGAGGGGGCGCTCGGCCCTCCTTCGCTCACCGGACGAACTGCAGCACTTCTGCGAGCAGCTGGATATCCCTATGGTGGAGCTCCCGGATTGGTGCTCTTTCCATTTCCCCACGAAGCCTTGGCGCCAAGTCTCGCATCACCCCTCCCCGAAGGCTCAGAGACAGAGATCCCGCCGTCGGAGATCGGAGCCCTCCACCTCTGGAGTCCAAGCACTTCGCCGGGAGCAAGACCGCCGCAGCCCGGACCCGCTGAGCCCTCATCTTCAGTCTCCTGTCACCCGTAAGTGCCTGTGTTGCTAGCTCAGTGTGCTCCCCACCCATCTGATTGTTCTCAGAAGGTGCCCGCTGCCGACTAGATGCAGAATCTGTTCTGAACTGGCAGGTCTGCTGGGTCTTCTAGTTCCACGACACTGTTATTTACTGCCCGGTCTACTCCTTACTGCCATGCCTGCTCAGACTTGTGAAACTGGGACTCCATGCCACGACCCCGAGTGGAGCTTTGCCCCCATGTGCTCTCACTCTTGCCCTATTCTCCAGCAGTCATGCTTGTCCTGTCATTTTATTGTTTTTGAGGCTCCCAGTCCAGATTTCTTTTTCCACCCCTCCCCCTCGGACCTGTCATGTATGCCCAACTTCCCGGACTAGAGATTGTGTTTATCCTTACTCGGCTATGGAAAGGGATCCGAAGACGAACGATCCCCATGCCCCCCTTGTGTTTTCCTTTATGTGTTTTTTTTTCTCCCTTTTTTTCTTTTTTTTTCTCCCCTTCGCTAGATGCCCCCCTTGATTCCAGAGACCTTACGCAGTGATTCCTACGCTGACCTCAGAACTCCAAATGCCATGCGCACACGGTATACTCTGGGGAGATGCTCTCTTTTCTGGGTGCTAATTGTGTCCTCCCCAGCCTCTCCTCCTCCCTTCCCCCTGGCCTCTCCTCCTCCCTTCCCCCCTCTACCCCCTCCCTCTCCCCCTCTTCCTATCCCTTCCCCCCTCTTCCATTCCCTTCAACTCCCCTCCTCCCTTCTCCCCTCCCCCCCTCCCTTCCCTCCCCCCTTCTCTCCTCACCCCATTCCTCCCTTCCCCCCTCCCTCACTTTCCTTCCCTCTTCATCCCCTGCCTCTCACCCTCCATTCCCCTGCCCGTCACGTCCCTTCTTATGGTCAGTCTCTCCCATGTTCCCATGACTTGGAGTGTATGCTGTTTTATTTACATTCCTGCTTGTGTTTGATTGTTTTCTAGCTGGGCCCCTCTTATCCTTCATTGGCTTTGTAATTAGTGCTGGGCGGTCTGGGGTGACTTCCCAGTTGGGGAGGGGGTGCACTGGATACCCCTTTCCCACCTGGGACCCCCGCCATGAACCCTCTATACGTGAGGCGACCTGCTGATGGCTAAAGCTGCACTCGTTGCTCTTCTGGTGGGGTGCCGGGCGGTTTCTCATAAGCCAGGGCGTATATCTGCTTCTGGAGCCTGGGAGACTTGCAACCGGGAAGTCACTGCCTGAGAAATGACGACTTTGCCTAAACTGTTGCTGTGTCCGAGCTACCTGTGTTACCAATCTAGGTCTCAACCCAAGCCTGGCCCTTACCCCCTACCGGGGTTCATTCATGCTATATGCTACCGGATGTGTGTCCTATGCCGAGTCTTACTTACTATGCTAATTTTTGGATGTCTCAAGGGAGCTCTTTATCTCTCCCTTATTTTTATTTTATATATATATATATATATATATATATATTTTTTTTTTTTCCCTTTGTGTGGGTGGCGGCGGACTCCCATTGGGGGAGGGGAGGACTTAGTTGTCCCCTTGCCGCATGGGACCACAGCCGCGGACCCCCTACGTGCTGGGGGGGAGGGGGGAAAAATTTAACTGAGAGGTTTCTTTCCCACCTGATAGGCCAGGTGCTGTACCCAGATCATATGCTTGAACTTCCAAGGATCGAGTGCAACTCTGACCGATTAGCTATATTTGACCTGAACCGTGACCTACGTTTTTGTTATGATGGGCTAGACCGGGCATGTTAATGTTTAGGTTTATGTTTTTGTTTATGTTTATGTTTGGGTTTGGTTTTGTTAATATTTGTTTTTGCCTGTATGACTCACCTTGCGTATTCTATTATTTTTACATGTATAGTCTTATGGGGAGTGCTCACTTCGACTTATAGACTCAGGTATGTTAGGCACTTGCGGGTGGGCTCTGGTGAAGTTTTAGTTCAGATGTATAGAATGGTATTATTGCTCAGAATTTGGGGATGACTCGTTCTCTTCGATTTCTGGGGCGGGGGACTGCCCGTTCATTCTCTGCCCTCTAGCCCTGCTCGCAGTGTCCCACCGTCCTACTTTTTGCCCGTTCTCCCCCCTCTTTTCTTATTTTGGGTTCCCCTCTGCAACACCATGAACTGACTCCTCTGTCCTGTAGGGACACATGTTCCCAGCCAGACTTACTGTCCCGCCACAGTAGTGCTCTGAAGAGTCTGCTGACATTCCGGCCCGCTAGTTTCCAGGTGGATTTGATTTTCTATCCCCACCTCTGGTACCCTTCTTTCTCTGTGTTGTGAGACATTTCTTGGCTCTCTTCTTTTCCCTCTCGGCCCCCCCGGTCTCATCCCCCCACTTGGGTTCTGCTCCTCCCTGCCTCCTGTAAGCCACGTCTCTGACCCCGAGTCCTTTTACTGTCACGAGTAACCTCTCCGGGAGCATGGTGGGCTCGGGACGGTATATCACTACAATGGATAAGCTGAATCCCCTCTCGCTTAAATGCCTCTCACTAAATGTGAAGGGCCTGAATACCCCTGAAAAACGATCCCAGGTTTTGGCCGCCTTCACCAAACACAAGGCACACTTTTTAATGCTTCAGGAGACTCACTTTAGGTCGGATACTGTCCCTAAGCTGACAAATCATGTCTACAAGCAGGCAATTCACTCTACAAACCCGGTCTCCAAGACCAAAGGGGTATCTATCCTCATTTCTAGATATGCCGATTTTACTCTTGCGGAGTCGCTGGTTGACCCAGACGGCAGATATGTTTTCCTTAAAGGTACGTTCGCTTCTAAACCAATTACTCTGGCCAACATCTATAGCCCAAACGAACATCAAGTCACATTCTTTAGGAAAATAGGCGACCTTCTGGCCACCTTTCAAGAGGGGCTGCTACTCTTAGGTGGGGATTTCAATGTCCCAATGAACCCCTCCTTGGATTCCTCAACAGGCTCCTCTACCCTCCCTTATAGGGCTCTCCGACAGATCAAACTGCAATTACAGTCCTTAACATTGCATGACACCTGGCGCACTCTAATCCCTAATGTCAAAGACTACACTTGTTTTCCCCCTCACCACCAGAAATATTCAAGAATTGATTATTTTTTTTTGTCCCAATCTGACCTGTCATTCTTGTCCCACGCCACGATCGAACCAATGTTCTTGTCCGATCACCACCCTGTGACGGTAACGCTTTCTTTTCCTGAAGTGAAAGCCGCCACTAAGACATGGCGCTTGAACCCTACTCTACTTAAAGACCCAGAGATGGTGGCTCAGATCAAGGCCCACATCCAGACGTATTTCCTAGAAAACTCCACCCCGGAAATCACACCTGTAACTTTATGGGAGGCGCACAAATGCGTCCTGAGAGGAAAACTCATTGCCCTTTCCACGGCCGCCAAAAAGCAACAGCAGGAAACCGTTCGGTCTCTCATGAGGATCATTAATAGGCTTGAAATAACGCACAAGCAATCAACTTCGCAAGCGGTTTTGCAAGACCTGCTTGACGCTAGATCTGCGCTCCTGGAGGAACTGGGGAAGAGAACAAGGAGGAGATACATCCTCCAGCAAAAAGTGTTCTACGAACATGGTAATAAAAGCGGCAGAATGTTAGCTCGCACGGTCCAGAAAGCCCGTCTTTCCTCTAGGATCCACCAAATTCAAGATAAGCATGGTGCACTCCTTTCCAAAAATGAGGACATAGCAGACCACTTTGAGAGTTTTTACTCAAAGCTTTACAACTTGCCCCAACCAGACCCAGAGAATACCGAAGCGTCTGAGTGAGCCTCCCGAATACGGGAGTTCCTAGCGGAATATTGTCCCAAGCCCATCACCACCCAACAGGCCGAGGCCTTAGAATCCCCTCTCTCCATGGAGGAACTAGCAGTAGCAGTGAAACAAATGAAGGTTGGTAAAAGTCCTGGCCCAGATGGCCTTCCGCTCATTTATTACAAATCATTCCAAGATGTCCTGATTCGCGAAATGCTTAAAACATTTAACTCCCTGTCAGATGCACATTCTCACCCAGGTAGACTCCTGGAAGCCCACATAACAGTCTTGCCTAAGGAGGGTAAGGACCCTCTATTAGCTTCAAATTATAGACCCATATCCCTGCTTAACGTGGATATTAAACTCTTTGCAAAAATGCTGGCCAATCGCCTTCTCCCCATTATCCCTGGACTGGTGTCTCTGGACCAAGTGGGGTTTGTTCCTGGCAGGGAGGCGAGGGATAACTCCATAAGGGCCCTTAACCTACAGCACTGGATGCAGACCTCGGGTTCCAAGGGATTCTTCTTGTCCCTCGATGCTGAGAAGGCGTTTGACAGGGTAGCATGGGACTACATGCGGGAAGTCTTGAAGGGAATCGGTCTTCTACCTCGCATGGCCACTTACATAAATGCTCTCTATTCCAACCCTTCAGCTAGGGTGAGGGCCAACGGCTTCCTGTCAAACGTCTTCTTTATCAGCAACGGTATGCGTCAGGGCTGCCCGTTATCGCCCCTGATCTTTGTCTTGTCTCTGGAGCCCCTGTTAAATAGGCTTCGCAGCAATGCTGATATTAAAGGAATCACCATCGCAGGTAGGGAATTTAAAGTAGCCGCTTTTGCAGACAACATTCTGCTTTCCCTGCAGGCCCCCAGAATCTCTCTGCCCAACCTACTAAAGGACATAGGTCAATTCGGTGAGATTTCGAACCTTAAGATTAATTATTCCAAATCGAATGCCCTAAATGTATCCCTATCTCCCGAAGAAGTCACTCACTGCCGGGAATCCTTCCCGTTTCAGTGGAAGGCGGTAGCAATCACCTATCTGGGTGTCCAGATTGCTAGGAATATGGATGAATTGTATAACAAACTTTTTGAAGACCCTCTCTAAAATCCAAAGCGATCTGAAAGACTGGGCGCCCCTAAACATCTCTTGGTTTGGCCGAGCGGCCTTGGTCAAGATGATAGTCCTCCCCCGCCTACTTTATCTACTACAGTCAATTCCGATACGGCTGCCACCCTCCTTCTTTGCGACCTACAGGAAAGCCTGTACGCTTTTCTTGTGGAAGAACCAACCACCCTGCATAAAATACTCCCGCCTTACACTTCCTAAGGCGAGGGGCGGAATTGGTCTACCAGACCTACACAAGTATTACCTGGCATGCCACCTGACCAGAATCGTGGATTGGAAGATCCATTATCTGGAAAAAGCTTGGGTGTTCCTGGAGAGGCACTTTGTACACACTCCTACGCACATACTACCTTGGCTTCCTACCGACCGGTCGCCCCAAGGAATCAAAACCCACCCTTTAATATTAGCAGCCTTTAATAAGGCGATAACCCACCATAGGCTTTCATCTCACCTTGGCCCAATGACGACATTGCGGGGAAACCCTGACTTTCCCCTGGGAGAACCCTCATTTTTACGGGATGAATGGCCACATGCGGATATCCTTGCTCACCATCTATTCCTGAGGGGAACTCCTCGGTCTTATGAAGAGCTAGTGGCCAATTCGCGTACGCGGGCGCTCCCATTCTGGCCCTATAGACAGATGAGACATTACTTATTTACCAAAGCTTTGAATGAGACTTGGACTAGACATCTCACCCCCTTCGAATCCCTGTGCTCACGCTCTACCCCACAAAGACATGTGATCTCCTCCATATACTCCTACATACAGGATGTCGAGCCTACTCTGGTTACCAAACACTTACACGACTCCTGGGAAAGGGATCTGGGAATAACGCTTTCTGGTGAGGACTGGGAGAACATCTACACAATAGCGCATAAAGGTTCTCTGAATGCAGCGATCCAAGAAAATGGATACAAAATTATAACCAAGTGGTATAGAACCCCGACACGCTTACACAAATTTTCCCCATCCATTCCCAACACGAGCTGGAGGTGCAATGCGGGAGTGGGTTCGATGATTCACATATGGTGGGAGTGTAGTTCCATCCAGCCTTTTTGTCGGAGGTACACTCTATCATCAAAAAGGTCACTACTTATGAGCTCGACTATGGCCCGGCCCAGTTCCTCCTTCATCACTCATCCCTCCCCAAACATGAATACTACAAATCATTAGCCATGCATATGGTAAATGCAGCAAGACTTTGTGTTCTTTATCATTGGCGCTCAACGAATGCTCCCACCATTAGAGAATGGCTGGCCAGGATAACCAAAATAGCCGAACTGGAGGAATTGATTCATACATCACACGAGCGCCTACATAAGTTCTCACTAACCTGGGCTTGCTGGACTGACTTTAAGTACTCTGATTGTTACAAAGCATACTTTCCCCTGTGAATCGGATCTGTTTTGAGCCTTATGAACCAACCGTGGCTCCCCCCCTGGTGGGTTCACCCCCCTTATATCTCTCCAAACTGCAGATTGGAGTGAAGGCGTTCTGGAGGAGTAGAGCCCAATGCCCAAATTTTTTGTTGTGCTTCAATAAACTTCTTTGTGAAAAAAAAAAGAAAAGAACAGAATAAAACAAAACATATATATATATATATATATATATATATATATATATATATATATATATACAGTATATATACAGTATATATATATATATATATACATGCATAAAACAACATTCAAATTTCATATAGAATTTATTTGGATAGAAGAGATCAGAATAGAATTGAAAATAATAGAAAAGCATTAGAACAGAATACAAATATATATATATATATATATATATATATATATATATATATATATATATATATATAAAACCATAACCATAACCATATATGTATATAACCATCTTCTGAAATTGGAATTTTGTATAGAATGAACCTAAATAGAAAAGATTAGAATAGAATGTAAAATAATATAAAAGAATAGCATAGAAAAAACAATAGAACAGAACAGTATATCTATATATATATATATATATATATATATATATATATATATATATATATATATATATATATATATATATAAATAAAATAAAATAAATATACCGTTCTGTTGTTTTTCTAAACTATTATTTTATATTATTTTACATTCTATTCTAATCTTTTCTATTTAAGTTCATTCTATACAAAATATATATATATATATATTGTAATATTGGGGGTTTAGCTCAAGTGGGATGTGCAATTTTCAACGATTCACGCCAGTCCAGAACTACGTTTAAGGCTTGTTGGCCTACTTTTATTCAAAAGACAAAAATAAACAAAAAACAAACAAACATAGTATTCCCACACAGGGGTTCTTTACTGTCCACACAAAATGATCCGTTTAGCCTCCTGGCCTACCCATGCAACAAAAATACCGAGCCACCTGGCTCTACTCTGAAACCATTAAATACGCTGGAGCCCCTCAACCCGAGCGGTTGAGAACCCTGGGTCACCACACCCCTGGGGTACCACACTACTACAACATATATATATATATATATATATATATATATATATATATATATATATATATATATATATATATATATATATATATATATATATATATATATTTATTTATTTATTTATATTCTGTTCTCTTTCAATAGATTTTTATTTTTTCAAATAAAGGATACAGATATAGTACGACCAAAGGCTGAAATTACAACATCATAACATTCAACAAACCGGGCATATTGACAGTAACAATGACTCAATTGATTTCACATTGCCCAACTGTGAGCTGGTTAAAGGAATCCAGCGAGCTTGATAACAGAGGAAAGGGCGGAAAAAGAAGTGAATATGGTGGTCTTGCGCTCGGGGGAATCCTGCCTGTCCCGGACACCCCCAATGGGATCATTCTGTGTCCCAGCCAGGCGCCTCCCGATCCGCCTCCTCCTATAAAAGTATTTGATAGGAAATTAGTGGGTTCGAATTTAGCTTCATTGAACCTCTAGCTCATACTCACGAAATAAGCTAGGCCTATAGTGTTACCAAATTGCCCATATGAAAAACCGGACGAAGAACAAAGAACATTACCCTCTAGTCATACAACTGTCTTAACAGAATAGAAGTAAGAAAAGAGAGAGAGAAAAGTGGGGGTAAGAGAAGGGGAAAGGAAGGGAAGCATTAGCCTAACTTGTGCTGAAGGAAGCAGGTTGCGCGGGGTGTACCCCAGTCGCCAAAGGTATACCACAGTGGGACGCCCATGATCCCCACACGGCTTCAAATTTCTGTTTCGTGTTTGAAAGAATGCTGGCCAGCTTTTCCTGCACCATGATCCACGAAATCTTGCGGTTTATTTCTGCAATGGAAACCCTGGATTGTCTCCAAGCCCTTGCGATGGTAATTTTAGCCCCGAGGAGCATAAATCGGATCAGCTTCTGATTAGGCTTGGATATACCCGGAATCTGAGCATTTAGGAGAGCTACAGAAGCCGTCCTGGGGACCGAGCAACCAGTGACTGTACAAATGAGGTTAAAAATCCTCTTCCAGATTGGTCTGATTCTGGGACATTCCCACCAGACATGCACCATCGAGCCCAGGAGTTGACAACCTCTAAAGCAGCTGGGATCTGATGATGGGTAGATGGCCGCAAGCCTGGCGGGAGTCATATACCACCTCATAAGGACCTTTAAGTTTGCTTCCATCAGGGAAGTATTTAAGATGCCCTGAAAAGAATCAGAACAAGCAGCCTGCCAGGTCTCCAAGTCCCACCCTAGTTGGAGGTCTGCCTCCCAAGCCATCATATAAGAAGACTTCTCAGTCGGGCGGTGAGTGAAGAGTAAATGACAGATATTCCTCCCCTTTGTCCCATGGTCTGTCCGCACCAGAGCTCATAATCTGTGAATTTGGGAGGTAGAGGCCTATCCGTCCATAAAGTGTGTAGGAATTGTGATATTTGTTTGAATCTGAATTTTTCAGTGTCAGGGAGGTCCAATTTAGTCACACAGTGGTCTAGGGTAAGAGGGCCTTTGGTTGTGAAGAAGTGTCCTATGCGGTATAGACCCTTATCCAACCACCAACTGAAGGCCTTCCTGTCCATTCCAGGTGGGAAATCCGGATTTTGGAATACACTGGCTAGAGGTTGTCCTTTCGAGACCAGGGCTGGAAGGTGACGAAATCTATCCCAAAGGGTGTAAGATTGAGAAAGGGAGGGGGACAAAATGGGTGGTCTTCTCTTTTGGGGGCACCAGAGTAAGTATTCTAGGGAGAACTGGGGGACAGCTTGCCCCTCTATGTGGACCCAGTCTGGTTTATCCAGTTTGGAGTAAACTACGGATAGTTGAGCCAGTCTGGCAGCTACGAAGTACTTATATAGATGCGGTAGTCCTAGTCCTCCTCTTTTCCTATGGTTATATAGAGTGTTTTGGGGGATTCTGTAACCTGACTTGCCCCTATTTATATTCTGTTGTATTGCTTTTCTATTATTTTCAATTCTATTCTAATCTCTTCTATCCAAATTCATTCTATATGAAATTCGAATGTTGTTTCTTTTCTAGTCTATTATTTTCTATTCTAATCTCTACTATTCATTCTATATGAAATTCGAATTTTGGAAAATGGTTATAACATTTTCTGAAATTCAAATTTTGTATACAATGAATTTGAATTTGAATAGAAAAGGTTAGAATGGAATAGAAAAGAAAAACAAGAGAATTGAATAAAATATAATATATATTATAATTTAATTTATTCTGTTCTATTGTTTTTCTAGTTTATTAACTTTTCTATTATTTTCTATTCTATTCTAATCTTTTCTATTCCAATTCGATAACATTCTATATGAAATTCGAATTTTGGAAAATGGTTAAATGTAAAAAAAAATTGAATGTGGTAGTTTTTTCTAATTTAGTAGTTTTTTTTTCAAATGCTGTTTTTTTTTTCCAATTCGGTAGATTTTTTTAAATGCGGTAGAATTTTTTCAAATGCAGTAGATTTTTTCTATTCTAATTACATTTTTTCAAATTTGATCGACTTTTTAGGAATTCGGTGATTTTTTTTTCAAATTCTAATATGAAACTAATTTTTTAAAATCTTTTCTATTTAAATTCGATTTCATTCAATATGAAATACGAAATTTTGTATAAAATGAATTCAAATTCGAATAGAAATGATTAGAATTGAATAGAAAAGAAAAACAAGAGAATAGAATAAAATATCATATATTATAATTGATTCTATTCCGTTCCTTATTTTTTCTATTCTTTTATATTTTAGTTTCCATACATTTTAAATATTTTCCAATCTATTCTAGAATTCAAATTTATACTATTCGAATTTCGGAAGACTGTCATGTTCTATTTTATTACATTCTATTAACTTCTATTCTATTATTTTTTATTCTATTGCTTTATTGTTTTATATTCTATTTTATTGTAGTTTTTAGAAAACCGATTTCTATTTTTTCAAATTTCGATTCAAATTTGTTTTCGAATTTGATTCGAATTTGTTTCTAATTCGATTCGAATTCAAATTGCGTTCGCGTTTTTTTGAATTTGTTTAAATTCGTTAATTTTGTAATTGTCTAGGAAACTTGTATGGGAGAGAGAGCTGGCAGGATGTGTTGGCGAAAGTAAGGAAGAAAGTGGAATTCTGGTCTTTAAGGCCTTTATCATTGGAAGGAAAAGCGTTGGTTGTGAAAGCTATGTTGATTTCGAATTTGTTATTTTTGTATTATGTGTTTCCGGGCCTGATAGTGTGATGAAGCAGATTGTGAGAGTGTGTTTTTTGTTTTTTTTTGTCGTCGAGAATGGAGAAGTTGGAGAGGGAGAAAGTGATGAAAGGTGATGAAAGGTGCAATGAATGGTGAGAAAGGTATGGTGAGTGTTGAGAAGTTTCTGGTGGTAAAGTATGTAAGTATGTGTGTAAGATTAAGTGAGAAAGAGAATGTTGCGGGATGCATGGTGAGATATGCTGGTGGGAGTGTGTTGCGGAAATGTAAGTTGTGTGAGGTTGATTTGAGGAAGTCTGTATGTTTTTTTGCACCTTGGTTTTATGTGAGGATTGATAGGTGTATGAGGAGGTATGGGTTGCGAGGTGTGACATGGGATAAATGGTGTGAGAGTAATAAAATTATGCAGTTGTTGTAAGAGAGGGAGAAAGTGGAAGGAATAAGTAGTTGAGAGTTACTGAATGTAAGAAAGTCTGAAAGAATGTGTGTTTTAAGGGATTGGACAATAGGCAGAAAGATGTTGCATGGATGGGGGTGCATGGGTGTTTGCCTACTAGGGAGTTTTAGAGAAGGAGGAGGTTTGTTGATAGTGAGGTGTGTCCGAGGAGTGGGTGTGGGGGGATTGAGAGAGTGATACATGTGTTTTGGGAGTGTCGGTATGCTAGAAAAATATGAAGTAGGGTGGAGAAGATGGTGAAGGGATTGACTGGTGTGGATGTTCTATCATATGAGATGATGTTGTATGGTTTGTGTGATCTAACGAGAAATGAGGAGAGATTGTTGGGGTAAATTGTGTTAAGAAATGTTTGTGGGATGTGCGGAATATTTTTATTTTCAGACAAGTGATAGTTAAAGCGGAGGTTCTGCGGCATTACTTTTTTTTTTCCAGATTAATCTACTGCTGTTGACATACAAATCTCTTCACTTACTAGTGCCGTTCTTGCAGCCGCAACAATCTTTTTTTCCCAGGAAAGAATATTTTATAAAATCCGTGGATGGACATTGCCATCTTTACTGTGGGCACTCGGGAAGCCCTCCTGTATATTCTTCCGGGATGTGGCGAATCCCACGTCACGTGACAGCACAGCCTTTTTCCTTCTACACCTCTTTCGCTCTCCTCTCTACTTCCTGCTCCTCCCTCCCCTTTCTCTTTCCCTGCTTCAATTTGATACACGAGCAGCTAGTTCTGTTGATGCCTTGTGATTGGCCCGCACATCACTGGATGAAGATTAAACAAACTGCGCCCACAATGCACAGCGCCGTCGGGCAAACTAGCGACGCGCTCACTCCCCGCAGGTATGGAAACCCGGAAGCTCTGCAGATTTGAGGTAAGGGACCATAGAAAAAAAAATGTCAACGCTATTATGCTTAAATGGAACGGAGGTTAAGGATGCTGGAAAGTTCGTTTTAAGGGTGAACCTCCGCTTTAAGGTGAGTGTGTGGTGAGTGTGTGGCCATGGTCCGAGGAAGGATTTTTAATTATGTATATTTTGATTTTAAGAAATTGGGTGAGGGTGATACACGGAGGTTGTGGAAAGTAGATGAGTAGGGTTGAGCGAACCCGAAATGTAAAGTTCGGGTTCGTACCGTACTTTATTTTTTTTTGACCCGAACAATTTTCTGAAAGTTCGGGGTCGGTGTTCGGCTATGTAACGGCGCACTGCAGGGCAGCCAATCAGCATGTATTTTACTTGTGTGACTTAGGAGCCATCACAGCCATGCCTACTAATGGCATGGCTGTGATTGGCCAGTGCAGCATGTGACCGAGCATGTGACCCAGCCTCTATATAAGCTAGAGACACACAGCACAGCTCGTCACTCTGCTTTAGCTGCAGCTGCTTTCAGGGACAGATTTAGATAGGATTTCCTGCTTCAGAAATCAAATTACAATACTCAGCGATCGATCTACATAGCATTAGCTACATTAGGTAAAGGTTCCTGATTGTGCTTATATGGAGAGAATTAGTTAGGAGTCAGTCCTACTTCACAAATCTAATTGCAGCAGCATATGTTCCTGTCAGATACACTGCATATTACACCAGCACTGCATATGTTTCTGTCAGATACTCTCGATATTGCACCAGCACTGCATATGTTCCTGTCAGATACTCTGCATATTGCACCAGCATTGCATATGTTCCTGTAACATACTCTGCATTGGCTACATTAGGCAAATGTTCCTGATTGTGCTTATAGGGAGAGAATTAGTTAGGAGTCAGTCCTACTTCACAAATCTAATTGCAGCAGCACTGCATATGTTCCTGTCAGATACTCTGCATATTGCACCAGCACTGCATATTTTCCTGTAACATACTCTGCATTAGCTACTGTAGGGAAAGGTTCCTGATTGTGCTTATAGGGAGAGAATTAGTTAGGAGTCAGTCCTACTTCACAAATCTTATTGCACCAGAATATTGTCCCATCATTGGTATCATTGACAGGAATAGTGCCCCATCATTTGTGTCAGTGGGAGAAATAGTGTCCCATCATTGGTATCAGTGGGAGGAATAGTGTCCCATCATTGGTGTCAGTGGGAGAAATAGTGTCCCATCATTTGTGTTAGTGGGAGAAATAGTGTCCCATCATTTGTGTCAGTGGGAGGAATAGTGTCCCATCATTGGTGTCAGTGGGAGAAATAGTGTCCCATCATTTGTGTCAGTGGGAGAAATAGTGTCCCATCATTTGTGTCAGTGGGAGGAATAGTGTCACATCCTTGGTATCAGTGGGAGGAATAGTGTCCCATCATTTGTGTCAGTGGGAGAAATAGTGTCCCATCATTGGTAATCAGTAGGAGGAATAGTGTTCCATCATTGGTATCAGTGGGAGGAATAGTGCCCCATCATTGGTATCAGTGGGAGGAATAGTGCCCCATCATTGGTATCAGTGGGAGAAATAGTGCCCCATCATTGGTATCAGTGGGAGGAATAGTGTCCCATCATTGGTGTCAGTGGGAGAAATAGTGTCCCATCATTTGTGTTAGTGGGAGGAATAGTGTCTCATCATTTGTGTCAGTGGGAGAAATAGTGTCCCATCATTTGTGTCAGTGGGAAAAATAGTGTCCCATCATTGGTATCAGTGGGAGGAATAGTGCCCCATCATTGGTATCAGTGGGAGGAATAGTGTCCCATCATTTGTGTCAGTAGGAGAAATAGTGTCCCATCATTTGTGTCAGTGGGAGAAATAGTGTCCCATCATTGGTAATCAGTAGGAGGAATAGTGTTCCATCATTGGTATCAGTGGGAGGAATAGTGCCCCATCATTGGTATCAGTGGGAGAAATAGTGCCCTATCATTGGTATCAGTGGGAGGAATAGTATCCCATCATTGGTGTCAGTGGGAGAAATAGTGTCCCATCATTTGTGTCAGTGGGAGGAATAGTGTCTCATCATTTGTGTCAGTGGGAGAAATAGTGTCCCATCATTTGTGTCAGTGGGAAAAATAGTGTCCCATCATTGGTATCAGTGGGAGGAATAGTGCCCCATCATTTGTGTCAGTAGGAGAAATAGTGTCCCATCATTTGTGTTAGTGGGAGAAATAGTGTCCTATCATTTGTGTCAATGGGAGGAATAGTGTCCCATCATTGGTGTCAGTGGGAGATATAGTGTCCCATCATTTGTGTCAGTGGGAGAAATAGTGTCTCACCATTTGTGTCAGTGGGAGGAATAGTGTCACATCCTTGGTATCAGTGGGAGGAATAGTGTCCCATCATTTGTGTCAGTGGGAGAAATAGTGTCCCATCATTGGTAATCAGTAGGAGGAATAGTGTTCCATCATTGGTATCAGTGGGAGGAATAGTGCCCCATCATTGGTATCAGTGGGAGAAATAGTGCCCCATCATTGGTATCAGTGGGAGGAATAGTGTCCCATCATTGGTGTCAGTGGGAGAAATAGTGTCCCATCATTTGTGTCAGTGGGAAAAATAGTGTCCCATCATTGGTATCAGTGGGAGGAATAGTGCCCCATCATTGGTATCAGTGGGAGGAATAGTGTCCCATAATTTGTGTCAGTAGGATAAATAGTGTCCCATCATTTGTGTCAGTGGGAGAAATAGTGTCCCATCATTGGTAATCAGTAGGAGGAATAGTGTTCCATCATTGGTATCAGTGGGAGGAATAGTGCCCCATCATTGGTATCAGTGGGAGAAATAGTGCCCCATCATTGGTATCAGTGGGAGGAATAGTGTCCCATCATTGGTGTCAGTGGGAGAAATAGTGTCCCATCATTTGTGTCAGTGGGAGGAATAGTGTCTCATCATTTGTGTCAGTGGGAGAAATAGTGTCCCATCATTTGTGTCAGTGGGAAAAATAGTGTCCCATCATTGGTATCAGTGGGAGGAATAGTGCCCCATCATTGGTATCAGTGGGAGGAATAGTGTCCCATCATTTGTGTCAGTAGGAGAAATAGTGTCCCATCATTTGTGTCAGTGGGAGAAATAGTGTCCCATCATTTGTGTCAGTGGGAGGAATAGAGTACTTGCCATGCTCTTACCGACATTTTGCTGCCATTTGCAGCCCTCATGTCCTTTGCCTTAGTCTTTTTGAGACATTTTAGTAGTCAAAAGTCCGGGTCCCAATTGACTTCAATGGGGTTTGGGTTCAAAGTCAAGTTCGGGTCCCGAACCCGGACTTTTTTCTGAAGTTCGGCCGAACCCCCCAAACCGGAAACATCCAGGTGTCCACTCAACTCTATAGATGAGTGGAAACAATGGTGTTTATAATGTGTGTTTTTTTCGGGATTATGTTGTTGATGTTTGATTTTTTGATAATTTAACCCTTTTTTTTGTCTTTCAGGGTGAGTGCAGGTGGTGTTGAAGGGACAGTGTGGAAAAAGTGTATAGGAGTGATTTTTGTTAGTGTAGGGATGAGGTTGATAGTATATTGTAGGGGTAGTTTTGATATATTTTGATATTTTTGCCAATTGATGGGTGGAAGGTTTTTTTTGTAAAATCTTTATTATTAGTGTTGTATTTTTTTGTTATTTTATTGTTGGTGTATGCTTTGTTTTTTGATATTTGCGTTTTTGGGGTTTGTGGGAGGATTTGTGTGGGAGGGTTTTTGTGGGAGGGTTCGGGGGGGATGTGGGTGCTTTATGTAAATATTTTCAATCCTTTTTAAATATTGTCTTTCCTTATTTATATTATGTAAATATTGTCAATTTTTGTTGTATTTCTTGTGATCTTGTTTTTGTACATATTTTTTGTCAATGTTACTATGTATTTTATCTGTTAAATTTTAAATAAAAGAATTAAAAAAAAAACGTTCTTATCAGTTGTCAGAGAAACGCTGAAGCACCTCCTACATCGGGAGGGTGGATGCAATCCAATGATGTCATTGCACCTGGAAGGATGGTTTCAGCAGTGACTACGCCATGCTGCCCGCCCGACAGATACTGGGGGCAGGCCTATGGTCAAGTCTGGAAGGGTGCTCCTGGTCTGGTCTTTTTGCCGAGTTCTAGTTTGGCATTCTAGCTGGCTGGTGTAAGCTATTTCTGTCAGCGATCTGGTTGGAGAAGCTGGTTCTGCCCTGTGATGGGTTTGCGGTAGGACCAAGCAAATCCGTGGGGTTGACGGAGGGGCTAGTATTGGCGGAGGTTGCTACCTGAGTGGCAGTTCTCCCTAAGAAGACCTTGAAGGGCTCTCTATCTGGCAGGGGTGGAGGGCTTCACTGGCTGGTTGGATTTGGAACAAAAAGCCTATGGTGCATGTGCCCCTGGAGTGGCAGTCCAGGGGTGCCGGAAAGATCACTGTGAGTGAGGGTCACATTGATTTGACTAGTACCATGGTCACTGCACTGCAGCAGACCGTACTTTATATATATACATACATACATATATATATATACAGTATATAGCACCTGCCTCCTGGCCTGGGTCTTCTGGCTAGGACCGGAGGTTTTTGTTTTTTATTCCTGGCTGGAGGGCCTGGTCATTGTACCCCACAATGACCACTTATTTCACTCTCCTCTCCACTATCCCTTTCCCCCACTTTATTTTATTTATGCCTATGTTTGTCACGTTTTTGTTTGTGCACAATTTGTTCACTGTGTGACAAGTAGGGTGCCGGTCCTCGGGCCAGCCCTAAACGTCTTTGGCGTGGGTGGACATGGCCTTCTGGCTTAGTTCGTCTGCTCTCATGGGGTCTTCCTTTGGAGGAGCCCCACCTAGAACTGGGAGGGTTCTGTCTTGGCAGTCCCTCCGAGGAAGTTGGGTCTGTGTCGGCTTCGGTTGCTCGGACCACAGTACCTCAGTCCCCGTCTGGAGCTTAATGCCCCGGGGGATCAGGGTTTTGGTCCCTCTATACAGGAGGACCACTTGACGTTGCACCCGTATGAACGTTTTTGTGACCACTCTTAATGTGTGTGCACATTTTTTCTGCACCGGGTGAAGTTTTTGGGTGTATTCACACGCCATAGGCTTTTAAAAAAAAATGGTGAAAAAAAGCTTCTCAGCCTTTTGGCTAAGATCAAGTATAATTGCACAGGGTAAATATAGATAAATCCACAAGTAAGAAAATATAGATATCAACCAGGCAGTGCCTCTTAGAAAAACTCTTACCAGAGATCAACCAAATGGCAGCATAAAGATAACCAATCAGAAGTCGATCTTAGTGTGTGTCTCCTCAACCGAATCAGCCGAATGCTCAGTGATTACCATAAGAAGAAAAAGGAAGGGACATAGTGTGATCCCGTTTTAAACATTTAATAAAATTCATACATGTTCCATCTTGATGTGCACTCACATAAAACATATAATAATCAGCTTTTGATCACAATCTACCACGGTCGCTCAATGATAATGTGCGGCTGGCATCTCCTACCACTCTCTGCTTGCCGAGTTGCGGGGGTAGACGCGTTAGTTTCCGACACTGTCAGGCGTCCTCTCTCAGGTTTCTTGGCTCCACCCTGACTTGTTTCATCATTCAAAATCATCAAAGGGGGTGGAGACCAGTAACGTATGCCGCCCCTTTATACATTCGACACTGCCGTCCATTGCAATGCACAGGATAGCCTATACGCTAAGACACCCGTGTCTCCAGGGATGTGATCACTTTTTTTTATTTTACCCCTGTTTGTCACTTTATGTATTTTTCTGTTGGTGCACTTTTGTACATCTTGTGTGTGATGAGTAGGGTTCTGGTCCTCGGGCCTGCTCTGAAAGTCTTGGGAGTGGGCGGACATGGCCTTCTGGCTTAGTTCGCCTGCTCTCATGGGGTCTCCCTTCGGGGGAACCTCACCGAGAAGGGTTCTGTTTCGGCAGTCCCTCCAAGGATGTTGGGTCCATGTGGCTTCGGCTGCATGGACCACAGATTACTCTTTTCCCTGCCAGGAGCCTAACGCCCCAGGGCATCAGAGCTGGGTCCCTTTCGGAGGACCAATTGACGATGCACCCATCAAAGTTTTTGTGTCACTCTTTATGTGTGTGCACATTTTTCCTGCACCGGGTGAAGTTTTTGGGTTGTGTTTTGCACGCCACAGGCTTTTCAATAGAAAATCCTGCTGATCGCTTCTCTGCCTTTTGGCTAAGATCAAGTGTAGTACCGACTATAGCCTTTAGGGGTGTCTCTGCTTCACAGCTAGGACGTTGAGAACCACTTGTATCCAAGCCAATTGGTCCTTGTGGGGTACCCTCTTTTGGCCTTGTAGGATCGTTGATTAAATTCAGCCTCACCTACTTGCTGCTATTGATTTCATTGATTTTAACTGTTCGATAGAGGAGGATGGGCGCAGCTCCTGCATATACGCAAAACTTGATGCTACCTCTAATCTGCTCAAGGAGATGATCTTGGAGGCTTCCCTGCAGGACGCCTTGGGATCCATAGGGAAAGGTACCGTGAATTATTTGTGGTGCTGACCCAATGGATCTGTGCGTTCCAGGATTGACTTTGTGCTCACTTCAAGAGCAGTCAAGAGCTTAGCCCCCACTTGGAACGAGATTGTGATCTACCCTTCCCCCCCACTCCGCATTACTACCTCAGGACAGTAGATGCTAGAGCCTTTGTAAAGGCTATGAAAAGAGTGAAGACTTCGAGGAACCAGAAGGAAGCCGCCTAAGAACTCCTGAAGCGACATCCAAACTCCTCGACGATGGGGAAAAGCGTGAAGAAGACCGAAAAAAGGACCGATAAGACGAAGAAGACCAAGGTGATTAAGGAGAACCGTGCCCCAGCCACTTGCCCCGAAGACCCAGAGAATGTCGCTGCCCCAACCTCCACTCCAACCCTGGCCGGTGCAAGCCAACTGAGACCAGTGAAGCCGAACCCACCTGCAGACGGGTTGCCAACCTTGGAGCCCTGGATGAAGCAGACGGTCATGCTGCAAATGAAATGGAGTGGACGGAAGAGTCCCTGACATGACCCCGGAGATCTTTGGAAAGAAGATGATCCTGGAGCAGGGCTTCAGCAAAGCGGAGTTGCTTTCAGTGCAGTTCTTCGCAAGAGGGATTTTCTTTATCACCTTCGTGTCGTTCCAAGTCTGCAGACGATACTGGGACATGGTGAAGACCAGTGGCCCTGAATCCCCTTTTCAGAAGTTCAACACAAACTGCCCCATAAACACGGGACGAAGAGCGGGTGATGGTGGCCATGAGGAACCCCTATACTCAAGGCAAGGACATATCCACATACCTCCAGAGGTTCTGCACCGTGGTAAAGGACCCAGTCCAAATCCTCAATGTTAACGGCTTCTGGATAGGTAAGTGGTCCGTCTTTTGCAAGCTTAGGAAAGACCCTTCGGAGGACATGCAGCACCTGCAGCCGTGCTTCTCCCTGGGATTTTCCGCAGGCCTCCTTTTCTATCCTGGTATGCCCAACAACTGCAACAGATGTGGCCATCCTGGGCGCGAAAGCGCTGGACCAGGGCAAGCAGTGGAGGACCTGGAGTCTGCAGGTGAGGAAGACGAGGAGGAGATTATAGCCGACACTGTTCCTAACTCCACCGCCAACCTCAATCAGATCATTGACGAAGTCTTGGAAGACAAAATATATATATATAGTGCAGCGCAAACCATGTAGAATATAGAATATAATAAGAATATAATAAGAAAATTGGTAAAGTCCAAACAATTCGTGACAAAAGGAGAAAAACTTCTGTAGAACATTCAGTGAGATGAATGATTGAAGATCTTCACCACGTGAGAGAAAGCTAGGGTAGCAGGTATTGAAACTTATCCCTCCACCAGTGTAGATGGCTACTCTCACCTTAGGTTAAGACCACTGGGTTAGCAGATGGTCATTAGAGCATTAGGAAAACAGGATGTGAAGTAGGTCTCCTATTGATGGTCTCAGCATGGATACCGGAGCAAGGGGACATGGAAGAAAAAACAACCATCTAAGAGCTTCCGCTTGATCACTGCTTTAATCAAATAGGCATTTGACAGGCTACTCACATTTCTTCAGATGTAAACAGGCATGTACATATATGTAACACAGCTCACGGAGTTCACCAGGAATGACACCGAGCAACGTGTAGGCTCCAAAACCCCTGGACGCGTTGCGTGAAAACACTTCCTCAGCAGGGTGGAGTGGAGGAACTGGGTCTAACCCAGAACAAAGAACAGGCATCTGAGAAAATGGAGGAGTCACCCCCTCCTTCGAGGAGGTAAGTTCGGCCCCTTGCTGACTAGACCTAATACCCTTTTTCATTATGGCTGAAATCTCAATCTTTTCCATTAATGTGAGGAGTATCAAGGGTACCCCTAGAAGGCAAGCAGTGCTGACTATTCTTTCTACTCATCAGAGCGATGTCTGTAGTCTTTAGATATTTAGCGTGTATGGTCTATAGTATAGTGTCTAGTATGATGTTAGTAAATTGTTCTCGCAGAGAACGCAAATTTTTAATTCAACGACTTCAATACAGAATAAAAAGATAGAGTAGCCTAGGAAGCAAAGTCATCTTGACGGCATTAATTCTGCCAAGCCACGATAGATTAAGTTTAGACCATGACTTTAGATCCTGTTCCAATTTACGAAACATGGGAGGGTAATTCTGAACATAAAGAGTTTCAAATTTAGACGTGAGGAATATACCCAAATATTTGATAGCAGAGTCACTCCAAGCAAACTGAAAATCCTGTTTAACCACTTAAGGACCGCCTACTGCACATATACGACGGCAGAATGGCACGGCTGGGCACATCAACGTATATATATGTTGATCTTAGTACCCAGCCGTGGGTCACGGGCGCGCGCGGCGCGCTCCCGTGACCCGGTCCGAAGCTCCAGGACCGGGACCGCGGCACTCGCGGACCCGATCGCCGCTGCAGTGCGGCGATCCGTCCCTGGAGCTGAAGAACAGGGAGAGTCGTGTGTAAACACGGCTTCCCCGTGCTTCTCTGTGGCTGCAGCATCGATCGCGTCATCCCTGTTATAGGGGGACACAATCGATGACGTCACACCCCCCTACAGTTGTAAACACACACAGGGAACACTCAAAGTCACAGTGCCCCCTGTGGTTAACTCCCAAACTGCAACTGTCATTTCCACAGTAAACAATGCAATTTAAATGCATTTTTTGCTGTGAAAATGACAATTGTCCCAAAAATGTGTCAAAATTGTCCGAAGTGTCCGCCATAATGTCGCAGTCACGAAAAAAATCGCTGATCGCCGCTATTAGTAGTAAAAAATAAATACATAATAAAAATGCAATAAAACTATCCCTTATTTTGTAAACGCTATAAATTTTGCGAAAACCAACTGATAAACGCTTATTGCGATTTTTTTTACCAAAAATATGTAGAAGAATACGTATCGGCCTAAACTGAGGAAAAAAAATGTTTTTTTATATATTTTTGGGGGATATTTATTATAGCAAAGAGTAAAAAATATTGAATTTTTTTAAAAATTGTCGCTCTATTTTTGTTTATAGCGCAAAAAATAAAAACCGCAGAGGTGATCAAATACCACCAAAAGAAAGCTCTATTTGTGGGGAAAAAAAGATTTTTGTTTGGGAGCCATGTCGCAGGACCGCGCAATTGTCAGTTAAAACGACACAGTGCCGAATCGCAAAAAGGGGCAAGGTCCTTTACCTGCATTTTGGTCCGGGTCTTAAGTGGTTAAGCAGGACTACCGTCTTGGGGTCAAGTGAAACATTAAGTGCTAAATATTTAGAGAAATTGACCTGTAAGCCCGATATAGCCCCAAAATCAGCTAAAATCTTATTTAAATTGGGCAGAACGATTAAGGGGGACGTGATAAAAATAATTAAGTCATCGGCAAATAAGCCACACTTATGCATCTTGGAACCACAGGAGACCCCCTGAACAGTGGGATTCTCTAGAATCGCGATCGCAAGAGTTTCCATGGCCATAGCAAATATTATCGGGGATAAGGGGCACCCCTGCCTCGTACCTCTAGCTATCTGTACAGGGGAGGAGTAATACCCCTGAAAGCGTATACATGCTGTGGGAGAGGAGTACAGGGCCCTCAGTGTGCCAATAAAATGACCACCAAATCCCCAGCGCTCCAGAATTGCGAAAATATAAGGCCAGGAGACCGTATCCAATGCTTTTTGAATATCCAGGGAAAGAAGCATTCCCCGTTGCTTTGGACCTCCTGGCCAATTAGATTGGAGGATTGACACAATATCTATGGCCCTCCTAGTTTGGTCAGGTCCCTGCCTCCCCGGGATAAATCCCACTTGATATTTGTGGATATAAGATCTAATAAAAGAGTCTGTTAGATAAAATTTTGTTAAGGATTTTAACGTCATTATTTATCAACAAAATCGGCCTGTAATTCCCTACCTCTTCAGGGTTTTTATCAGGTTTAGGTATGACAGTTATAAAAGCTGCATTTAGATCGGGAATGAGGGATTTACCAGACATTTTTTTGTTGAAAAATTTAGTCAGAAAAGGGACTAACAACTCCAAAAATGTTTTATAATACGGTACCGAAAATCCGTCCGGACCAGGAACTGAACCTCTTCTCAAATTCTTAATGACCTCTAGGGTTTCATCCACAGAAATTGGATCGTCCATAAGCGTTTTGTGATCATCTGAGAGCCTAGGGACAGGGAGGGCCTCAAGGAACCGCAATATATCACTCGCAGAAGCCTGATGTCCAGCATCGTAAAGTTTATCGTAGAAGTCTCTGAAGGCTAAAATAATTTTAGAGGGATCATAAGTCGTGGTCTGGTTACGAGTCCTAATCCTAGGAATAGAAGAAAGTTTCATTCTAGGAGACAGTTTGTTAGCAAGCATTCGGCCTAGCTTATCTTTTTGGGAATAAAATTTAGCTCTGCTCCATCTAATACGTTTTTCAGCTCGGGTAGTAAGGGCAAGGTTAAGTTCTAATCTGGCAGCGTCTATTTGGGATATGTGGACACTGGAAGGATCTGCTTAATGTTGGGCTCTAAGAGAGGCGTACAATTTATCAAGAACGATAGAGGGCGCTACTGTGACTACATGGGAAACCTCATTCACAATATATGGTGAATGGCCATATACCATCTGTGAATGGAACCAAAATTACTAGATATTATTATGGTGAATAGCAACAAATAAATATTGTATAATATACTTCAGTGCCGTGAAAAAGAAAGGGTTAAACTGTGTGAAAATAAATATTCAAACAATTCAAAGTCCACCTAAAGTCCCAAAGGTAAGTGTAAAAAAATATAAATAAATATAAAGATGATCTTCCTGTTGTCAAATGCAATCTTGATTGGACAGAATCTGTGAACAAATCTGTGACAGGATTGTGGTGTGCTGGTTTTGAAGTGTGATAGAAACCTTCACCAAAATGGATTATTCGTGTTCCACCCAAAGTGCTGGGGAAGTACTATGTTCTTACCAGATACTATGACCTCTCTGTTAGAAGTAGGTCAGATGAGCAGGACAGGATCAGTGCCTGTACACTTGGGGCATGCTGGGTCACGCTGAACCACAGTAATAGTAAGTATGCTCATGGGTAAATAGAAACATAAATGGAAAAGATCATGGTGCAATACCGTTTCTTAAAAACAATTAAAATTGCACATAAACAGCCAAATGGCCTCCTACCCCAGCTAGTGCCTGCCTGGCACTGGGAAAAAGGCGTGTCACAGCTCCTCTATTCCAATGTCTCTCCGATAGTTCGGGATGGCAGATAGATCAGGGTTGGTGGGCTCAATGGAGGCTTGTTTGTTGTGCGGGGAGCCAGATAAATATCCCACAATGCAAAAGGGGTAGGGGAGGGAAGGGGAGGGAAAGAAGAATAGAATAGAGAGAGAAAAAAATGAAGCGGAGAAACCACAGACAGCCTCCATGAAGGTGGCGGACCCGCACCCAGGGGATAAAAAATCCCCCCGGGGATGGATCCCTCAAAAAGTGTCCGCTCAAAAAAAGGCAGACGACCCATCCCACGGTTTTCAAAGAGACCGAGGGAAAGGTGGAGGAACATGCTGAGCACCCAGCTCCCGGGCACTCAAAAAAAAAACAACACATAATCAAAAACAGAAAAAAAAACACACAAGAGGGACTAAAATCTGTAATGAGGGGAGCCGAAGCCCCCCCCCCCCCCCCCCCCTAGGCTTATTATCACATAAAAGGACTCCAACCAAAAAGGTTAGAGGACCAGAGGAAAAACATCGTACTCCATCTAGGACAGTAATTCTCAACTCCTGTCCTCAGGGCCCACCAACAGGCCAAGTGTTACCTTGGAGAAATGCAGACCTAGAACACTGAAATCACTGAGCAGCAAATTATATCACCTGTGATGCATTTCAGTTATCTTGCAAACCTAATATATAAGGAAAGACTGATGCGCTACTGTGAGTATACAAAGGTGAACTGTAGTCACATCAACTGATCTGAGGCGGCTCAATCTAAAGTGTCCACAAAACACAGGTGTAGAAATTAAATAAAAATAGTGATAAGCGCTTCAAAACGGAAATGTGCAAACACTAAACCAATAATACAATATATGACAAAACCATAAAACACTTCTACAAGTCTTGAGATGTGTGAAGAAAAACAGTGATGATAATGCTAAATTATCAAACTGAAAAGGTCCCATGCAACAAGTGCATCTAAGTGCCAATAAATGAAATCCTCATCAACCAATGTGAGTGTGTACTGTGTGTCAGGTACGGTTGATACTGGACAGTCTCTATAGAGTGATGGAGTGGTTAGCTGGGTGTAGAGTGATTGGAGTCTTCACTTGAAATGCTGTACAAGATCTTTCAAATCCAAAGGAGTGTTGTAGTTCCCTTACCTTAGGGCTGCTATATATAGGCACATAGTGATGGATCCTGCTGCATTTGAGGTCTCGATTTCTCAAATTTTGGACTTTGTTTTGATATCTTTTACTCGTTTTTTTTTAATAAAACCACTTTTATTGGCATCTATATACTTCACCATTGGAGGCATTTTTTTTTTTATCTCTCTCCACATTCCCTATATCCCATTTGTGGAGCACTGAGCCCGGACCATCCCAGCTACAAGGAAGAGGAAGAGGGAATCTTACTGAGAAATCGAGACCTCAAATGCAGCAGGATCCATCACTATATGCCTATATATATAGCAGCCCTAAGGTAAGGGAACTACAACACTCCTTTGGATTTGAAAGATCTTGTACAGCATTTCAAGTGAAGACTCCAATCACTCTACACCCAGCTAACCACTCCATCACTCTATAGAGACTGTCCAGTATCAACCGTACCTGACACACAGTACACACTCACATTGGTTGATGAGGATTTCATTTATTGGCACTTAGATGCACTTGTTGCATGGAACCTTTTCAGTTTGATAATTTAGCATTACCATCACTGTTTTTCTTCACACATCTCAAGACTTGTAGAAGTGTTTTATGGTTTTGTCATATATTGTATTATTGGTTTAGTGTTTGCACATTTCCGTTTTGAAGCGCTTATCACTATTTTTATTTAATCTTGCAAACCTAGCCTGTTAGTGGATCCCAAGGACAGGAGTTGAGAACCACTGGTCTAGGAGAAGCAAAAATGAGGAAAAAGATGGAAAAAGAAACAAAGATTCTTAGGAAACTTTCAGGTCAGACGAACTTCCTTTGGTTTCTTCGTCCTCGGCTTGTTCCAGAGCGGTGTTAGAGGGCTGGTCGGGGAGGGTAATTTAGCCGGATTATACGCTGGATTTGAAGTGTCCATATCAGCTTCCGGGTAATCAGCTTCAGGGACAAAAGAGTTTTCTCTCCCTCTTGAAGGTTGGAAAAGAAGTAATATTTACCCTTAAACAGAAATTTAACAGCAAATGGGAAAGTCCACCAGTACTTAATTTCCTTTTGAATCAGAACCGCCAGAAGAGGTTTGTCTGTGTTCAAACGGTTTGTGGGACTCCTCAGGAGGACATGGTGGGACTAGGGAAGTAGCAAGTGATGTCATTGAACAGAGGGAAGAGGACGCCTTGGCAGCTACTTTGCCAGACAAAGTACCCTGAGCCTGGGTGAGAGAGGATGAGGAGGATTAGGATGGCTTGGTCATCCACTTTACCAAGTCTTCGGCATGTTGCGGCTCAACATGGCCAGCTGCCGAAAACAAGGACAAGTGTGTCACATGGCCACTTGCTGATCAGGATGCACCATGTCCACGACCAGCACCGTTGCCTGTAGACGCAGAGCCTGCTTGCCCTCGTGACTCTCTGCCTCTCCTTATTGCCCTTCCAGACATTATAATGGCCTGCAGAGGACAAAGGCAGTACACACACCTCGTAGCTTTTGGTGCAAACTGCAGAGGACATGTGCAGTACACAACAAGTAGCTTTATGTGCAAAGTAATGAGCACACTTGCACTATGCACCAAGTGGGTTTAGTTGCAAAGTAATGAGCACACTGCACTATGCACCAAGTGATTTTAGTTGCACAGTAATGAGCGCACTTTCACTATGCACCATCTGGGTTTAGTTGCACAGTAATGAGCACTATGCACCAAGTGGGTTTAGTTGTAAAGTAATGAGCACACTTGCACTATACACAAAGTGTGTTTAGGTGCAAAGTTAGGAGCAAACTTGCACTATGCACCAAGTAGGTTTAGTTGCAAATTAATGTGCAAACTTGCAGTATACAATAAGTTGCTTTAGGTGCACTGAGCACACGGGCAATACGACACGTGAGAACACTGCAGCTAGCACAATCAACTGCCTGACAGATTAGGAAGAACTAATCTAACTAAACTATACAGTGTATAAATATATGAACCACTCCTGGGATGTATATATATCCTCTACATACTGTAAATTTAACTGACTAGCCTGCCTGCTCTATCTAGCTAGAAAAAAAAAAGACAATCTCTCTCTCTCTCTCTCTCTGACTGATCTGGAACAAGCCCCGAACACACTACTTGAGGCCGCGCTGCAGGCAGCCTTTTATAGTGTGGGGCATGTGCTAAAGCCCTGAGCCATAATTGGCCAAAGCCACCCTGGCTTTGGCCAATTATGGCTATCTGTTTTTTGCGCGCTGTGATTGGCCAAGCATCAGCGCGCAATGCCGCAGTGAATTATGGGCCGCGGCACGTCACTCGAATTTGGCGCGAACGACCCGTTTTGTTCGAATTTCGACAAACGTATAGTTGTCAGCGTAAGCCGACACAAGTCAAAGTAGGTGGAAGTGGCCCCATGCAAATGATGGGCTGAGCTTCAAAAAACGAACTGCACATGCGTTGTATCTTGGACGCATCCCAGTGCGCATGCTCACAGTCACGTCTAAATAACTGCCTAATATACGTCAAAACACTGCCTACGTCGTGAACGTAACCTACGCACAGCCCTATTCATGTACTATGTAAACAATGTAAAAATCGACGGCGTTCGTTCCCTGGTCCATACCCCAATATGGGGAAAAACTTTACGTCGGACGTAACCCTTACGCAAATCGCTTAAAACATGCGCCGGGCACAAGTATGTTCATGAATCAGCGTATCTTACTCATTTGCATATTTAAAATCGGTACGCCAAATGCGTCCACGATACTCCGGCGTAGGCAAGTTACATCGGGCGGCTTAAGCCTATTTTTTGGACGTATCTAGCTTGGGGAATCAAGGGAGAGTTACGACGGCGCACATTTGTACTTACGACAGTATATCTCCAGATACATCGGTGTAAGTCCTACGTGAATCCGGGCCTTTGTTTTTTGCTATGTATCTTTTTGGGGTTTTTGGTGGGAGGGCTTTTGTGGGAGGGATGTGGGTGTTTTTATGTAAATATTGTAAACCTTTTTTGTATTTTTTGTATTTTATTTTCGGTACTTATTGTAAACCTTTTGTTGTATTTCTTGTATTTAATTTTTTGTACTAATGTTATGTAATTTTGTCTTGTACATATTTTTTGTATCAATGTTACTCTGTATTTTATCTGTGAAATTTTAAATAAAAGAATTAAAAAAAAATCTGTTCTTATCAGTTTCCAGTAGGTGGTGCTATGCTGACTGTCCCCAGTAACCGGCGAGGGGGTAAGGGATGGCAGTCAGAGGACGCTAAGCCTGCTGGCGTGGAGGTGAAAACCTTCTGATCGGGACAGAGAGGCATGAGGTCGAAGCTGGAGGGCTGTGCCCCTGACCTCTGCCCTGGATTTGGTGGTGTCTGCCCCCCAGTCAGTTTTTTGGGAGAGAACCCTTGCTCCTCCTTTCGCTGGGAGGAGCGGGTAGTATTTCCCGAATGTAATTAGGTGGGAGAGATGGGGGTTGTGGGTAGTAGCCTGCTTAGGTAGGCTCTCCCCGACCTCTTCTCCTACCTTCCTGGGTGGGAAGGGTGCTGCCGGTCCGGACCGGCGGTCAGGGACTGTTGAAAAGCCTGTAGATATAGTGCCCCTGGAGTGGCAGTCCAGGGGTGTCATACATTGCACAAGTGTTTGAAAGGGGCACTCATTGTGTGGCACCTTAGGTCACTGATCTCCAGATATACGTTTTTGGCTAGGACCAGGGGAATCTTTGTTCCTGGCTCCAAGGGCCGGCCATTGTATTGCACGGTGGCCACTCACCATTCCCACCTTCCCTCCTTCCTTTCCCTCCTTCCTTTCCCTCCACTGTCTTTTATTTTACCCCGGTTTGTCTTTTTCTGTTGGTGCACTCTTGTACACCTTGTGTGTGATGAGTAGGGTTGCTGATCCTCGGGCCTGCTCTGAAAGTCTTGGGAGTGGGCGGACATGGCCTTCTAGCTTAGTTCGCCTGCTCTCATGGGGTCTCTCTTCGGGGGAGCCTCACCGAGAAGGGTTCTGTTTCAGCAGTCCCTCTAAGGATGTTGGGTCCATGTGGCTTTGGCTGCATGGACCACAGATTACTCTTTTCTCGGCCAGGAGCCTAACACACCAGGGGATCAGAGCTGGGTCCTTTTCAGAGGACCAATTGACGTTTCACATGTCACAGTTTTTTGTGTCACTCTTTATGTGTGTGAACATTTTTCCTGCACTGGGTGAAGTTTTTGGGTTGTGTTTTGCACGCCACAGGCTTTTCAATAGAAAAAAATGGTGAAAAATAGATTGAGTTCCTTTGATTCAGAAAGGCAACCAGACGGTGTTAATGTTGTTGGTGGTGGTGGTAGTTAACATGGTCTAGAAAACGATTTGATGGTCTTGTTCTACCTACGCATATATTTGCCCCCAATTCCATGGCCGTGCACCTTATATTGTTCTGATGAAG
Organism: Rana kukunoris; assembly: GCA_029574335.1. Taxonomy (NCBI): domain Eukaryota; kingdom Metazoa; phylum Chordata; class Amphibia; order Anura; family Ranidae; genus Rana; species Rana kukunoris. Next base: position 195,762,660 of record CM056050.1, on the reverse strand, counting down.
CCGATTGTTACGCGTGCCTGCTGATTCCCGCCCCCATGCAGCTACACAGACATGAAAATTATCATTACCTTGAATGGGAGAAATTCACACCCAAACACTTATTGCACACTAATGCTAAAACTATTGAGTCCCACCTATAAAAATTCTTTACCAACAACTTAGGGTCAGTGTCGGACCCAGGCATGATTTCTAAAATGCACAAGGCCTATATTAGAGGTATGTTTATTCAACTTGGCTCAAGGGCTAAGAAGGGGAGGACCCAACGTCTAGATGCCCTTACAGCAGATATTGAAAGAATTGATGACCAAAACAAAATGAGCCCTACTCCACAGATGGCCTCTGATCTATTACTATCTCTCCCTGAACCTGTACACTTTTGAACAAACGCAACGCAAAATAAAATACACTATTTACTCTACTGGCAATAGAGCAGGAAAAGCAATGGTTAGGCAAATTAAAGGCCAGCAATTAAAATCTAAGATTCAGCATTTATTTCACCCAACTACCAACGAAAAATTAGTTAATCCACAAAGCAAACACTGATGCCTTCAGTGTACATTATAGCAAGCTTTATAACATCCGAGATAATACCGTCACACACTAACCCTCCCAGAAGGAGATAGACTCCTTCCTCGCCAATATCTCACTCCCCAAACTAAATAAACACCAACTGACAAACCTAAACAAACCTCCTCATTCAGAGGAACTCCAAAAGGTCATAGAAAAATAACCTATTAGCAAATCCCCCAGCCCAGATGGACTAACTGGCGAGTATTTTAAACACTTCTATCACATACTAGCTCCCCATATGTGCTCTGTTTTCAATGACGCTGCCTCCTCTTAGTTTCCCTCAGAAATGTTAAATACCATTGTAGTCACTTTGCCAAAGCCAGGGAAGGAGTCAACCTCTTCAAACAACTTCCATACCATATCGCTCCTCATTATTGACATCAAAGTACATGCCAAACTAATCGCTGGTAGGCTGGTAGATATTCTTCTGTCTCTAATCCATAAAGATCCGTCAGGCTTTACAAACGGCCAACAAACATCAGACGCCACAAGGCGGCTGATCAACATTATCCACCATGCTGAAAGTACAGGAATGCTTTCTCTGCTCTTATCTCTGGATGCAGAGAAGGCATTTGACAGAGTACATTGGACATACTTATTCTCAGTATTGCAAAAATTTGGTTTTCAGGGACTAATCCTTAAATCAATAATGCGACTTTATGCATCCCCATTCGCTCAAGTCTTCACATCAGACATCCTGTCTACTCCCTTCCACATTTCAAATTGAACAAGGCAAATATTTTCCCTCTCCCCTTTAATCGTTAATTTTGTCATGGAGCCTTTAGCAGATCATATCGGGTCCAACCAAGTTATTTCTGGACTAAAAATCACCTCCCAGGAGCATAAAATCAGCTTATTTGGCGATGATATAATCCTTATACTCACAGACCCGACTACTTCCCTGACTGAAGTTCAGAACACTTCGGCCCGGATTCACAAAGCACTTGCATCGGCGTATCTCCAGATTAGCCGCGTAAGTACAAATATGCACCGTCGTATCTGTGCGCCGGACCCACAAACCAAGATACGCCTAAAAACAGACTTCAGCTCCGTCTATTCATCGGTCCATTCTTGATCGCACCCGAGTGCTGATCACTCACCCGTTAGCACCTGCACCTCTGTCTGGAGCTGTTATACCCGCTCCGTACACCCCTGTATAGCGGGCTTTCATGTCACCCGTTTCTTCCCCCCTTCCCCTCCCCCTCCCCGTAGCCTATTAACAGTCATCAGAAGGGGAGCTGATGTGTAGCGGGAGCCAAGTTAGGTAGTAGAGCCTCATGTGGAAAAAAGTGAAGTACTTCACGTGTGATGGGTGTTTTTTACGCCTAAATGTTGCTTTATTATTTTCTTTTTTTTGTACTTATGATGACTGTTTGCTGTTTGTACTTATTTGTATTGCGTTTCTACCCTCAGGAGACCTGCAACACTTTGGTGACTCTCATGCTGAAGATGCTCTGCCTACAGGGGTGCTTCTTGGCAAGCCCCCGCCTCAATATATCGAATTTACCTCAGACATGGCCTCGTCAGCCGGTGGGAGTCACCTAAGGTTTGTCTCATGGAATGCTAAGGGGCTTCGTTCTCCATTCAAACGTATGTCAATCCTTAGGCATTTGAAGTGTCTCCGGGCGGATGTGGCTCTGTTACAGGAGACACACCTGTTCGCGGACGATCTAACATGTCTCCGTAAACTATGGGTAGGCTCGGGTGTACGCCTCACCGGCTATAGGCCGTAAGGCTGGAGTGGCTATCTTGCTGCACAAGAATCTGCGACACACTGTTAGGGAGGTCAGGGCAGACTCGACAGGCCGCAAACTGACTTTACACTTGACTTTGGGAACCAAGCAAGTTGCTATCACCAATGTTTATGCCCCTAACGCCCCGGACACCTCCTTTTTCCAGGATATGGTGCAGTGGATACTTTCTGCCCCTGAAGCCCTTCACCTGGTAGGTGGAGACTTCAAATCTGTCATGTCCACACTAGCCGACCGCACAAGTAAAGTTGCCCGCGAAGCACGCGATTTCCCCCCCTGATGTCCGACTTGACTCCTCTAGCGCCATCCATTGCCTCCATGCGATATGTAGATATGTGGCATCTGATGCACCCGACGGATCAGGAGTATACCTTCTTCTCACCCCCGCACAACTCTTTTTCACGACTACTTTTTTTTGCCTCTCCTGCATTAACAACTACTTTATGCGATTCGGAAATCGCAGATGCCAGAATTTCAGATCACAGCCCTATTGTTATACACATGGCGCAGACTAAACTCTCTTCCCCCTCGCCCACATGGCGATTTTCTTCATATCTAGCAGATAATGATGACTTTAGCCACATGCTTTGTGAAGCGTGGAACGAATACACCTCAACCAACGGGGAACACATCACCGATCCAAACCTCTTCTGGGAAGCTTTACGCCTTACTCTAATTTACACCCCTGATAATATACGAGAGTGGCGCCAGGCTAAGCATTTGTTTGACCTTTGGGCAGAACAGCAGGAAGCTGCTAAAATGTCATAAGTTAATCTGCATTACCACAGATATGGCAACAAGGCAGGCAAGTTACTGGCCAAATTGTGCTCGGGACCAAAACGACCCACTCATATTTCCTCCCTGAAAGATGCGACTGGCTCTCTGGTCACCTCGCCTGCTGAAATTAGTAACTTGCTTGCTACACGGCTGAATTTTTTAAATCGACCAGGGACTTTGTTCCGGACACCCTACAACGTGTATATGCAGCCATGTGGGATGGGGGCCCTTACCTTCCTACTGGTACGCAGGCGCACATCAAACTGATATCCAAGAAGGGGAAGGATCCCTTACTGCCGGGCTCTTACCGCCCGATTTCCCTAATTAACGTGAATGTCAAAATGCTTTCTTTTCTCCCTTCTTTGCTACACTCGGCTCAATCTGGCTTTGTCCCAGGACGCTCGGCGACTCTAAACATCCGTAAGGTTTTGATGGCACTGGAACACGCTAAAGCACACCCCGATCAAGACGTCGCTGTTATTTTGTTAGATGCCGAAAAAGCCTTTAACAACGTTAGTTTGTCTTGGCTGTTCAATGTAATGGAACGATTCGGTTTTTCGGGCCCAATCATGCGATTCCTGCAACAAATGTACGCGTCACCAACTGAACGCCTTGTCACCCCTAATTTTGTCTCAAACTCGATACCCCTAACAAAAGGGACAAGGCAGGGATGGCCCCTGTCCCCCCTACTTTTCAATTTTGCCATTGAGCCCCTATAAAGATTACCTAACTCCCGTGAAGGGGTCAGTGGCGTCCCCGTGGATAACCAAGTCCTCTGCCCTGTTTGCAGATGACATACTCCTTTTCTCCACCGACCCCCTTGCAGACTTTGACAGACTCCAAGATCACTTTGCGGCCTTTCCGATAATGCTCTGGCTTTCATATAAATTTTGATAAAAGCGAAATTCTGGCACTCAACCCGCGATTGTCTGCTAGATGGCGACCTCAATCTCCATTTGCTATGGCAACTCAACACATCACATACCTAGGCATCCACATAGGATGTGACCCCTCTTCTTTATATGTACTTAATTACCTCCATTAATAGCAAAAATTGTCAAAGAGCTAGAAGCATGGGCGGCCCTCCCCCTTTCACTCTTTGGGAGATGCCACCTTTTTAAAATGGTGTCGTTTGCACACCTACTTTATCCGATGCAGACCATACCTCTATTATTGAAACATTCTGATGTGAAAAAAATCCATAGGGCTCTAACCACTTTTGTATGGTCCCGCAAAAAGCCGTGCATTGGGCTGCAAAAACTGTGCCTCCCGAAGTCTGAAGGTGGGGCGGGTTTACCCAATATTCGGTTCTATAATCTTTCATGCTTACTTAGACAGGGTCTAGACTGGCCGAGTGGAAAATCAAAATATTGCAATATCCTACTTGAGGGTGCTCTGTCTGCCCCACATACCCTTTCAGCCATCCTTCACTCCAATCCTAATGCTCTACCATCCCACCTCAAATCAAGTGTACTTATTAGAGATACAGTTATCGCTTGGAGGGAGGTACAGAAATTGTTGTGTTTACCATCAAGTATCTCACGCCATCTAACAATCCAGGGCAATCCTATGTTTCTTCCGTCCACTCTTCACAAAGCATTCGACCACTGGCAAACCAAGGGGCTCACGAAAATAACTTCCGTCTACCATGGTGAACCTGCTAAGTTTAGGTCCTTTGGGGACCTGTCGAGTGAATTCTCCTTACCACCGTTGCACTCCTTTTACCATCAATTAATTGACTATCTGAGGTCTTGTCATGGCCCTAACTCTGATCCTTTACAGCAGTCCTTCATTGATGTTGTGCTAAAGAGAGACGATTATTCCATCTCCAGTCTCTACTCCTACCTTATTCAACACCAATCGGAAAAATATCACCTTGCACCGTTTCGAAAATGGTCTACCCTATTTTTTTATTTTACATAACTTTTATTATTAGGCAATAATTTAACCATTTACAAATAAAAGTGTAACTAATATTTGGTTCAAAATCTAATCTGTAATTCCTGAATGTTAAAATATGATGAGGAAGCCGGGAAATAAAATAGCAAATTGTTTTGCATACATTGCTTATGTTCCCTTTATTTTTATTTTTTTCTTCAATTATTTTTATTGAGTTTTACAAAAGCATACAGGTTACAATACCATACAAGGAGTAAACATCGTTTAAGGTATATACTAATCAAACATAACACTAGTGTAACAGTGTGTAATACAGTTGGTAAAGTCAGATAAACAAAGGAAAAACAACAAAAGAGAGAAAAAAGACGTAGATAAACCAAATGGTGAGTAATTCTTGCAGTACTGGATGTTTAAGTAACTCAAACCGTCATTGTGCTTCATTCCGGAGGGCCACCCCTATTGGGAACACTTTTGTGGCCCACACGGGGAAAGCACTTCGTGCCCAAGTACCACAAAGTAAGCAGTATGTCAGCTATGAAATAGGCACGATATCAAGTACACATCTGAAAATAACATATGAAAAAAAACAGAGAATAAGATGATTCACAGTAAGGGGGCAGCTTTAGGACTGGACGACCAAGGAAGCCAAGCCTTCCTAACTTTGGTAATCTGGCCTGTAGTAGTAGCCATAATGTACTTGTGCGAGAAGTGGAGGTTAACTAGGTCTACTACCTAGACCCTGGGGTCTCCTCCGATCTCCATCTCCGGGCAATACATAGTCTGGATGCTAATAAAATATGGGAAGTAACACATCTGAAAGATGGCGGTATGTTGTCTATCGTTAAACTTAGTAGAGCCAACTCATGGGTAGGAGCAAGTACTGTTCCAATAGTAGAGGATAGGAGGTGAAACACACCCATCCAAAACGATTGGATCTTTTGGCAGGACCATAAATTATGGAGAAGGTCACCTGTGGCGGAAGTGCAACGCCAGCAGAGATTGGAGGTTTTGGGGTCAAAGGTGGCAATTCTGGCTGGAGTCATGTACCAACGAAGTGTGATTTTTTGTGTGAGTTCCCACAGGGTGGAGCATTTAGTGAATTTATATGAGGTGCTTAGGGCGGAGGCCCATTGGTCCGCGGAGAAAGAACGAGAAAGTTCGGATTCCCAGCGGGCATGGGCGGGCAATTTGGTGAAGCGTAGTTTGTTTTGGAAGGCATTATAGAAATGTGATATTCCTTTGAGTTTGGGTTTCTCAGCTGACAGGAACTCGAACGTTTGAGTCGGGACTACATACAGAGGGAGAGGGATTGTTTTCAGGTAATGTGAGATTCTCAAGTAGGTAAAAAGCTCAGATTTTGGGAGGTGAAATTCTATCTGGAGTTGTGGAAAAGATTTGAGGTTCTCTCCCTGAAGGATGTTCTGCAAAGAGGAAATCGCTCTAGATGTCCACCTGGAGACGGATAAGTCAGGAGATATAAAATGAATGGATTCTAAGGGTATTTGGGGGGTAGTGGAGGAGGAGTCCCCCACTGTATGGGCGGTGAATTTGCTCCAGGCTAGCGATGTCTCTTTCATGGTTGGAGGAAGGGAGGAGGGGATCTTCGGATTTAACGGGATACTAAACACCCAAGCTTGTAAGTTCTTGTGGTAAAGGAAGGAGAGTTCGATTTGTGCCCAAAGGGTCTCAGGGTGGGTGCGAAACCAATCCGCCATCTGGGCGAGAATGGAAGCTAGGTAATAGTCACCAAATTCAATAGAACCAACACCACCTGCCAATTTATTTTTAACAAGGTTAGAATGTGCACATCTGGGTTTTTTGCCTTTCCACAGCAGGGCATTAAGGATTGTTTGTAGGGATTTAAAGTACAATAGAGGGATCGGGATAGGTAGCGTTCTAAATAGGTAGAGAATCTGTGGGAGACACATCATCTTAAAGGCCGCTAACCTGCCTGACCAGGAGAGTTCGTGTTTAGCTATCTGCAAGGATTCTTGCCGTATTTTGAGGAGTAGTGGGAGGAAGTTGGATGAGAACAATAGTTTAGTAGACCTGGTTAACTTAATACCCAAGTAGGAGATATCTTTTTCAGCCCATTGAAAGTCATATTGCATTTAAAGTAAATTCTTAGTAGTGGCATCAAGATGCAGATCCAGAATGTATGATTTGGTTGCGTTGACTTTAGAAGTAGGATACTCTACTAAACCATGTAAGTAATTTGTGTACCTCTGCCAAGGAAGAAACCGGGTCCGTGAGGATCAGTATCACATTGTCAGCAAACAAGCTGATTTTGTGTGTAATTTGATGTATTCGAATGCCCGATATTGTCTGGAGGGTTCGGACATGTGTCGCAAGGGGTTCCATCAACAAATTAAAAATGAGGGGGGATAGAGGGCATCCCTGACGGGTGCCATTAGTAATTTTGAAGGGACGGGATATCATATTCTCAGCAAAGACCTGGGCCGAGGGGTTGGAGTAGAGTGCCATAATGGCGTTAAAGATTAGGCCAGTAAACCCAAATTTCTGCAGTACTGAGGCAAGGTAGGTCCAGTGTACCCTGTCGAACGCCTTCTCTGCATCTAGAGAGAGAAACAGAGAAGGCGTTCCTGTAGATTCAGCGTAGTGAATTAAATCGATCAGTCGTCTAGTGGCGTCAGACGCCTGGCGGCCTGTAGTAAATCCCGACTGATCCCTATGGATGAGAGAGGGCATGATTTCTAGAAGTCTCAGGGCTATAGCCTTAGAGTACAATTTGATATCCAAATTGAGGAGTGATATTGGGCGAAAGTTTTGGTCGACGGACAGGTCCTTCCCTGGCTTAGGTATGGTAACAATAAGTGCTTTGAGCATTTCTGGATCAAAACATGAAGAGGAGGCAGCGCAGTTAAATACTTCAACTAGATGAGGTACTAAGTAATCGGAGTATGTCTTGTAGTATTCTCCAGAATAGCCATCTGGTCCGGGGGCTTTGTTGATAGGTAAGGCTCGTATCGCTCTGCGTAATTCTTGGGCCATAAAGGGAGCATTTAACGTCAGAAGCTGGTCTTGGGTAATAGAGGGAAGGTGTACTTTGTCTAGAAAATCATTGATGTCGTCTTTAGTGGGTTGGGGCGTCATTCGGTCAGTGTTTAGATTGTATAAGTCACCATTGTAGTCACTGAATGCATTTGCGATGTCCTGGGGGTTAGTCAACAAGGATTGGGTATGGGGGTGAAATAATTTATGAATTTTGGACTTAACACGTCTACCTTTCAGACGTTGGGCCAGGCGCCTACCTGCCTTATTGGAGGTGGAGTACATGGTGGCTCGAAGTTTACGATGTAAGTAGTCATGGGATTGGAGCAATAAAGAACCAAGTTCCTGACGTAGAGAGAAAAGTTGGTCAGGGATAGGCAAATGTGGTGATGATTTGTGAAGTGAGTCTAGGGCCTGGATCTTAAGAGTAATTTCATCTATGCGCTGCGTCCTCTTCCTTTTATGAACAGCAGATATTTTCATCAGAACACCTCTCATGAACGCCTTGTGGGCTTTCCACACTACCACTGGGTCAGCGACAGAGCCTTTGTTGAGCTCAAAGAATTCTTTGATGTGACTAGCAATATCGGAGGAGTAATCTTTATGTTGGAGTATAAAGTTATTCACCCTCCATAAAAATGAGTTATGTTTCCGATTCGCATCTCCAATAGATATTGTAATTGGGGAGTGGTCTGACCAAGTGGCAGCGTGAATCACCGATGTTGTGATGTTTTGTAACACCCACTTATCCGCCAGTACTAAGTCTATGCGCAAGTAGGAGTTAAAACGAGGAGAATAGTATGAATAGTCCTTTTCTGATCCATGGTGGCACCTCCAGACATCATACAGATCATTCACCGCCATGAGGTGTTGTAGTGGGGATGGTCTCCTCTTGGTGGGAGACATGGAGTCCAGGGAAACGTCTGGCACTAGGTTGAAGTCACCGCATATTATGAGACGACCCTTCCTGAGGGGTTGAGCAGTTCTGAGGACCTTTCGTAAGAATTGTATTTGATGCACATTTGGGGCATATATGTTGATTAGCGTGTATATCTGATCTTCGAATTGAGCACACCAAAATTATGAAACGGCCTTCAGGATCGACAGACATTTCTAATTGTCGAAAGTTCAAGGAGTCCCTGACTGCAATTAGGACACCTCTGGATTTAGAGGAGTGAGAAGAATGGTACATTTGTGAAAAGTTACGGTGAGTACAGAGCTTCCAATCAGACTGAAGTAGGTGGGTCTCTTGTACAAAAATCAGATCACTCTGAAGAGCCTCAACAGTCCTCCAGAGTGAGTGTCTCTTGACTGGGTGATTCAGACCGTTAACATTCAGTGAGAGGAGTGAGAGTGGCATGATGGCGCCAAGTGTGCTGGTATAACAAAAACAAAAAAAAAAACTTACAGTTAGATGTAGCACCCAGGCAACCGTAATCGGAGGAGCAGCCAGTGGCGGTCAGATGTAGGTGGTCTCCAGTAGCCCTGTAGTATAGTTAGAGCGCTGTGAATCAAAAACAAAGAGTCAAATATCTGAAGGAACTGTCGACCAAAAGGGAGAATACAGAGGCCACGGGACTCCAGGAGGAGCAGGGAGATCACGTTCTCAGTTGAAAGTAAGGGATCTGACTAGATGGCCCAAAAAAGAGATACAAAAACAAATACAAAAAGAAAAATAATAAAATAAAACGCTGACCGGAGGTCGTGCTACACTAGCGGTAAAACAGAGGGTGAGCTAAATGCTCGGAAAAAAACCCTCTACTTGGGGGTTAACAAGAGTCCAAGCTTGAGTGAACAGCTGGAAAAAGAGAACAAAAAAAAAAACAGATAAAATAAACCAAAACCGATCATCAGGGCCCAGGGGAACGGGCAAATCAGGCATTCCAGTGCAATGTGCTTGTAGGGTAGATCTAAGTGGAACTTCAGGACATTTCGTCAGTAGATGGAGCCGAGCTGTGGTTCTGTTGGATCTCTGCGGAAGGGGTGCAGGCGGATCTGTGATAATGCCCCAAGCCTGGAGCAGTTTTAGGCCCTTCTCAGAATCATTGATAACATGAGACCTGTTGTCTTTGGTGACGAGTAGTGTTGCTGGGTACTTCCATTTATATTGTATCTTATGGTTTTGTAAGCCTTTGGTCACTGAGCTAAGTTGTCTGCGGAGTTGGAGAGTATACTTGGAGAGGTCAGGCAGAAGTTGTACCTCCGTGAATGGAGACGGGAGAGGTTTCCTGGCTTTGAGGCCTATCATTAGACTTTCTTTAATGTGAAAGAAATGTACTCTCATCAGTATGTCCCTTGGAACTGAGGCTGCCAGATGAGATGGTTTGGCAATCCTGTGGATTCTATCTATTAGGAGATCTCTGGGGGATGCATCAGGCAGTATCAAGTGCATGAGCTCTCTCGCATACTTGGGTAAATCAGCAGGTAATATGGATTCTGGGACACCTCTCAGTTTAATATTATTGCGGCGGGATCGATCTTCTAGATCAGATAACTTTGCACGCATCCATTTCTGATCCTCTTTAATGTCATCACACATATCAATCACTCCATTAACTGTGGAGACACAGTCAGACATGTTCTCTTCCAATCTAGTTACTCTGTTGTCCAAAGAATGTATATCTGCATTAACTTTGTAGAACAGGGAGCAGAGATCAGACATCAGGGAAGTTTGTAGGGACAATAACATGTCCTTTAGTGTGGAGTCTAGTACTGGTTGGCCTGAGGTAGGGAATAAGGCCACGGATGAATGTAGGGCCTGGTTTGATGTGAGGGGGTTGAAAGCCGGGGCCTCAATTTCTGCTTGGTCCGCGCGGCGGGGCGGCGTATCCAGCCGCATTTTTGCTTTGGCCGGGCTACTCGTGAGCGGGTCCCTCTCAGGGGTTTGACCCAGAGTCTCTAGGGGCGATGGGATGGACACATCAACCTGTGTATCATCCGGCAGATCAGTGTACGAGCGCCGCAGCGCGGCGTGGCCAGCGCCATCTTGGGATTCACTCACCCTCTCTGCCGGTTTGAAAGCGAATTCTGTCAATTTCTGGGGCTTGTAGTCGGAGAATCGCCATGGTCCGGGAAGGTTCCTGCAGCAGAGTGACCGTAAGTCGGTTACCCTAATAGGCTGTGGTCGCTGTAGCGTTCCCCTGGGCTGACGAGCGAGGTGTTCAAGCAGCTGCTTCCATCGCTGGCCGGCCACGCCCCCCGTCTACCCTATTTGATGACAATGATCTACCGGAAAAAATCCTTGAGGGATACAGACATGTTCGCAACCTTACTATATCAGAAACATGGCGTGAAACACAATTCAAGATCATGCACAGGGCATATTACCCGTTTCGCTTCAATAAAGCTGACCCAACCCAAGTGCTATGCTCCTGGTGCTCCCAGCCTCACCCCACATTGGTACACCGTCTTTGGGACTGTTCAGCCGTATCCAAATTCTCTGACTCTGTGATTGCTCACATCTCCACAGTTAATAAAACTAGGGTCCCGAAGGATCGGTTATTGTGCTTGTTTGACTACACACCACCAGCATTGGCGCCCCTCTATATTCCGCAATGGGCCCATCTATGCCTCCTAGTTGCTCGCAGGACTATTTTGTCCCACTGGATTTCTCCAACACCACCCATGCTAGAGGTAGTGAAAAGGAACATGCTATCGCTCTTTTACTAGGAGAGGCTGGACACAATTACGCTAAACTTTCGATCTACCTCCCGTTTTTTCACAAGATGGCGTACCTACATTGTGGCCACATTAACTCGAACAGTCCTGCAAAAAGTAATGCACCCATTTTGCTATACCGACTGGTACTTGAAAAGAGATCTCACCAACTCATTGGGCCACCTTAAGGTCTCTGATCTATCTAACCCCTCTACCTTTTGACCACCGTAATGCGACCATGGCTTCTTGGAGCTCCTTGACTTCCATGACTTTCCTATACCTACAGCCAATAAGTCCCGTAGCTATACTGGCTATGGATATGGTTAGACCGATATGTACTATATGACATTTAGTTTTTGGTATTTGCTTCATACTTCTATTCCTGAGGGTTCTACTTTTACTTTTACTGTTGCCTTTTTCTTTTTTCTTTTGTTGCTACAGTATAAGTCATCACTTTTGTTTATGTCATACTGCTCTAGTATACTGCATATTTACAGCTGTTCTGGGGTTGTTTTTACCCTCTCTATCTGTAATGTGAAAATCTGAATAAAAATCTTTACAAAAAAAAAAAACAGACTTCATCCAATGGACGTAACTTGCCTACGCCGGCGTAGAGTGGGCCCATATTTACGCTGGACGCACATGGGTTTCCCATTGATTTTCTATTCAAATATGCTAATGAGGGAGATACGCCGATTCATGAACGTACTTGCGCCCGACGCATGGTTTAAGCGGTTTGCGTAAGTTTTACGTTCGGCATAAAGTTATTCCCCATAGATTAAGTGCAACCCATGCAAAGGTATGGACCAGGGAACACAAGCCTACATATTGTACGTTGGAAGTCTGTTTATATGGGCCGACGTGGGTCTGGCTGGGGGTAGGTTACGTTCACGGCGTACAAAGAGATCCGGTGTATCTTAGGCAGTTGTTCCAACGTGGTTGTACGCATGCACACGGGGATACGTCCATGTCCCGACACATGCGCAGTTTATTTTAAATACTTGTCTGGCGCCCGGCCCATCATTTACATGGGGTCACGCTTCATTAACATGGATCACGCCCACTTCCACCTACTTCCACTTACGCCGGCGCAGAGTTGGGAGCATTTGCTTTGTGAATTCCATGCTTGCCTCTCCGAGCTGCGCTGGCATAGCGTAAAAGAGATACGCTACGGCGGCATAAATATGCGCGGATGTATGTGAATTCGGGCCTTTATCTTGGTTCAGTATTGTTTCTTACTACAAGGTTAATGAAACAAAATCCTCTATACTAGGGGTAGGAATAGATAGTGTGGTAAGCAACCTACTTCAACAAATGTTCCCTTATACTTAGGCTGAACATAGCATTCCACATCTAGGCATACGCCTCACCAAATCAGTCAGGAACCTTTTCCAAACCAACTACATACCCTCCCAAACTAATCTACAAAAAGAACCAAACAATTTAACTAAATTTGAGTTCTCCTAGGCAGGAAAACTTGCAGCATTCAAAATGATGCATTTCCCCTAACTCTTAGGCCTCGTACACACGAGGGGATATGTCCGCTGAAAACGGTCCGATGGACCGTTTCAGCAGACATCTCCGCTCGTGTGTATGGGCTAGCGGACAGATTTCTCCACCCGACAGATTTCAAAGCATGCTTTGAAATCTATCCGGTGGGAATCTGTCCGCCCGACATGTCTGTTGGTTAGTACACTTACCAGCAGACATGTCGTCCCCCACCGCCGCCGCGCCGCCGCCGAATGTATTCGGCGCATGCGCGGAAGTGTTTTACTTCCTGGTGCGGTGACGTAGCGGTGACGTGGCGGCATCAACGTCACCGCCGCGTCACCGCGCCGTCCGGCGGCGGGGAATTTGATCCGATGGTGTGTACACGCCATCGGATCAAACTCCCGATCGGACATATCCGATGGAAATGGTCTGCGGACCGTTTTCATCGGATAAGTCCGATGGTGTGTACGAGGCCTTATATCTCTATCGGACCCTCCCCATCCACATCTCATCCAACTATCATTACAAACTACTCTCGCCAATTTTATATGGAATGGGAAAAAACCCAGAAGTGCCCACAGCAAACTAATAAAGCACCATTCTGTAGAAGGCAAGGGGTATATTGATTTCTATGACTATTGCACTGCCCCTCCCTGATACAATATGGGGAAAGATAGAATCATCCTCCATCCCTAAGAAATCACTCCTGCCATGGCTTTTTGGGACCCAACTAAATTCTCATATCCCCCCTTTCCTCTCTCCCACCATACTAGCATCAGTCATTGTCTGGCACACACTAAGCAAATTAGCCCCCACTTGTAAAGATATTTTCCAAGTTAAAACTCAAATAACTACCCTAGAACACCTTATAGACAATTCTTTGTTCACTATCCAGTCTTGGTGGGCATTCAAAAAAATATATTCATATCTACTATTCCCAGGCCCTTCCAAAAAATTCTAAGCAAGTTCCAATTGCCAAATTAAGAACTCTACCTCTACCCCTCCGCAACAACTCACTGCCTCTGTAAACATCCCATGTGGCCTAAAAAGCTCCACCAGCCAGCATGGGTATTCTACCATTCTCCTCCGACATCTTGGAAAGGTGTATCGCTTTTGTAAAAAAGAAAACTGACTTTGTGAAACAATGCCATTAACCGCTGGAAAAAAGGACATAGGTTATGCATTTACTGACTCAGAAAGGATTAAGGCATGCAGAGCAACCTATAAAGCAACACAATGCTCTGAACTATAGGAACTTTCCCAAAAACTTTCCCAAAAACTGGAAGCTTGGCTCACCATTGCGAGACACTAAAAATTCCCTACACCTCCTACTCTAACAGAAACCATATAACTAACTCATACGCACTACCCTTACAAACTCGCAATGGCTGTCAGCAGTGGAAAGTTCCAACATACAATAGAGAAGTGGTGCTCATGGAAAACCTGGAGCTCAAATAAGCCCTGAAAAAAATGATTATTCCAGGCAATAAACCAATACAGCTAGTACCAGCCTAAACTTGACAAGTTACTGTTATAACATTAAGACTAGATATGTTGTCTCCAGCCCAACCCCCCCCCCCCGAATCAATAGACACAGTTAGTTCCCAAATGGGGTGTCTGGGATGGTGGACAACACCTTGCTTCTTAAACTGGATATTTAGCCCAAGATCACTTTGGATCAAAAGGTTGCTGTGGCATATATTTCTGGTTTGGTACCCTTTCGTACTATGACCACTGTCCGATGGACAATGTTCACAATGTTCTTTCCTGGTTTTGTGATAAGCGCAATTATACTATTACTGAGCAAGACTAGGTGTATGATGAATATTGTTCAAATGTTCTTTCTATGCTTTTGTGAAAAAATTTATTAGAATATTAAATTGAGATTCATGAAGTAAGGTGAGAGAAGAGCTGCAGATGTTATCTGGATCGAATGAGGGCACTGGTAAAAGAAAGGATAAGAGGGGACACTGATGCCTTTTTTTTTTTTTTACCTTAATACAATGAATGCATTAAGGTAAAAAAAAATAGGATTTATAACCACTTTAAGTAAACTTGAGAGTAGATTTAGTTATCTCTAACTAGCCCTAGCCAACTGCTTATTCTTTCTGCTCTCCTAAGCTGCTTTTGGCAACATTTTATTTTTAATTTTTCATTATAACTTACCCCTTAAAGACATTTTTATTAAGCACCCTATGCTTTGTGTCAAAACATATTTTTATATTATCATAAATGGGACAAATCATACAAAACAACAACTTATACAGTATTGATAATAAAGATTCATGTTTTCACATTATCAATAGTCAAATAAAAAAAAAAAAACTGTTTATTGAATATTTTACTTCCATATTTTACTTATCTTTCCCTTGAAAAACAAATTATATAGAAAATTCAATAAATAAGACATTATTATTATCAAAAGAAAAAATATGCTCAGACACCAGACACCTAAAAAAATAGTTTCCTTTCTACATCATAAGTAAAAAACAAAAAAATGTAAAATGAATAGGTCCATATATGAAATGTAAAAAAAAAAAAGTGATAAAACTATATAGCTAGTTAATTAGTGAATTAGTAGCCCTGAATTATAACTCTGTGAATTGTCTTTAACATATTTTGAAGAGGTTCCTTTTTTTCCCTTAACTATAATAACAATTACATATAGGTACATGTCCTCTTGTGCTTGTCTGTAGTGTGCGTTACTGCATTTGTAAGAATGTTTCGAAGCTCACTATTTTTACTGCAAAGAATCAGTTGTTTGGCTTCTAAGCATTAGGTGCTTGAAACAGTGATTTGCTGGTAACCATAGCAACTGTTGGAAATCTTGCTCCTAATATTTTGTCACTATAACCTGTCTCTCTGTATTTCACAGAAATCATCTAGAAAAACATAGTAACTGTAACTTGTGTCTTGGAAGTATATTTAAAAACTTTTAAAATAAGCATATTTTGTTTTTGTTTATTCTTCTTTTTATTTATTTATACACTTTTCAAGCTTGGGAAAATTTTAAAGGATGCTTAATATTTTTAATGCAAATATTTTGCACACTAGCCAATGTGTTACATACTGTACTTCTGACCAAGTCCCTCTGCATTATGCACTCCTGATTACTGTGCTGTCTGTATTATGCACTCCTGACTAGGGATGAGACGAACACCCCCGCATAGGTTCGCACCAGAACCGTCGAACAGACCGACCGTTCGCGCGAACATTTAGAACCCCATTGAAGTCTATGGGACTCGAATGTTCGAATTCAAAAACGCTCATTTTAAAGACCAATATTCAAGTTATTGTTGGAAAACATCTTTGAGAACCTGGGTCTTGCCCCAGGGAACATGTATCAATGGAAAAAAAGTTAAAAAAACGGTCGTTTTTTCAGGAGCAGGACTCCTGAAAAAATTACCATTTTTAAACTTTTTTTTTTCCATAGAAAAGACACCCAGCAGGTACAATATTTATGTTGAATCTGTTTTATTGAGTTGCAAACAGTTGTAAAACATTGACGAAACATAGGTCAGAGATAATATCTGTCTATTGAGTGTACAAGTCCATATTAGGATCGGAAGGACATCAAAAGACCCTGTATCACATATGCATAGTCAGGTAAATAACCTTAATGAACCCAGAAATTAGTGAGATGAATACAGCAATGTTAAATCAAATAACCAATAAACCACGATCAAAACAGAAAACAAAGGCTCAACACAAACGGCCTGAACGCATGGTAGATCTACTGGTAAGATTATTAGACTGATAAAAGTACAAGGGGAGGAGAAAAAAAGAGAGGAAAGAGAAAAGAAAAGTAGAGAAAGGAAAAAAAAGGGAGGGGGGAGAGAGAAAGCAGGGAGAGGGGGCATCACGTTACTCATGAGAGGGCACTCGGGAAGCAGAGGGACCTGTGGTCGCTATAAAAGATTCAAAATCCGCAGAGAACCTGAAGTGTAACCAAACGGTCCACATAATAGTGTGGTCTTCACACTTATCGGTATCCCACGCTAGCATCCTTTCAATGTGTTTGATCCTGTCCATTTCACATGCCCAGTCAGCCAGAGAGGGGGTCATAGGTTGACGCCACGCTCTGGCGATAACTGAACGAGCAGCAGTCAGCACATGGCGGATTAAGCTCTTCTTGATTTGTTTGTATGACCCCGGAATCATAGATAGGACTGTTAAGCGTGGTTCATTGGGGTATTTGTCGCCTACTAACTTGTCATAGAGGTTGAGAACCTTGTCCCAAAAGGGGGCAACAGGTGGGCACGTACCCCAAATGTGCGTCATATTCCCCGTAGCATGCAAACATCTCCAGCACACATCAGAGATATTAGGATCAAACTTATGTAAAATTGTGGGGAAGCGGTACCACCTAGAGAAAATACGGTAATTTTGTTCTTGGGCACGAGACGAGGTAGATAATTTAAAAGAGAGCGCCAGTGTCTTGCCCCACTCCATATCATCCGGAGACAAATCCATCTCCCTTTCCCATTTCGAGATGAATGATGGTGGGTTTGGATAGGAGACCTGGATCAGCAATTGATATATCAGGGAAAGCGAATGTTCTGGTCTGTCTGACTGGGAAAGCAATGACTCAAAAGCAGTCTGAGGTCTAGTCATGTCGGCGATGCTTGGCAGTTTGTGTAGAAAGTGCGTTAATTGAGTGTGTTCAAGCCAAGCAATAGAAGGGTTGTGGCAGGAAGAGAGCATGTCTGGTAGGGGAATTGGTTGTCCAGCACAAAGCGTATGCCTCAACAGAGGAGCTTCTGATTTTTGCCACATAAAAAATTTAGATTTAGCACACATCGGAGGGAAAGAGTTTATATCAAATAATGGGGTCAAGGGGCTGGGTCTCGAGGACAACAAACCTTTGTGGATGTAGTTGTCCCAAATTTGCAAGGTAGTGGAAGTCACAAGGGGCAATAAGTCCGCAGGGGGTCTATGTGTCGGGTGAGTCCACAGAAGGGATGTGAGGTCGGGAGATATTCGGTCATTTTCTAGTAATGTCCATAATTTAGTGGAGGACCCGTGATACCAGTCTACTAGTCTGATCAAAGAGGCAGCGTGAAAGTACAGTCGCAAGTTCGGGAGGGCAACACCCCCTCTACCTTTATGAAGAAGCTACAAGGAGGGGGGCTAGGAATTGCCAGAAATACATATAAAATCTTGGGTAGAATGTCCATTTTGATGGCGTTCATTCGGCCAAACCAGGAGATGTTCGGTTTATCGTAAGATTCTAGGCACGTCCGCAAGGTTCTCATTAGGGGCAGGTAGTTTATGTCTGTCAGGGTGGGTAAAGAGGTAGGGATTTGAATTCCAAGATATTTAACAGCTTTTTGCTGCCATTTAAATTCAAATGCAGATTGAACCCGGGTTACTGTAGGTTTGGGTAGGGAGATGTTAAGGGCCTCAGTTTTGTCATAATTCACCTTAAAGTTACTGGCCAGTCCAAACTCTGTGAATGCCTCGATAATGGCTGGTATAGATGTATGGGGTTTAGTCACATATAATAAGAGGTCATCCGCATATAGGGACAATTTATATTGACGGTGGCCAATGGATATACCCTGAATATTGGAGTCATGACGGATGGCCATGGCTAGATGCTCCATTGTTAGAATGTATAACAATGGCGATAGGGGACATCCCTGACGGGTTCCGTTACGAATCCATATTGGGTCAGATAGTAGGCCGTTAGATCGGATCCTTGCCGTAGGGTTGTTATAGAGAGCAAGGATCTTGCAGAGCATGTTGGGTCCAAGGCCCACTTGGTGAAGCGTTCTCTTCAAGAATTGCCAATGAACCCGGTCGAACGCTTTTTCGGCGTCGACCGAGATCAAGCAAGCTGGGATTTTACATTTTTGGGCATATTCCATCAGGAAATAGTTTTGAGGATGTTATCCCTGGCCTCCCTCTTTGGGGTGAATCCCACTTGGTCAAGGTGTATTAGGCCTGGTATTGCTGGTAGCAGTCGGTTGGCCAGAAGTTTGGAGTATAAGCGGATGTTGGTGAGGGAAATGGGGCAAAAGCTACCGCACAGCGTAGAATCTTTCCCGGGTTTCGGTAGAACTACAATATGGGCTTCCAGAGCCTGTCTCTGAAAAGGTGAATCCCTAGAGATGCTATTATACATTTTCATAAGAAGCGGTGTAAGAGAGTCGCGGAAGGATTTATAGAAACGGGTTGAGTATCCGTCCGGGCCTGGACTTTTGTTAGGCTTCAGGGATGATATTGCCAGCAAAAGTTCTTCCTCGACAAACGGTTGTTCAAGATCATGCACTAGATCTGTAGGGATAGTCGGAAGTGCCGTGGCAGCAATGTAATTGTCAATTTTAGATTGAAATTCTCCAGGCGACATGTGCGGAGGGTGTGAGGGGAGGTTTAAAGTGAGTCGTAGAATGAACGAAACAATTCGTTAATTTCCTTAGGATGATGGGTGAGTTGGCCATCTGGTCTCTTGAGTTTAGGAATGGAAGCAATGCTATTTCTTGCATGGAGGGCTCTAGCTAACATTCTACCCGGTTTATTAGCTTCGACATAAAATAATTTACGTGACCTGTCCCTAATGGACATGGCCTTCTGTTCAAACAAGTTCAACAGTTTGAGCCTTGCGGCGGATAACGCAAGTTGGGTGGTCGGGGATTGAATACTTTTATGGGAACGTTCCAGGTTAGCAATCTGGAGAGACAGATCCTGAATCTGGGCCAGACGTAGACGTTTAAGTCTAGAGCCATGTTTAATCAAGACCCCACGTAATACGCATTTCAATGCCTCCCATTGTATGGGAGCAGAAGTATCGTCATTACTATGGTCCGAGATAAAGTTTGATATGGTGGTCCAGATATCATCAGAACATACGTCATCCTGTAATAGTGAGTCATTAAGTCTCCAAGTCCAGTCATGACCAGGCAAATCAGGTAGGGAGAGGGACAAAAACACTGGCGCGTGATCAGACCATAGTATATTCCCGGTGAAGCGGTCCAGGGCTAAGGCCAATGCTTTCAACATCGTAACCATTACTGAGTGGACGCTGAACGTGTAGCTCTAAACGAGGTATGACAGTATGGGATTTTGAGGGTTCCCTATAAGGCTGTGACTAAGTCTGGTGGTGCGTGTATAGTCCCCACTGAAGCTGTAATCCATATGTACAGTCCGTCGCACCGTGTTGGGCAGTGCATCGTTGATCCTATGATAAAGGCATCGTCTATTTCCCTTAAAGAACAGAGTAGCAAGGCGGTATGGTCTTTTATCAAGGTGGCGTCCAAAAGTAGTTGAAGGCAACAAGGGCGAATCATATAAGTCGATTTGTCAAAGCATAGTAAACAGGTCACATCTCTCTAGAATGTGGGCCAGGAGGTGGTGACCTCGGAGTGTTTCTGTTGGGAGGCCCCACACGTCTGCATTGCGGGATCGAGGTATCGGCGGGAACAGCATCCATCGCTAACCAGTCAGGTACGTCAATGGGTTCGGTGTCCAGAAAGCGGAAAACATCTGTGAGTTGTCTGTGATCATTCACAAAGATGCTGTTGTTGCGTAGGCGGACAGTAAGGCCAAAAGGGTAGTTCCATACATAGGTGCCACCACAATCCCTAATTTTATCCAGTAAAGGTTTCATTTGACGTCTCATGTACAAAGTTCTGCGGGACAGATCCAGAAGGAGGTGAATCGTAGCCCCACCCAAGTGATATGGGCCCTTGTTACAGGCGCGGCGCATTATCTCCTCTTTCATGAGAAAAAATGCACCCTGCACAACACATCTCTGGGCTGGGTTCATTCCCCCCCACCAGGAGTGTTTACTCTGTGTATTCTATCCAATTCGATGGATGCAGAGGCAGGCCTGCCCAGGATGTCATTAAATATGCCACTAACAGTGTCCCGTAAGTCTGCCGCTCTAACGGACTCCGGGATGCCATGCAGTTTTATATTATTTCGCCTATGGCGATTTTCCAAATCGTCATGTTGCAGACGCAAATGGGTCATAGCGGCCTGATGTTGTTTGTGCATACCTTCCAGAGAGTCCAGCCTGTACAGTATTGCATCTCTGTCCGTGGATAGAATTTCTACAGAGTTTTCAAGCTTCTGAACATTCTGCGATATGTTAGTTATGTCTTGACGCAGGGATGATACGATCCTGGTCGCAATAGTTTCCATGTCTTGTCTCGTGGGTAGGGATAGCAGGATAGCAGACATCTCTGCAGGAGATAGAACAGCAAGAGAGGACGGGGCAGATGGAGCGCCATGATCTGTGGAGCTAATAGACATGCTAGGCTGATCAGGGCTGGTAGTTAAATCCTCCCTCAGCAACAAAGGTATGCCAGAGAGGCTGTAGCCCGGACCAGAAGGTCCTTTGGTAGCAGGAGGGGGAAGCGGAGGGATAGTGACTACCTGTGAAGTAGTTGCAGTAGGTGCCACGTTGTCCCTCTTAGCGGGTTCTGGTGCCATTTTGTCCCGGGAGGCAGACCTAGTTCTCTGTGTTTCTGGGGTGAAGTAGTGCTGGATGTCAGCAGGATGTGTTCCGCAGAGGTCTCCGTGTTTATGGCCCTTTCTGGACGTGGACATCTCAGGCAAGGTCGGGAGAGAAGCTCTTCCTTGCAGGCATATGGAGTGGAGCTCAGGCAGTGCAATTTCACGCCGAAATAGCGAGCCTATTTCCCCAAATACTAAAGTTTTAGACGGGGCAGCTCACTGGCAGGCTAGGATGTTGTGGTGACCAAGGGGGGCCCAAATCGAGCGGGGGCCAGGCTGGGAGAACAGGGACATCCGTCTGAATGTGTCAAGATGGCCGCCACTTACATGGGAGAGTCAGAGGTCACTCACTGTCAGGCATCTGCACATACACGTCTCTTCAATGGGTGTGAGGAGTGGTATGTAGGTTGGCTGGCCATAGGGGCTGTGGGAGAAGGTAGCTGCAAGTCCAGGAGGCCCAGATTGGAAGTAAGGGCCTGGGTTAGGAGTACCAATATGGCCGCCGTTCCACGAGTAGGCCGAAGCCACGGGCTTGCTTACCAGCCACCGCCGCGTAGAGGAGCACCACTCCGTGCAGGCCTGGACCAGCCGATTTGTCGTGGAGCCGGATCGGGAGGTGCAGAGGGTCCCTGGGGGCCACACAGGCCGTGGATCGGTGGTGGGAGTCCAAAGATGGCCGCCGCTCCGCAAGTAGGCCAGAGCCGCGGACTTTCCTGCTGGGCACTGCCGTGCGGAGGAGCGTCGCTTTGTTTAGGCCTCGCGCGCACAAATAGGTATGGGGCCAGCTCGGGAGGTGCAGAGGGTCGCCTGAGGGTCTCACAGATCATGGATCGGAGCAGGTAAGTCCACAATTCCAGGACTTTTGGACGGAGCTGAGGAAAATCACGTCTTGCTCCCTCATGCGTCAGGCCACCGCAGGTACAATATTTAAAGGAATTTTTCATTTTTTTTTTTTATTTTTTTTTTTAAGTTAAGTATCATTAAAATCACTGCTCCAGGAGCAGTGATTTTATTGATGCTTAAATAAAAAAAATAGAAAAATTCCTTTGAATATTGTACCTGCTGGGTGTCTATACCTGTGATAACATCTTTAAATAGCACAATCACCTGCCTTCCAAGTAAATTAGGAAGAACTGATCTATCTAAGCTATACAGTTTATAAATATAATTACAACTCCTAGGGATGTATATATATTCTCTACACACGGTAAATTAAGCTAAACTGACTAGCCTGCCTGCCTGCTCTATCGAGCTATCTAAAAAGACAATGGGCCAGATTCAGGTAGATGGGCGAATCTTTAATCTGGAGTAACGTTTCTCATTTACGTTACTCCGCCGTAACTTTAGGAGCAAGTACTGTTATTCACAAAGCACTTGATCCTAAAGTTGCGGCGGCGTAGCGAAAATGAGCCGGCGGAATTCAAATTGGGCGGGTAGGGGGCGTGTATTATGTTAACTATGCGCGATCCCGCGGCGAACGTACTGCGCATGCGTCGACTGTCAGTGCGCATGCTCCAAATTCTTTCAGGGAACGTCAATGACGTCAATCCCCATTCACGGACGTTTTACGCAAACGGCGCGATTTTTTTTTTCGACGCGATGACGACGGCCATACTTAACATAGGATACTCCACTAGGGGGCTGCTTTATCTTTGCGCCGCGTATCTCTTACGGAAACGTCGAAAAGTCACTGCGTCGGGCCCGAATACGATCGTGAATTTCCGCTTCCCGCTGATTAACATATTCTCAGCGTTAATCAGCGGGAACGCCCCGCGCGCCATTTTTAAACTTGAAGTTATGATACGACGGCGAAATACAATTACGCCGCTCGTATAGTAACTCCAACCCGGCGTTTCATGTTTTCTGCTCACAGAAAACAGAAACACCGGCTCAAAGTGAGAGATAGGCTGGAGTATCACTGATACTCCAGCCTGACTCTACCTGAATCTGGCCCAATTTCTCTCTGACTGCTTTCATTAACAAGCCGGAACACACTACACGAGGCCGCCCAGCAGGCGGCCTTATATAGTGTGGGGCTTGTGCTAAAGCCCTGAGCCATAATTGGCCAAAGCCACCCAGGCTTTGGCCAATTATGGCTCTTTGTTTTTTGCGCGCTGTGATTGGCCAAGCATGCGGGACATACAGCATGCTTGGCCAATCATCAGTGCGCAATGCCACAGTGAATTATGGACCGTTTTGCGTCACTCGAATTTGGCGCAAACGACCGTTTGTTTTTTTTTCATTCAAAAGTATTTATTGAAGTTGGATACAAAAAGAAGGGTAAGACAAGAAAAAAGAAAAAGCTTGTCACAGATGCAACTGTGCAAGGTCTGAGCACGGTGGAGGTTAATGATGGGATGTGGGGTGAGATAAAGAAATAAAGATAGTAGATAGAGAAATAACAGGAGGGAGAAAGATAGATAAATAACAGGAGGGAGAAAGATAGATAAATAGAGGGAGAGAAAGATAGATAAATAGAGGGAGAGAAAGATAGATAAATAGAGGGAGAGAAAGATAGATAAATAGAGGGAGAGAAAGATAGATAAATAGAGGGAAAGAAAGATAGATAAATAGAGGGAAAGAAAGATAGATAAATAGAGGGAAAGAAAGATAGATAAATAGAGGGAAAGAAAGATAGATAAATAGAGGGAAAGAAAGATAGATAAATAGAGGGAAAGAAAGAAAAAAGAAAGAAAGAAAGAAAGAAAGAAAGAAAGAAAGAAAGAAAGAAAGAAAGAAAGAAAGAAAGAAAGAAAGAAAGAATAGATAGATAGGAAGAGAAAGAAAGAAGGGAAGAAGGGAAGAAAGAAAGAAGGTAAGAAGGGAAGAAGGAAGGAAGAAAGAAGGGAAGGAAGAAAGAAGGGAAGGAAGACAGAAGGGAAGGAAGACAGAAGGGAAGGAAGACAGAAGGGAAGGAAGATATATAAAAATAGATAGATAAAGATAGATAGATAAAGATAGAAATAAAGAAGGGAAGGAAGGTAGATAGATAGATAAAGATAGATAGATAACGATAGAAAGAAAGAAGGGAAGGAAGGTAGATAGATAGATAGATAGATAGATAGATAGATAGATAGATAGATAGATAGATAAAGATAGAAAGAAAGAAGGGAAGGAAAGAAGATAGATAGATAAAGAAAGATAGATAAAGATAGATAGAAAAAGAAAGATAGATACAGATAGATAAAGATAGATACAGAAAGATAAATAGATAGATAAAGATAGATAGGGAGAGAGAAACAAAGAAAGGTGGAGAGAGAGAGAAGGAAATGAAGGGCACTCCTACATCAGTGTACAGTACTCACTCAGAGGCAGGATGAACTGACCGGATGGATGGATATCAGACTCCATCTTTCCTTTCTGTTTTCTGGGCTTTAGTTTGAATATTCCGGCCCACATCCCTTAGACAACAGAACAGTGTCTGTCATGGAGAGTGGGCGGGGCAGACACAGGAGGAGAGGAGGGAGAGGAGTAGAAGCAGCTCCTCTCCTCTAACTGGTTGTGCGGACAGCAAGGGGAGGGGTGAAATGTCAGAGCTGATCTCAACTTTCATATCTGACCCAGCTCATCTCTATCTGCGCTGTGTTGGTGGCGGGTAAACTGGGCTATTAGCTAACAATAAATCCCTCTTGGCCTGCAACCTCTTGGTACTACCCTGGGAAGACATGACATGTGGGCCATTCGTGGGCCACCACGGCCCACCGGGCATTTGCCCGGTATGCCCTATGGCCAGTCCGGGCCTGGTCAGGGGGTGGGTTGCATCCAACAACCTCAAATAGTAATGTCTTAGGCCTCGTACACACGAGGCAATCTATTTGTTCAAATCGGTCGGACCGACCGATTTGAACAAATCTGTCTGATAGGATTTTGGTTTGCTCGCGTGTACACACGAGCAAACCAAAATCCCTGCCAGCAGACGGCGCGCTGACGTGTCGGTGACGTGGCGGTGACGTTGACGCCGCCGCGTCACCGCACCAGGAAGTAAAACACTTCCGCGCATGCACCGAATCCATTCGGCGGCGGTGCGGGACGACATGTCTGCTGGTAAGTGTACTATCCAGCAGACATGTCGGGCAGACGGATTCCCACCCGATAGATTTCAAAGCATGCTTTGAAATCTGTCGGGTGGCCAAATCCGTCGGCTCGGCCGTACACACGATCGAATCTGTCTGCTGGGACGGTCTAGCAGACCGTTTCCAGCAGACAGATTTGATCGTGTGTACGAGGCCTTAGAGAAAGAGAGAAGAAAATAAGAAATAGAGGGGGTAGTGAAGAGAAGGGAAGACGGAGAAGAGGGATAGGAAGGGGTGTGGTAGAATTAGGTACAGCATACTTCCAGTCCATCCAAAGGTTAACCACTTGAGCCCCGAGCCTGTTTTTCAGATTTGGTGTTTACGAGACTAAAACAGTTTTTTTTGCTAGAAAATTACTTAAAACCCCCAAACATTATATATATTTTTTTCTAACACCCTAGAGAATAAAATGGCAGTCATTGCAATACTTTTTCTCACACCGTATTTGCGCAGTGGTCTTACAAGCGCTGAGGAATCGTGAGAAATCGTGAGAAATTCCTGTCGTAGACATCTCAGAGATGTGGTGTCAACCAAACTCCAAGGTACTTGAGGGCACCAGTTTCCCAACGGAAAAGTGAGTTGGCTTTAGTTTGCGCCAAGATGCTATCCGGGAGTGAGATGTTGAACGCCTCCGATTTCGAAAAATTTATTTTTAAATTCGAAATATAACCATAATGGGAGAATTATTTTAGTAAATTGGGGAGGGAGATGTGTGGGTTTGTCAAGAAAAAGAGGAGGTTGCCGGCGTAGGCCGCAATCTTGAACTCATTGTCTCCAACTCGGAACCCAGCCACTGCCGCATTTGATTTGATTGTCCTGATAAAGAGTTTAAGGGAGAGGATAAATAGCAAGGGCGACAGTGGGCAGCCCTGTCCCATCCGGTTTGTGATGGTAACTTTGTCCGAAAGGATATCGTTTATCTTCAGGTGGGCCGACTGGTTCTGATAAAGCGCAGCAATCCATGCTAACATATGAGGGCCTAGGCCCACGTGCCCACACACTCCAGGAGTGCCCTCGCCGAAAACTTGCCGGCCTTATTGCCTGATTCATAGTAGAATCTCTTTTTGAAAAACAGTATACGTTTTGCAGAGGAGTCCAACAGTTGTTGCAGCTCCCGCCTAGTCTCGAGTAGCTGCATGGCTGAGATAACAGAAAGTGACTGCTTGTGTAAGGTTTCTAACGTATTGATTTGCATAGTCAATTTGTTTATCAAAGCCTCCCTTTCCTTCTTACTTCTGGAACCAGTCCGATCAAAACTTCTCTAACGGTACACTTATGGGCCTCCCAAACCGAGATTGGGTCCGACCCCGGGGTGGTGTTGAGTGAAAAGAATTTGGCCAGGCAGTCAGTTATTGGGGGGAGCGTCACCGGGTCAGTCAAAAGAGAGGTGTTGAGTCTCCATGAAGGTGGGCACCGCAGAGGATTCACCAGGTCCATAGACAAAGACCGGGGAGTGGTCTGAGAAGGTTTGGATACCTATGTGGGCCCCTGTCACCCTCGCAAGGTCTCGCTGAGTGACAAATAGGTAGTCCAGTCTCGCATATCTCGCATGGGGGATTGAGAAGTGAGTAAAGTCACGCCCCTCGGGGTGTGAAAATCGCCAGGTGTCAACGAGATGGAGAGATTATGAAGACAAAGAAAAATGGATAGCCGCACTCCAAAACCTGATGGGTGGTCTTTTATTCAATAGACAGCATGTACAAAAATAGGGTCACAGCAGTAGAAACAAGGAACAGCCGATGCGTTTCGCACTGGATCAGTGCTTATTCATGGCTCGAGATGGAGAGATTGTAGTAAAAGTTTAAGGCGTTTAAGAATTTTATAGGCTATACATGATCTCCCATTAGAGGTGTCTACCAGGGGATTCAGGGGCACATTGAAGTCCCCCCCCAAAATAAGGCAACCCTTAGCGAACCCAGCGAGCTCCCTCACAATTTTCTGGCAAAATGAACTGTGGGCTTTGTTGGGGAAGTACACATTCGCCAGAGTCATCGGGGAACCCCTGTATGTGCCTCTGACGAATATAAACCTACCCACTGGATCACAAATCTGGTCCAAGACCTTAAAGGGGGCATCTCAGCTAACTAGTATTGTCACCCCCTTTGATTTTGAATCATTATTGGTCGTGTGGAACACCCCGGGAAAGTGCGCATTGGAGAGTCCGGGGACGTGGTGGGTCCTGAAGTGGGTTTCTTGTAAAAAAACAAAATGGGGCCTACCTTTTTTTAATTCTCTCAGGAGGGACGAACGATGCTCCAGGACATTTAAGCCCCTAACATTGTGGGAGATCACCAGGGGGCGAAACCCCAGAAAGGAGCAAGCCATATCGAGAGTCTGAAGAGGAGGAGTTGTCTGGAAGCCTGGAAAGACACAACTGCAGAAAACAAGTCAGCAATAATCTCAGTGTACCAGTCAGCATCACAGCAGGTAGATTGGACCATTAAACACTAGCAGTACTGGGGAGGGGGGGAAGTGAGGGGTTAAGAAAGACTAGAGAGAAGGAAAAGAGCAGCAGAGAGTAAAGACTAGAAATAGAGAGAAAAATAGAAGGAGATCACTTAATAGCAGATCTCCCCTGGGAGGACCCAGTAAGGTCCCGGCGGGGAGGGGACTGCTCTCATAGTGGAGTGTGCTCAAGGGCTCTAAAGAGAGGCCAAGGCACCTTTCGGGGTGTAAGGAAGGCAGCGAAAGCCAAGTGTCTACCCCTCCGGCAGTCACTAGTTAAACAAAAATGAAAACAGTGGGATTTCGGTAAAAACGAAATCTATAAACATCAAACAGCACACACAGCCCTAAAGTTAGCAAGGAAAGAACATTTCAAGGAAATCAGTTCGAGATCTTGTCCCTCAGTTAGTAACATTAACAATAAATGAACAAACCCCCCTCCCCCATCCCAACAGCGAGAATCCGCAGAAGTACAAAAATTGCTCAGTGGGATGCGGGCCCTGCAAGTAGATAAGTCAGTCAGGCAACACTGGCAATGTCATTCTCGTCAGGGAGCTGGACACAATAATACAATGAGATCCCCCATCAGGCTAAAGAACGTACCCAAAGAGCGATAAAGGAGCCACGTCCAGGGCTGGGTATGAAGCCGAGCTTAGGGCTCTCACAACAGACACTCCACAGAGTGTCAAGGAGCCCGCTGTGGATGGTAATCAAAGTCACAGGGAAGACGCCTCCTGAACTCAACATTAAGCACTCCTGGCTCATGAACTCTGTATGTTACACACTGCACTCTGTGTCTTATGCATTTCTGACCCCTGCACTATTAACACTATGGGGCTGATTTACTATTGTCACTGCGCTGCGCCAGTTCATGCCTTAATTAGGGCCGTTTGTGATTTATCATTAGCAGGAGCAAGGCCCAAAACAAAGCTGTTCATGAGGAGGGATGGGATCAGGGAGATGTTAAGCAGGGGGGTAAACAAATCAAGGGACATGGCCTCTTCGGAACGGCAAACCGTCACTTACAGTCAATTCGCAGCCTGGTCTCTCGAAGCATCAGCATTGCGTCTCGGAGTGTCAGCTTTCAAACCACCACCTCTACCTTGCTTGGATTTCTTTGCAAGCCTCTTATCTGGTGTAGAGAGTGGGGAATCCAGGGGGCTCCTAGCTGGTAGGGGGTGTAGAAATTCTGCCTACCAATCGGGTAAATCAATCTGACCCAGGTCGAGAGCTTCACAGAACTCAGGGAGATCTGCCGGTGTGCATAGCGTACGTTGGCGGCCATTGTAGGAGACATTCAAGGCAAAGGGGAAGCGCCACGTGTATCAGATCTCTTTCCCTCAGCTTCTCCAGGAGGGGGCGCAGAGCTCTCCTGTTCCGCAAGGTTATCTGGGATAGATCCTGGAACAACATGATGGTAGAGCCATTAAAGATGATATTATCATTTCTCCTAGCTTTGCCAATAATTTCCTCTTTAAGTGTAAAACTCTCCAGGCAGCAGATTATGTCCCTCGGGGGAGCGCAGTCGGGACCCCTAGGTCTGAGTGCTCTGTACGCCCTCACAAAGTTGATTTCTGTGTCATCCTGCCGCTCAAGCAGACTGTTAAAGACACTTCTTAATGTGGTGACACTCTGATCGGCGTCCACCGACTCTGGGATACCCCTCACGCGCACATTGCACCTCCTTCCCCTGTTGTCAAGGTCTTCAAGGTGGCGATTTATATCTATGAGGTGCTGGGCATGAATCGTAGTGACCCTCTCCATCTTCTGGATCGCCCGGTCCCTGCGCTTACCGGCCGCTTCCTCGGCCGCCATCTTATCTGTGAGCACTAACATGCTTGTTTTAAGGTCTGTGAGAGCAGCCGAAAAAGCAGCCTTGATGTCCGCTGCTATCACGGACATATTAGAAAGTGTCAATGGGTGGTCGGAGTTGGACTTACCCCTTGCTGTGCTTTCCGGAGCGGACTGTGAGTCATCGCTATAATCCTCCTTGTGGTGGATCGGTGCCATCTTGGAGCTAGATACAGCGCTGCGTCCCACTGATCTTGGCTTGAAGAGATCAGCGATGTTTTTAGCCAAGGAAGGAACCTTGTTACGCCTCGGGCGAGAGAGGGGAGTGGAGTGCACCTTCTTGGCAGGCATCTGGAAGCCAATGGTCGGGTAAAAGCCGCCAACAGGCCTTTTGTGCTGAGGAGCTGTCTCAATGAGATGCCATCCTTGCCGCGCGCCAAGCCACGCCCCCGAACGACCGCTGTTGTTTGAATTTCGTCAAACATACGAACAGACAATGATCGAGTCGAACATACGTTCGTATCGAACGCGAAGCTCATCCCTACTCCTGACTCCTGAACTCAACATTAAGCACTCCTGGCTCATGAACTCTGTATATTACACACTGCACTCTGTGTCTTATGCATTTCTGACCCCTGCACTATTAACACTTTGGGGCTGATTTACTATTGTCACTGCGCTGCGCCGGTTCATGCCTTAATTAGTGCGCTGGATGAAGCCTTAATTAGGTGCATGAACCGGGCGCAGCAGCAGCTGAATGCAATTGATAAGTAAAGCCGCCGCCAAACTCCCTGTAGAAGTCTATGGGGGAAATCAAAAGTCCTAATTTTAAAGGGTAATCTGCAAGTTTTGTCCTAAAAAGTGTTTGGGGACCTCAGTCCTGCCCCACGGGACATGTATTAATGCTTTTTTTATTTTTAAAAACTGCCGTTTTTTCGGGAGCAGTGATTTTAATAATGCTTAAAGTGCAACAATAAAAGTGAAATATTCCTTTCAATTTCGTACCATGGGGGGGGGGTGTAATGTCAGCATGTGAAAAATCGCACATTTCCCGTGGTTAGAACTGTCTCTGCACAAAATGACATTCTGAAGAAAAAAAGCAGTTTAAAACTGACTCGCGGCTACAATGAATTGTCGGCTCCCAGCAATTGTGAGAGATTCATTCACAAAACAAAAAAAAAATTACGTGGGGTTCCCCCCAAATATCCATACCAGGCCCTTCAGGTCTGGTGTGGAATTTAAGGGGAACTCCACGCCAAATAAAACAAAATGGTGTGGAGTCCCCCTAAAATCCACACCAGACCCTTATCAGAGCACGTTGACCTGGCCGGCCGCAGAAAAAGAGGGGGGGACAGAGCGTGGCTTCCAATTGAATTCCCCGCTGTGTGATGCTCAGGAGACCACGCCCCCCTCTGACGCCACGGGTAATCTCCTAGGAAAGTCCCCGTGTGGTGCGTGTGCGTCAGAGGGGGCGTGGTCTCATGAGCGTCACACGGCGGGCAATTCAATTGGAAGCTTGTGTGCGGCTTCTTCTTCCCCGGAGGCTCGACTTCCAATTGAATTGCCCGCCGATTAGCCCCCGCCCTCAATACCCCGACAACCAATGGCAAGGGTTGTCGGGAAGAGGCTCTTGTCCCTATCGACATGGGGACAAGAGTGATTTGGGGGGGGCAGTGCCCCCCTCCCCCAAAGCACACACCCCCCCATGTTGAGGGCATGCGGTGTGGTACGGCTCAGGAGGGGGGCGCTCGCTCGTCCCCACCCCCATTCCTGTCCGGGCCAGACTGCGTGCCTGGGATGAGGGCTTGGTATGGATCTGGGGGGGAACCCCACGCTGTTTTTTCGGCGTGGGTTTAACCCCTCACGTTCCAGACCAAGCCCAAGAGCCTAATATACCCCTGGAGGGGAACCCCCGCCGGTTTCAAGTTTAAAATTTGGCGCGGAGTTCCCCTTCATGGTCAGCGCAGGCTGAAAACCGTTTGGAGATTCTCATGTGCCGCGTCACGCAGCACAATTACGGGTACGCCGCTTGGTATTTACCAAGATTTTCTCGGCGTACTGACAAGGCGCACGGGAATCCCTGAAATTTCCATGTGCGCATGCCCAATATGCAAATGAACCTCCCGAGGTTCAGGCGCACTTTGCAAGCGTACGGGGATCGGTTCCCTAAAATCACTTTCCCTTTCAATTCGGCCCGCCAAACACATTTAAACACATGTCACTACACTTCCCCTGCATCACCCCCTCCCTCCCCTAATAAACTCCCGCCCAAATCCACGCGATTAACATTTTAATATGCCGTGCGCCAGGTCAATACAGGCGCACCATGCGCCCTCTCCTGGGTGCACTGGGCATTTTAGTAAATAAAGAAATACACTGCATTGCCAGCGTATCTCTTTAGCAAATGTCAAAAACACTTTTACTCTTGCCTGTGCGCCGTGAGTCATGGCGCACAGGCTTGGTAAATCAGCCCCTATGTCATACATTTCATGCTCCTGACAACTGTACTCTAAATACATTATAAACTCCTGCATGCTATGCTATACATTACATACTTCTGACTATTTTTTTATTGTCTCAACAATTGCTGGATGCCAAGAAGCCACTGACTATGTAAATTAAATTCTTGCTCATAGTAAGTTATTTGTTCATTGTTTTTGTAGTATGTGTGATTGGATTTATACATGTCTGTAAGGCTCTCACTTGTGGCACAGTAATCAAAGCATTATTGTAGGTATTAGGATTGTGACCTATGTGTGCCATGTATACAATTATTGTTTTTTGTTCAATAAATGTTTATTATAAAAAGAGCAAGAACAGAGAGACTACAAGTGGCACAAGCCAGATCACATAACACAGGATGTACATCAAAGAGGGTGACAACGCAAAACAAATAGCGGTTCATACAAGGAACATAACAAGAGTCTCCCCGAAACCCCCAGCACAGCAGGTACCCACTAGCAAGGATGATGGAATCATGATCCACCCAAATCTATGCCTGAGATGGTCAGGAGCCACGAGAGAACTGGGGGGGGTCAAAGCTTAGGTTATCATATGCAACAAGTGCCAACCCCAGGGTCCCGGCGATTCTGCCACAAATAATGGGTGTCTGTGACATATGCCTATCTGAGGGCCACACCATTCCTGTAATCTGCCAAAAAGAAAGCATAGAAGGTCAGAGCAAAGCGAAAAGAGAGAGAAGAGGGAAAGGGACAGAAAAAGGGGGGGGGGAACTGATCCGAACTATGAAAACAGGCATAAACACAACTTATAAAGGGACAAACACGAATTACCATGGTTCAATGAGCATTGAGGGACATAAGGTCGGCATACTTAGATGTGAATTTAAAAGCGAACCAACAGGACCATATCTTGTTTGCCAAATCCGATTTGTTGCGCAGCGTAAGTGTACTAGTTTCCATATGGTAAAAGAAATCTACCCTGAGCAGCCAGTCCCTAATTTTAGGAACCGACTGAGACTTCCACAGTTTCGGAATAAGAGACTTAGCCGCGTTTAAAAGGTGGGGGGTTATACTCTTCTTAAATGATCCTATTGGTTCGCTAGTACAATGAAGTAAGACAACCCACGGGTCACGAGGGACTGCCACTCCTTGAATCTCATCAATCAAGCTTAAGACCCCATCCCAATATGACTGTATAAAGGGGCAAGCCCACCAAACGTGAGCATGTGTGCCGGGTTGACCACACCCCCTCCAACACAGTTCAGAAACATCAGGAAACGATTTATGGAGGGGCATGGGCGTGTAGTGCCACCTGGTCAACAGTTTGTAGTTGACTTCCGCAGTTGACGAAGAGATAGCCGACACATGAGCCAGTTGGAGAATGGTGGAGCGTTGAGTATCAGATAATGAAGATTGTAAGTCCTTTTCCCACTTAGAAATAAACGGTGAATTGGCAGCAGGGGGAGGGATAAAAGGACACTATAAAAGCCAGAAATAGGTTTCATGGGTGGTTGGGAGCCCGCAAACAAATGTTCCACTGGGTTCAGATACAAGTTCGACCAAAGAGGTTGAGGTAGCGATTTAGTGAACAACAATAGCTGGTGATGTTTCCATAGATCCATGAAAGAGACAGATGAGGGTGCTAATAAGTCCGAGAGAGGCCTGACCCCATTGGGGGAAGTCACGTGGTGGAGTAGAAGAGGGGAGGGCGTAAGCCAATTGTCAAAGGAGCGGCCCATATTACCTGGAGGAAAATAATCATGGCCTGTTAACTGCATGAGGGGGGAGTTACATTCCAATTTCTGGCATTTGCACAGTGAGTCCCAGAAAGCAAAAGAAGATCTGGTAAGTGGGGATGTGGAAGGCGGAAGTTTCCGGAATTTACTTGGGATCCAAATGAGCGGAAACATATCAGAACCACACATGTCACTTTCTTTTTTTTGTTTACAAACTTTTATTGTGAAAGGTAAGTGGTGGTACAAATCCAGGAAATTAAAGCATACATATAGAGGAATGTAATACATATACAGAGTCAGTCTGTGTACAAGGCCTAAGACAACTTGTGAAGACCATAGATAGTTATACATGATAGGAAAAAAACTTAGGGGCAGGAGTAACAAAAACATCATGGAGGAATAAAACAGTGACAACTGGGGTATGAGACGTTTAAAAAGATTAGATAGGGTTAAAGAACTGTGGGGAATGTTCGAACCAGGGAGACCATTTATTGACATATATATGGCTGGTATTTTGTAGGATATGGAATATTTTTTCCATTAGGCAAATGTTGTTAATCCTCGATTTGAGTGGATCTATTGGTATCGTCGGTGATTTCCAATGGAAAGCTATCAACCAATGTATGGCTACGCATATTGTGTGTATCAGTCTCATATAACAGGTGGGAGACCCGAGATTGGAGAAAAAAGAAGGCAGTTATGCAATGTTAGGGTAATGTTCTTGTCTGAGATTGTGGATGCAACTTTCTCTAGCTGTAGCCATATGCTTTTAATTTTGTCACAATACCAAAATGTGTGGGAAAATGAGCCCAAGGAAATATTGAGTGAAGTTTGGTGGGTGTATAGTACCATCTTGTAAATAGTTTCAAGGCCGTTTCTTTGATAGAAATGGATTTAGTGCACATATGTAGATTATTTATACAATTGTTCCAATTAACTGTGGAGTATGTAAAATTCTCTTCATGTTCCCATTTGATCATGTATGGAAGTTTGTTGACGTCTGGGTTGTTAATTAAGAAAGAGTAAAGTATGGAGATGAAACCTCTTTTTCTGGGTGAGTTTAGACATAGATTTTCGAAAAGGGTTGGGGGTTGGGTGTTCAGGGTCTGGAAGTGTGTATCGAAGAACTGCTTAATAAGAAGGAAATTGCGGTATTCTGAATCTGGGGCGTGATATTTTGATTTCAAGGCGGGGAAGGAGATAAAATTGGTGCCCATTATGAGCTTGGAGAGTGAGGTCAGGTTGTTGTTTATCCACCAAGTAAGATCTATAGGCTCACGAGCGTTAGGGGTGAATTTAGGGTCGCCCAGGAATGAAGCGTGTGGGGGGGATTTGGAGGTAAGGTTAAACTTATGGTTGTGTAGCTTCCATAGTTGGTATGAGTGTGCAACTAATTGATTACGAGCGGCCAAAGAGGGAATTTGGATTTTGTTCCCCCATAGTAAACCTGAGATAGAATATGGTAAAATCGAAACTCTCTCAAATTCCATCCATGGGATTCTAGAATTCGGAATATGCCATTGTGCTATTTGGGTCCACCTGGCAGATAAATAATATACAGGAATAGGAAAAGGGTGCAATCAGCGCAAAATGATGAGGAAAATTACAAAAGAATATATATATATAAAAAAGTGTTAGTGAAAATAACTCCAAGGTTAAATTTTCTGTGAATGCTAGCTGAACACAAAGAAAACTTTCACAAAATTCCCACAAATACATACAACATAGAAATAGTGCAGCGCAAACAATACAAATATAGTGTCTTTAATGGTGCTTCTCAGGCACCATATATCAAAATTCTGTGTAAAATAGAAACAAAAAATAAAATATGATGCACCAATAAAATGATATATTACACCAATAAATAAGTGCATAGAATATCTAAACGAATGTCCATATAATAATCTGTGCAGAAGATCCAATTTTCCAATTGGTCTAATTAAAGTCCACCAGGGTGCAAACGTGATGAGAATTGATCCAATAATTAAATTGATCTAATTAAAATCCACCAGAGTGCAAACGTGATGAGAAGATATACGGTGATCCCACCACCAAATGGGTATTCTACTATTACCTCCAAGAAAGACTCCTGTCCCCGGACGCATTGCGTAATAAATGACTTCTTCAGCAGGGCAGGAATTCAAACAGTCGCGCGCTGTCTTAAAAACGCTGCTTAACCCGGAAGGATAACGTCACATGTAACGTAATGACGTATAGGGTTCACTTCAGCGTCATAAGAGGTGCTAGCAGCTTGCAGAATGATCAAATGCCGTCCTTCTAGCGTGATGACGCGGTACGGCACGTCTCCGCGTCATTACACGTCATTACACAAAAGCATAAATACATATTGTTATATAATATATATGTATTTATGCTTTTCACCCACAAGATGGTGACATCTTAGTATTATTTTCTATGTCGTCCTGACCGTCTTGTTGCGGGACAATAAAGTTATTGTAACGTGTAATGACGCGGAGACGTGCCGTACCGCGTCATCACGCTAGAAGGACGGCATTTGATCATTCTGCAAGCTGCTAGCACCTCTTATGACGCTGAAGTGAACCCTATACGTCATTACGTTACATGTGACGTTATCCTTCCGGGTTAAGCAGCGTTTTTAAGACAGCGCGCGACTGTTTGAATTCCTGCCCTGCTGAAGAAGTAATTTATTACGCAACGCGTCCGGGGACAGGAATCACCCGTACAGTCGCTCGTTCATGATCTGAACCTCTTCCTGAAGTAACCTCTCCGTCCGGTCTTAATGGTTTTCGTTGATGCCTTTTATTTCCTCACCAAATGTGAGTAAGCTGTATGCTATATGCTGCAATAAATCCCTGGTTTTTATGGAAGCTCTTAGATGTTTTTTTTTTTTTCTCTCTTTGCTTTGCCATTATCATGCCTGACATGTGAGGATTCTACATAACATCTTTTCCCTGGGCTTCCTGTTGGATACTTATGCGCAGTATGACCATCTGGTAAAACAGTGGTCTTTCTTGGAGGTAATAGTAGAATACCCATTTGGTGGTGGGATCACCGTATATCTTCTCATCACGTTTGCACTCTGGTGGATTTTAATTAGATCAATTTAATTATTGGATCAATTCTCATCACGTTTGCACCCTGGTGGACTTTAATTAGACCAATTGGAAAATTGGATCTTCTGCACAGATTATTATATGGACATTCGTTTAGATATTCTATGCACTTATTTATTGGTGTAATATATCATTTTATTGGTGCATCATATTTTATTTTTTGTTTCTATTTTACACAGAATTTTGATATATGGTGCCTGAGAAGCACCATTAAAGACACTATATTTGTATTGTTTGCGCTGCACTATTTCTATGTTGTAGATAAATAATATAGCCAGAAGTCTGGGAGGCCGAAGCCACCACATTTGTGGGATTTGTATAAAATTGGTCTTGATAAGCGTGGGTGGGAGTCTGCCCATACAAATTTGTTAATGTCCGATTGGAATCTGGTGATAAGGGTTTTATTGATTCTAATGGGGAGTGCTCTGAAAAGGTACAATATTTTGGGTAGCAGTGTCATCTTAATTGCAGTGATTCTGCCCAAAAACGAGATCTTAAAGGATTTCCACATTTTAAGAGTAGCTCTTAATTTTTGTATCATTGGGATGTCGTTTTTGGCTTCTAAGTCATTGAGATTAGGGGTTAGATGTATGCCTAGATATGGGAGGGATTCTAACGAATAGGAGAAGTGGAAGGAGGAACGCAAGGATTCCATCGTAGAGGGGGGGGATGTTTATCGGCATGCCTATTGATTTAGTGACATTGACGGCGAGGCCCAAAATGGATGCAAAGCTGTTGAGGGTCTGTAGGAGGCTGGGTAAAGTGGTTTCAGGTTGGGATAGGAATAATAACATATTGTCAGCATACATACTCAATTTGTATGTGTTGGAGCTTGTTGAGTACCCTATGATGTTGGTATTAAGTAGGATCGCTGTGGATAAAGGTTCAATAGCTAATGCGAACAGTAAGGGGGAAAGGGGGCAGCCCTGTCTGGTACCCCTTCCTACCCTGAAGAACTCCGAGTTGCAACCTGGTAAACGTATTCTAGTGGAGGGGTTATGGTAGAGTGCATGAAATGCATGTACAAATTCACTACTAAAGCCAAATTTGTGAAGTACTGTGTCAAGATATGACCAGGTGACACTGTCGAAAGCCTTATTGATGTCCAGGCTGAGCATTAAGAGTGATTTAGAGTGTACATTTGCGTCTTGAATGATGTTCATGACCAGTCTAATGTTGTCAGTGATTTGCCTGCCTGGGATGAAGCCTGATTGGTAAGGGGAGATTAGGGTGGGGATAATTGTAGAGAGTCTGTTTGCAAGGAGTCTGCTAAAGATTTTGAGATCGTTATTAATAACTGAAATTGGTCTGTAATTTTGGGGTAATGTGTGGTCCTTATTGAGTTTTGGGATGAGGGACATATTAGCGAGTAACATCTCGTCCGGGAAGTGTTCTCCCTTCAGGATGCAGTTAAATAATTTTGTCACTTTCAAGCTGTACCCATAGTTTAGAGGTCTTGTGGTATTTCCAGTCAGAGATGTGTGTCAACACAACAGCTGAATAGTAACGTTTAACATCCGGAATTGCAAGGCCCCAGCACACTTGGGCTGGGTCAGCGTGGAGAGAGCAATCCTAGGACGTTTCCAAATCCAAACATATCTATAAAACAATGAACTTACCAATTTAAAAAACCCAGGGGGGATCCTGTAGGGTATCATCTGAAAAAGAAAGAGCAGTCTGGGCAAGACATTCATTTTTACAACGCTAACACGCCCCAGCCAGGAGTGGGCCAGCTGTGTCCATTTTTGTAGGTCAGCTTTGATGGAATTTAGCAGTGGAATATAATTTTTTCGAAATAGAGAGGCGGGGTTCGCAGTAAGATGTATACCAAGGTACTTCAGGGAATGGGCCTGCCAGCTAAAGGGAAAGGAGGACTTTAGCGATGACACCATATTAAGAGGAACGGAAATATTCAAGATTTCGGATTTGGACATACAGGGAGTGCAGAATTATTAGGCAAATGAGTATTTTGACCACATCATCCTCTTTATGCATGTTGTCTTACTCCGAGCTGTATAGGCTCGAAAGCCTACTACCAACTAAGCATATTAGGTGATGTGCATCTCTGTAATGAGAAGGGGTGTGGTCTAATGACATCAACACCCTATATCAGGTGTGCATAATTATTAGGCAACTTCCTTTCCTTTGGCAAAATGGGTCAAAAGAAGGACTTGACAGGCTCAGAAAAGTCAAAAATAGTGAGATATCTTGCAGAGGGATGCAGTACTCTTAAAATTGCAAAGCTTCTGAAGCGTGATCATCGAACAATCAAGTGTTTCATTCAAAATAGTCAACAGGGTCACAAGAAGCGTGTGGAAAAACCAAGGCGCAAAATAACTGCCCATGAACTGAGAAAAGTCAAGCGTGCAGCTGCCAAGATGCCACTTGCCACCAGTTCGGCCATATTTCAGAGCTGCAACATCACTGGAGTGCCCAAAAGCACAAGGTGTGCAATACTCAGAGACATGGCCAAGGTAAGAAAGGCTGAAAGACGACCACCACTGAACAAGACACACAAGCTGAAACGTCAAGACTGGGCCAAGAAATATCTCAAGACTGACTTTTCTAAGGTTTTATGGACTGATGAAATGAGAGTGAGTCTTGATGGGCCAGATGGATGGGCCCGTGGCTGGATTGGTAAAGGGCAGAGAGCTCCAGTCCGACTCAGACGCCAGCAAGGTGGAGGTGGAGTACTGGTTTGGGCTGGTATCATCAAAGATGAGCTTGTGGGGCCTTTTCAGGTTGAGGATGGAGTCAAGCTCAACTCCCAGTCCTACTGCCAGTTTCTGGAAGACACCTTCTTCAAGCAGTGGTGCAGGAAGAAGTCTGCATCCTTCAAGAAAAACATGATTTTCATGCAGGACAATGCTCCATCACACGCGTCCAAGTACTCCACAGGGTGCCTGGCAAGAAAGGGTATAAAAGAAGAAAAACTAATGACATGGCCTCCTTGTTCACCTGATCTGAACCCCAATCAGAACCTGTGGTCCATCATCAAATGTGAGATTTACAAGGAGGGAAAACAGTACACCTCTCTGAACAGTGTCTGGGAGGCTGTGGTTGCTGCTGCACGCAATGTTGATGGTGAACAGATCAAAACACTGACAGAATCCATGGATGGCAGGCTGCATGAGTGTCCTTGCAAAGAAAGGTGGCTATATTGGTCACTGATTTGTTTTTGTTTTGTTTTTGAATGTCAGAAATGTATATTTGTGAATGTTGAGATGTTATATTGGTTTTACTGGTAAAAATTAATAATTGAAATGGGTATATATTTGTTTTTTGTTAAGTTGCCTAATAATTATGCACAGTAATAGTCACCTGCACACACAGATATCCCCCTAAAATAGCTAAAACTAAAAACAAACTAAAAACTACTTCCAAAAATATTCAGCTTTGATATTAATGAGTTTTTTGGGTTCATTGAGAACATGGTTGTTGTTCAATAATAAAATTAATCCTCAAAAATACAACTTGCCTAATAATTCTGCACTCCCTGTATTAATCTTAAAGTTTGATGGGGCACCAAATTTTTCAAACGCTACCATAAGATTTGGGAGGGAGATAAGGGGGCGCTGTATGTAAAATAAAATGTCGTCCGCATGCGCTGCATACTTATGCTTTCTAGTACCCACAGTAATACCACTAATATCGGGGTTATTACGAATCGTCGAAAGGAAAGGCTCCAGGGACAAGGCAAATAAAATGGGAGACAGGGGGCAACCCTGTCTAGTACCATTATGGAGGGTAAACGGTTCGCTTAGGATGCTGTTGATACGGAGCTGTGCAGTAGGAGAACTATAAAGAGCTGAAATACGAGCAAGCATATTGGGACCCAGGCCGAGATGCGATAGTGTACACAACAGGTACCCCCAGTCCACCCTATCAAAAGCTTTTTCCGCATCCGTGGAAAGTAAGAGGGTGGACTGGGGGGACCCCCTCACATGGGAGATCAAAGAGAGTGTGCGCAGGGAGTTGTCCCTCGCCTCTCTCCCAGGGACAAAACCGGTCTGGTCTAGAGAGACCAAACTCGGAATAAAGGGTAGTAGTCTGATCGCGATCACCTTAGCGTATAATTTAGCGTCCAAGTTCAGTAAAGATATTGGACGGTAGCTTCCACATAAACTCGGATCCTTCCCAGGCTTGGGGAGAACCGTTATATGAGCGTGAAGAGTTTCCTGCCGGAAGCCCGATACCTCGGAGGCCGAATTAGCGTAGGACATTAAAAATGGAAGTAAGGTATCAGCGAAGGTATGAAAATACGAAACCGACAGCCCATCCGGCCCCGGGGCCTTGCCCCCAGCCATGGACTTGAGGGCGAATGCAAACTCCGCAGACGTAAATTTTGCCTCTAGGGAACTTATCGCCGCCGTGGACAAAGTAGGGAGTTTGGCAAGAGTCAGATATTCGCGTATAGAGGCAGTCCGATCATGACCCGACGCATCCGGCCCATTAACGCAATAGAGACGCTGATAAAACTCCCAGAATACTTTGGCTATATCGGTAGTTTTAAAAACGAGATTATAGGAAGAGGATTTAATTTTAGAAATAAAGGCGGCCGTTTTTTTCTGTTGGAGCGAACGGGCCAGGATACGACTAGGTCTATCCCCCCATTCATAGAAGCGTTGAGACACCAGTCTCATCTGAGACGTGTGTTCGGCATGGAAGAGAGCCTTCAACTCTTCCCTTTTCTGTGTGAGAGAGTGGAAGATAGAGGGAGAGTTTGACACCTTATGCGATTTCTCAAGAACACCAATTTCCTCTATCAGACGGGTTAGCTGAGCCAACCTTTCCCTTTTCTTCCTGGAACCCAGTTCTATGAGCTTACCACGGATGTGGGCCTTGTGAGCCTCCCAAAGCACTCCTGGGGACACATCAGGGGATGCATTGTCGCTAAAGTAGTGTGAAAGACTAACCCCAAGTTCCCTAACATCCAATTCATCCGAGAGTAGAGAATCATTCAGTTTCCAATTAGTGGATTTAATTGGTAGAGAGGGTACACGCAGCCACAGGCTAAGCGGTGCATGATCAGAAATCATAGAAACAGCGATGCTAGTATCCAAAATAAGATCCAAATAATGGTGGCTAACTAAGAAATAATCTATTCTCGAATGAGACCGATGTAAATGTGAAAAATGGGTAAAATCCTTCTCCTGCGGATGTAGCAACCGCCAGGCATCTATCAACTGAACCTCTAGAAGCCGCTTACGCACAAATGCCAACCTCCTATAAGGAATGCAGGAAATACCCCGCAAAGTATCTAAGCGTGGGTCTAGAGGCACATTGAAGTCACCTGCTAACACAATGCATCCCATCACAAAATCTTGTAATTTATGAAGTGTGGTGGAGAGAAAGCTCGCCTGACCCTGGCTCGGGGAAGTTAGCAAATGTACATGAGAGGTTGCCCAGACTGCCCTTTAAAAACAGAAATCTGCCACAAGGATCAACTAAACTGTCTTCTAGAACAAATGACGTGCCCCTCCTGAAACCAATGGCAACACCCTTCGCCTTAGCCACATCAGAAAGGGCGTAAAACCAAGTAGGGAAGAGGGGGTCAAAAAGTTTAACCACTGTAGTATGCGTGAGGTGGGTTTCTTGTAAAAACACCACGTCTCCCCGTAGCCTCTTCAGTTCCCTAAACAAGGAGTGACGCTTCCCCGGAGTATGGAGACCCCGGACATTCCAGGAAAGTGAATTAA
This sequence comes from Rana kukunoris, assembly GCA_029574335.1. NCBI lineage: Eukaryota > Metazoa > Chordata > Amphibia > Anura > Ranidae > Rana > Rana kukunoris. Next base: position 195,719,742 of record CM056050.1, on the reverse strand, counting down.
GTGCGGCCATTGGTTTCAATTCCCCAAACAGCAAAATCACAAATATCTTTCGGATCGGTTCGGGGGAAGGGCAAGGGGGAGAGGGAGAAGAGTGGGGAGGATGGGGGCAAGAAATAGAGGGAGCAGGTAAGCAAAAGGAGAAACAGATAGGCTAAGTAGAGAAAGAGACAGAAAGAGAAAAAGGAAGGAGAGGGAGAGAAAGCGAGAAAGTGCCGGAGGACAGAACAACAACCACCTATTGCACGCAAACTAATGCAGTGCCCAGCCTGGTGTACCTAGGGGGCCCGACCCCCCGGACCAGGCGAAATCAAAAGGGTCGCCAACCCCAAGACACCGGCCCCCACGGCAACGCGGGACACAGGGGGAGGCCATCACCGTCAGTCGCCCATGTATGACGAAACAAGGCATACCGCAGGCAACGAGCCCGACGACGGCACCAGAGCAAGAAATTAACATGTTATGACTATGCAGTCATCCCCAAGCAACCCACGCCAGGCTAAGTGCCAGAAGCGTGAGCACAGACCCGAGGACGACCGCATACGATCCATCTTAAAACAGAAAACTTACAACATGGGCATTTCAGAACTAGACCAAAGTGACCAATATGGAAAACATGCAATAAAAATGAAAATATAACTAAAACTAGCCAGAGCATATAGAGAACAATCAACCTAGAGCAGGAAGTGGGTAAACTAACAGTCATAGTAGTAACGGACAAAGATCCAACGAATACTTGCAGTGTAGCAGCAAGGGACACATCCCGCTCAGGTAGGGGAAAGAGACCACGGTGAGGACATTCAATCCGCCTGAGATCCTGCACCCGTGGATGCCGAACGGCGTTTCTTAGAGACCTTCCGCCAAGACCCCTCAGGGGGAGCAGAGAGAGCTGGGATACGATCCTGCCAGCCAGGCAATTCCAGAGGATTGATGTTGAGATCCGAGCAGAATGCAACCAACTCCTCTGGGAAACGGAGAACGGCAGATTTCCCATCCCTGGTGGCGATGAGAGCTGATGGAAAGCCCCACCTATAAGTGAAAGACGCCTCTCTAAGTTTTTCCGTGAGGGGTTTCAGCGCCCGCCGACGCTCCAGAGTTTCCCTGGCCAGGTCAGGAAAGAAAGAGAGGACCGCACCGTCGAAATCAATTGAGGTCGCATCCCTCGCCCTTTTCATGATCAGCTCTTTTTTCTCAAAGTAGTGGACTCTGCAAATGACGTCCCGAGGAACATCAGAGGATAGATTGCGAGGGCGCAATGTGCAGTGGACTCTATCCAACAACAGGGGATGATCCGCTGGCTTACCGAGCAGGCCGTTGAATATACCGCGCATGGAGTGCACCAAGTCCTCGTCCCCAGTCGCTTCAGGGAGCCCCCTGATACGAATATTGTTCCGGCGGTTCCTGTTCTCCTGGTCTTCGAGCTTGTATAACGCCATCCTGTCGCCAGCTGCCGGGTAGTGGTCTGCAGGTCTCTGATTGCAGCCGCGTGTCTGTCCAGGCGCAGCTCCGAGTCCTCCACCCGTTCTAGAACCTGCGCGAGGTCTGTGCGTACTCCCGACACCTCCTTCTTGATCTTACGCTCTAGACCCAGGAGCATAGACGCCAGGTCTGCCGTAGTGGGTAGATTTGAGCCGCTCAATGGGGTCGGTCATGCAGATGTACCTCTCCCGCCGTCTGAGCCGCCAGATGAAGCCGGGCATAGGTCTCTTAGCACAGGCCACAATCGGAGGGCGGAGCCACCTCCCGATCCACGAGGCGAGCGGCCTAGGCCATCCGAGTCGGGAAAGTCCTCCGACTCCGCTGCCAGGAACCGCCGGATTGAAGTGTTAGAGGTCCCCTTCTTAGGTACAGCCTTTCCCGTCTTCCGTCCCATGCTTGACATAGAGATGTGGACCGGGATATAGCAATAAAAAGCAAGATAAACAGTGCCGACGTCGGAGCTCACACGAGACACGTCCTCACCGTCTCATGTCCAAGCCACGCCCCCCATGTATACAATTATTGGACTCCTACTGTTAACACTATTTGGCCTCACCCACCAGCCCACACGACATGCTATTTTCCTCCTTTGGATAGCCTAGGGTGTTAAAGACCTTGAACACTTTTAGCAAAGCCCTATCTTTAACCATGAATTTAATAATACATTTGATGTATACTGTATATATCTATATCTATCTATATATCTATATCTATCTATATATCTATCTATAGATATATATCTATATTTATATAGATATATACAGTGTATATCTATAGATCTAGTTACATAGTTACATAGTTACATACAGGTAGTAAGTTAAAAAAAAGACACAAGTCCATGAAGTCCAACCTATGTGTGTGATTATATGTCAGTATTACATTGTATATCCCTGTATGTTGCAGTCGTTTCAGGTGCTCATCTAATAGTTTTTTTAAACTATTGATGCCTTCCGCTGAAACCACCACCTGCAAAAGGGAATTCCACATCCCTGCCATTCTTACAGTAAAGAACCCTCTACGCAGTTTGAGGTTAAACCTTATTCATCTCATTTTAATGAGTGGCCATGTTTCTTATTAAACTTCCTTCCACAAAAATGTTTTATCCCTATTGTGGGGTCACCAGTATGTTATTTGTATATCAAAATCATATCCCCTGTCAAGCGTCTCTTCTCCAGACAGAATAAGTTTAGTGCTTGCAACCTTTCTTCATAACAAATATCCTCCAGACCCTTTATTAGCTTTGTTGCCCTTCTTTGAACTTGCTTTATTTTCAGTACATCCTTCCTGAGGATTGGTGTACAGAACTAAACAGCATACTCCAAGTGAGGCCGGACCAAAGTCTTGTAGAGTGGGAAATCTATATCTATATATACAGTATATATACAGGGTTCTGCCCCAGGGGACGTGTATCCATGAGAATTTTTTTTTTTTCTTTTCAAATATTTTATTGAGAATTTTCATAAATAAATACAGAATACAATACATGTACAAACAGTTGAATATGCACAACATATAAAACAGACTTCAAAAGGCAAATTCAAGCAATAAGCTGATATTCATGAAGTCTATAGATAACCAATGTAAGGAGAGTAAGAGGGATGGGGGGTGAAAAAAAAGGGGGATAATGGAGGGAAAAAAAAGGGGGGGGGGGAAAGAGGGGAATTTCCATATGAGAAGGAAAATGCATGCACTTCATTAGGTAATACCCTTCTATTGAGATTGTAAAATAAGGAGAGCGTGGAGAAGGTGACATAAAACAACTTTATAAAGAAGCTATCCTTAATGAATGAAATTCAGCGGAGCTTTTGAAACATATCCAAGATGCCCATTTATCATAAAAGGCCTTAGGTGAGTCTTTGGATTGAGAAATAAGCTCTTCCATATCGGCCATGTACCCAATTTTAGTAAACCAATCCGAAATGGTAGGAGGTGAAGACTGTGTCCATCTAATAGGTATACATAGTTTGGCAGCATTGATCAGGTGAAACATCAATGATTTTCTATAAATGTATTGAGGAAGCGAGGAGTGGTGCAGCAAATATTGGGCAGCCGTGAAGTCAGGGGTATATGATGTAATGTGAGAAATCAGTCGGTGGACTTCCTTCCAGAAGGGTTTGATCAGATCACACTCCCACCAATTTTTTTTTTTTTAAATGGCATTTTTTTCGGGAGCTGGGATTTTAATTGCTTAACCACTTCAATGTGATATTGATTTGGGAGGGAGATGTCACGTCATTGGAGACATTTTTTTCCAAACTCAATGATAACACGAGAGGTATCTCGCTACAATATGAGACTAGCACTTCTCAGATCCACTTTTTGGACCTCAATATTTTCGTTAAAGATGGAAAATTGATTACTAACACGTTCTTTAAAGAAACAGACCGTAATGCTTTTATTCCTGTTACAAGCTGTCACCATAGATCTTGGTTAACAGCGGTACCTAAGGGTCAATTTCAACGCATTAGACGCAATTGTTCGGAATTAACAGATTTTCATGAACAAACTAAAACTTTAAAACAAAGGTTTCTCAACAAAGGTTACCAGGAGGATATGATTAATGAAACAATAAATAAGGTAGTACAGATGGATAGAGAATCTTTGCTCGCAGGAGGTACCAAAACCAATGTCGCTTCTTCCGAGAGATTTGGTTGGTCTATGACCACGAGATATTCGAACCAACATTTCTCTATCAAGAAAATTCTCAAAAAACATTGGCAGGTTTTGAGAAGCGACAAAATCCTGGGAGCACATATTCCTACTGACCCAGTTTTGATTTTTAAAGGAGCACCGTCTCTGCGACACAATGTGGCCCCGAATGTTATCGATCCGCCCAAACCTTTAGTATTTTTTCAATCTCTCAAAGGTTTTTTTCCCTGCTGCAAATGCAGCATTTGTAAAATTAATGCATGTAAGGATCGTAAATGTACTTCGTTTCAATCCTCGGTGACTACTAAAACCTTCGAGATAGAATCATTTATTACTTGCTCAACCAAGTATGTGGTCTACATGATCCAGTGCCCATGCTGGAAACAATATATCGGCCGTACTAAAAGGGAGTTACATATTCGGCTGAGCGAGCATGTTGGCAGGATCAAAAGTGGGTTTCCAAAACATAACCTCTCCAGACACTATAATAAGTATCATGATAGACAGATTAAAGGGACTAGTTTTTTTGCCATAGACAACATACGTCCGCACTGGAGAGGCACCAACATGGTACGAGCTATTTCTAGACTTGAAACTCGCTGGATTTTCTGTTTAAAATCTTTTATTCCATTTGGTCTTAACGTTGAATGAATGAATGAATGAATGAAAAACTTATATAGCGCAGCACATGCGAAGTAAATCGCCTCTGGGCGCTTGTTGTTCCTGTCTCCTTTGAGATCAAAAGAGATGAGTCTTAATCTTTCTCCTGAAGACCAAGTAGTTCTCCTCCAGCCGAATGCTGGCTGGTAAGGCGTTCCATAGTCTGGGACCTTGGACAGCGAATCTTCTGTTCCCTTTGGACTTGTATCTGGCTTTCAGTATCTGAAGCCGTTTTGATTGGTGGATCGTAAAATACGATTGGGATTCTGAATTTTTAATTTTTCGCATAGATAATGGGGAGCATTCCCATGGATACATCTATGCGTTAGACAGAGAGCTTTAAAGGTGATTCTGTCTTTAACTGGTAGCCAGTGAAGCGATCTCAGTGAAGGCGAGATTGATTCCCAGGGTTTTTTCCCAGTCACAAGTCTGGCGGCCGTATTTTGAACGACTTGAAGACGAGCGATTTGGTACTTGGGGAGTCCGAGGTAAAGGGCATTTGCATAGTCCAGTCTGGAGTTTACAATAGCTCCCACCACGACCGCTATGTCTTTCTTTCGAATGAAAGGAATGAGTCTGCGTAGTAGGCGCAGCAGATGGTGAGATCCGCTGACTACTGACCCTATTTGTGCGTTCATCGTCATGTCGGAGTCAAAGATGACCCCAAGACTTTTGACTTTGGCGCTAGGGGAGATGATTTTGCCCAGAATGGGCGGGGGGATCCAAGTTGTTGCCGGTTGATTCCTGCGCTTGGCGTGAAACAGAAGAAGTTCTGTTTTCGCTCCGTTGAGTTTGAGATAACTCTTTGTCATCCAGTCCTCTATCAAAGAGAGGCATGTCTCTAGATTGAGGTGATGATTCTTTTTATTGCAAATGCGGAAGTACAGTTGCGTGTCGTCTGCATATGAGTGATATAGCAGTTTTTGGCTGCTGATGATTTCGAAAAGAGGACGCACATAGATGTTGAATAACATCGGCGACAGGGGAGATCCTTGAGGGACCCCGCACGATAATGTGCGTTGTTCAGAAGTGAAGGGTCCTAGCTTCACTATTTGCGATCGGTTATCCAAAAAAGAGGAGAACCAGGATAGATCGCTTTCTGCGACTTTGGCTGTTTTAGCCAGCCGAGTCAATAACAGCTTGTGATCTACTGTATCAAAGGCTGCGCTTAGGTCCAGCAGAAGCAGAAGAGAAGATTCTCCTTCGTCTGCGGCCTCGAGAACGTCGTCCCATATCTTAAGCAATGCTGTTTCCGTCCCGTGTCCGGGACGGAATCCTGATTGAAATGGGTCGAGTAGGTTGTGGGTATCTAGATGCTGTTGCAGCTGCTGTACCACTGCTTTCTCCATTACCTTGGAGAGAACATTTAGGCTTGTTATGGGGCGCCAATTGAGTGGATCCTTCGGATCCAGGGTGGCTTTCTTCAAAATGGGTTGAATAAAGCCCTCCTTCAGCTGGGAGGGCATTATGCCCTCCCTGAAGGATTGGTTGATAAGCTGCGTGACAGGAGGTGCCAGGATGTCGGCGCATTCCTTCAGCAGTTTGGTGGGGATAATATCATTTGGCGCAGTGCTGTTGCGCAGAGTGCCGATGATATTTTTTGTGGTCTGAATGGAGATGGGTTCCAGCGTGAACTCACCTAACTGTGGTGAATTGCTGCTGGTGCTGTGTAAATGACTATGGGGGGGGCTAGGAGCGAAATTGTTTTGTTGAATGCTTTGCCGGATAGCCTCAATTTTGTTAATGAAGCAATCCGATAACTCATCGCAAAATTCTTGTGTATCCAAGTTGGGGGCTTCAAGACATCCTGGATTCATGGTCTGAGTGACCATCTTGAAGAGTTCGCGGGGGCGATTTAGGGCACCGTTGATAGCCTCAGAAAAATAGTTTTTCTTGGCTTCGAAGATTTGTTTGTAGTATTTTCTGGTTATTGCGTTGTAGATTGAGAGGTTCTCATCTCAAGAGTTTCTTTTCCAGGCTGCTTCTGCCCTTCTGCGCTCTTGCTTCAGTAACGCCAGCTGGTTGTTGAACCAGCTGGAGTTATTTTTCCTGATCTGGGTCTTTAGTTTCGGCGCTATCAAGTCAGCTGACTGCAATAGTGCTGTGTTTATGGCCTCCAGTGTTTCTTCCGCTGTTAGGTGCGGCTGAATTGTGTTTATTTTATCCCCTAACGTGGCTTTGAAGAGTTCCGAGTGGAGCTTCCTCTGACATCTGGTCCAGTGTGTTGTCACTGGATTTGATGTTTTTGTTAAGGGGGGAATTCGGAAATAATGAATTTAATTGCATGGTGATCAGTCCATGGCAATGGTTCATTTTCCAAGATTTTTATTTCCAGATCTTGTCTGAAAATAAGATTGAACGTGTGACCTGAAGCATGTGTGGGCCCACATACTAGTTGCTGAAGGCCTAATCCTTCCAGGTGGTCGATACAGGCATCGGCAACGGGGTCTTGTGCGGAGTTGGCCCAGAGATTGAAGTCCCGAGCAGCAAAACATGTTTGCTGTTGAGGGTGTAAGTGGAGACAAACTCCGTTAATGATGATAGCAGCTGCGATTTTGGGCCAGGAGGCCTATAGCAGAGAATAATGTGGATGGTCACCTTGGAATTTGTTTGCAATTGCAGAGTAAGGGTTTCCATGAATGGAAGAGGGCTTTGAAGGGCTGGTTTAGTGACCGCAAGGTGCGTCTTGTGGATCACCGCCAGTCCTCCTCCTCTTTGCCCTATTCTGTTTTCCGTTATGATACGGTAGTTTTCTGGCACCAGTTCTCCTAGAATGGTGTTACAGTCGGCTGTAAGCCAGCTCTCTGTAATAAAGAGGCAATCTAGATCGTGTTGTAGAATGAGGTCCCGGATTTCCAGTCCGTGTTTTACTGCCGATCTTGTATTGATCAAAGCACAAGATATGTGCTTAGGTTGGGGTGAATGGCTGAAATACCTGACGGTCGGTCGTTGATCGACTCTCCATATTCGCTCAATTATTAGGGCTTTTTTGGTGATGGCTGGTAGTATTGCGGCGGATTGCCTCAAACTCCAAATGGTTTCTGCAGAATATTGCTGATATGCCATGGTCGCCAAGCACCGGGAGGGGGAGGGAGGGTGGGAGGTTCCGGGGCGATGGGGAGAGGAATTGGCTGATTCCTCTCTCCTGGCTTGGTCCTATCAGCCCATAGGCTTAATTTCCCTATTTTTAATTAATAATTTTTTAATAATTGTTATTATTATTATTTTTTATAGTAATTTTTATCATTGGTTCAATTCTGGATTTTTTATTTTATTTGTCTGTTATTTTTAGTCAAAATGTTTTTGTTTATTCATATAATGATGCACCTATGTATTGATCCATATAACTTAATGGTGAGTCACTCATGTGTTAAGATATGGTGATTTCTAATTGAATTGAGATATTCATATGTTGATTCATGTTGTTTTTCGATCCAAGCATTTGTGTAAATCCGATACCTTTTTCCTGTCACTGTTGAACTCTGCTGCGTTCTAGACGTTATTTTCGATTTGAAATAATTTTTATTTGGAAATATTCGTCGTTACATCTGAATTTCTACCTCTTTCGCTATTCGTTCCGCTTTTGCCCTTAGTTCATACAGCAGCTTTCCCTCTTTCAAAATGGAGTTTGGGGCTATTTAAACTCCTATTCGCGTTGTTGTCGACATCCGGCTAATCCCCCGTAGAAGTCCCATTGTGACGAAACGTACGTAGGGTGCCGTGACATCATCGCGTTCTGTCCTGTACGCAGGCTGAGTTTTTCCGGTCGACTAGCGAGAGGTATCGGATCTTGGATCGAAATTGTTATATGCCGTTCTTTCATCGAATAGATGCAAGTGCATTATCTATTAAAGCTCTTCTTTTTTCATACGTTATACGCTATGAGAGTCTCCTTTTCTATTATTTACTATCCATGTACCCTTCCCGGAGCCATCACTGAAAGTTAATTCGGATTCATGCTGTTTGGTTGTGGGAAGACCGGATGTCCCTGTGTTCCATAAGGCTGGTGTAAAACAGTCTTTCTTTGCGGTAAGCAGGCAATCTTACCACATATGTCTATGGTGTTTCTTTTTCTCTTCCTCATCTGATGATTATTGGAATTCACCTGGCAATCTCTTCTCCTTTTCTTCACATGACAATTTATGGAGAATTAACACTGGACTTTTTTTTTTTTTTTGTTTACAAAATTTTTATTGAAAATTGTATAAGCATACAGAGTCATTGTAGTCAAAAACATAGTTCAAAAAGTCAGAGTATTGTAAGAAAACAGGTCAAACATAACAATATGTGTAAATACACGAGTATGGTATTAAGAATGAGGTAACAATAAGTGAGTATGCAATTGTATACATAAAGGAGAGGGTTAATAAAACCTTTCTGTGAGGAGGAGGGAAAGATGGAGGGAGTGACACTATGCCTGCTGGGCAACATACCAGTAAGACCATTTAGTGTTATAGATATGCATTGTATCATTTAGAGTATGGAATATTCTTTCAGAAAGTTTGAGCATTTCCATTCTATCAAGGACCTGAGACCAAGGTAGATTGTCTGATTTCCAATTAAAGGCTATCATCCACTGGATGGAGCTGCAGAGGGAGTGGAATAGCCTAGAACATGGGGCAGGAATATCTGGGATCTTGGAATAGAGGACGCATATTTGGGGGGAGATAGAGATCCTTTGGCCAGAGGAACTCTCAAATCTGGAGACGGCCATGTCCCAGATCCGCCCCAGCATGGGGCAGCTCCAAAATGTGTGTAACAGAGTGCCTTCAGCTTGGCAGCCCCTGAAACAGTTGGGTGAAATTGAGGGGTAAAACACACTTAATTTGGAGGGGGTGAGATACCACCTGGAAAAAATCTTCAAGGGGGTCTCTCTAAATGATATAGCTCTGTTGCATTTACGTAGATTTTCAGCCATATTGTACCATGTTTCAACAGAGACCTCACATTCCAATTCTCTTTCCCATTGTAACATTGTGTTAGATTTTTCTTGGAGATTTAAGTTGTTAATCCAGTGGTATAATCTGGAGACAATACCTCTGTCTCTGGATGCTACCATGCAGATCCTCTCAAAGGGTGTATTCGTAGAGGGTGTGGATAATGAGAAATATGTGTCAAAATAAGATTTGATCATATGATAGTGTTCTATTTCCGCACTGGGAAGATTATATTCTTTTTGTATCGAATCGAAGGATCTAAAGACCCATTTAGATTGTAGGGAACGTAGTGTGGTAAGGCCATTGTCAATCCAGGGTGTGAATAACGATTTATTAGTATAAGCTAAATTAAACCTAGGGTCACCTAGGAAGGAGGTCAGAGGGGAAATTGGGGAGGAAAGAGAATGTGTGTCTTTAATTTTTTGCCATAGTTGGAATAAGTGGGCCACTATGATGTTGTGTTTTAAAAGGTGGCGATATAGAACATAATTGGACCATGGAATACCTTGGAGGTGAAATGGATGTACTGATGTAGATTCAAAGTTCTTCCATGGTATGTTTTGGGAGGGGGAAAACCACTGTGATAGTTGTGAGAGTCTCGCAGCTAGAAAATAGTACCACAGGTTAGGGAGACCCAGGCCACCTTTGGATTGTGGCCTATGCATCAGGGCATAGCTGTATCTGGGCTTTTTATTTGCCCATATAAATTTGTTGATTATTCTTTGCAAATGGTCCAGGTATGATGTTCATTTTGATGGCGCATAATCTACCCAAAAAGGAGATGTGGTATGATGACCAGGTATCTAGGAGGGAGCTAATGTGAGCTATTAGGGGGGGGGGGGGGTAGTTAGCTTTAAATAGGAGTTTATGTGAGGAAGTAATATTAACCCCTAGATATTTAAAAGATAGGGGACACCACACAAATGGGAAGTTAGCCTGTAGGAGGAGTTGTAAATTATGGTCGAGATTTAAAGGGAGGGCAGAACATTTTTTGGGATTAACTTTGAGACCCGAGATATCCTGGAAAGTGTTGAGTACGGTCAGAAGGACAGGAATGGACAGGAGGGGGTCGGTGAGGAAGACAAGGGCGTCATCAGCATATAAACTGATCTTAAATTCGTGTTGACCTTTAGAGTAACCCCTGATGTCTGGATTGGATCTTATGGCTTGAGCTAAGGGCTCAATAGCCAAAGCGAACAGTAGTGGGGAAAGAGGACATCCCTGTCTTGTCCCGCGACCCAGAGGGAAAAATTCTGAATTATTGCCAGGGATTTTGATACGGGTATGAGGGGAGTGATAGAGTGCATTAAAGCCTTGGAGGAAATTGCCAGAGATTCCATATCTGGGGAGAAGATTGTTCATATATGACCAACTAACACTGTCGAAAGCCTTATGTATGTCTAGGCTTAGAAGACAGGCCTGTCTGGTGTGTAAGTTGGCGTCCTGAACAATGTTGGTGACTAACCTAATATTGTCGCTAATTTGTCTGCCCAGAATAAAGCCAGTTTGGTCTGCCTGTATCAGAGGGGAGATAACATTCGCAAGTCTATCTGCAAGAACTCTACCGAAGATTTTCAGGTCATTATTTAGTACTGAGATAGGTCGGTAGTTTTGGGGGAGTGTATGGTCCTTATTGGGTTTGGGGATCAGTGAGAGATTCGCTAACAACATTTCCTCTGGAAAATAGTTACCCTCTAAAACATGATTAAACAGAGTTTTTAGGTATGGTGTCAAAAGAGGGGCAAATTTTTTGTAATAAGAGGATGTAAAGCCATCTGGGCCGGGGGCTGTGGACGACTTCAGGGACTTGATAATTTGGGATATTTCCTCATCAGAGCATGGTTTGTTTAGGGAGTCTATTTGTTCTTGGTTCAGGGTAGGGAGATGAAGGGTGTCAAGCCATGATCTAGAGGAAGCGTTGGGTTGATTAAGGGGAGGAGACAAAAGCTCTTTGTAAAAGGAGGTGAAGGTCTTTAATACTTCTTGTGGGTGTGTGGTTAGGTTACCGTTGTTATCTCTAAGTTTGTAGACGTGTGTGGTTTAGTGTCCTGGTTCAGCTTCCTGGCAAACATACTTGAAGCTGAATTACCGTGGAGAAGAAATTTGGCTTTGGAAAACCTAAGGGATTTCTCCGAGTTGGATGATAATATGAGGTCGAGGGCCCTACGTTTAGTTTGTATCTGATCAGTAATTTCGCGTGTGGGGGAATGTCTTAATTCGTGGTATAGTTTATTTAATTCGTTGGTAAGGTTTTTGATATTAGATAGCCTCTCTCGATTCTTAGTGGCAGCTAGATTGATGATATGACCACGAAGAACAGCTTTGTGGGCAACCCAGAGAGAGGTGGGGGGGGTTTCTGCAATGTTGTTTTCTGCAAAGTAATTTTCAACATGAGTGGAGATTGTGTTTATATTAGCTGGATCAGTTAGAAGGCAATCATTAAGACGCCAATTATAAGGGGAGGGGGAGAGGCCTACATATGAGGTGTCAAATGATGTGATGTCATGGTCTGACCAGGGGCATGGGTGAATATTTGCATGGGAGGAGTTGGCTAATAATATTGGGGTGCAGAATATGTAGTCTAGTCTAGCATAACAGTCATGTGGGTGGGAGTAATGGGTGTAGCCCTTGATACCCGTGTTGTGTGCTCTCCATGTATCCAGAAGCTGGAGTTTATTTATGCAGCGATTGATAGTCTTGGAGAAGGCTTTGGATGAAGTGGAGATTCTGCTCCGGTCAAGGGTCGGGTGAGCTGTTAAGTTAAAATCTCCACCAATTACAATGTGAGAGGAGTGGTATTTGTCAAGGGTGTCAAAAAAGTTTAAAAAGAAAGTGGACTGAGATTCATTTGGGGCGTATACAGAGGCAATAGTGATTGTGCGGTTGTTAATGGTCCCTTTAAGGATAATAAACCTACTGTCTGGATCTTTGTATACATTTTGAATGTCAAATATAATAGAATTGCGGATGAAGATCGCAACACCTTTGGTTTTGTTTGAGAAGGTAGTGAAATAGAATTGATTATAAGATTTGTCAAAATATTTGGGGTGGTTAGGGGAGGCAAAATGTGTTTCTTGAAGCAAGATAATGTCTGCCCCTAGCCTTTTATAATGTTGGAACGCCTTTCTGCGCTTGTGAGGGGAGTTTAAGCCTTGTGTGTTATGTGAAATTATTTTGAGGGCCATTAAAAAAAAGGTATTGGAGGGAAGCACACCTGATAAATATAAGTTACCACAAAGTACCCACCTTTTTTGGGGAGTTGGGAGCACAGACTAAGCCCCCGGTCAACCACCAAACTGGTGACGATCGGCGGCGCAGCCCGGAGAGCAAAACAGAGATGGGCACAAAAATTACATATGCTATATTTAAGACTTGAATCAGATGTGTAACAGGACCTGTGAAGATGAATAACTAACAAGATGACAAATAAACTGTGACTCTTAAGGATTGAAAACATTACAATGTTGGCCAATGGGACCAACAACACCATTAGATATGGGATGAAAGAATTTAGTAAATCAAAAAGGACAGGAAAATTCCTGTCGGTTGAACAAAAAACAGTAAACCATGGGACATAAAGTCCCGTTCTTGCAACATGGGTAGGTCGCGCGCCGCCAACCTGCGAATTCGCGACCAAATCCATGCACAAGAGTGGGGTCAATCTAGCTGCGGTGGATGCTCCAGGCATTTTGAGAAAATAAAAACAGCCTAAGGAAGTGGGGAGGAACAATATAACAAAGGAAGGAACAAGGGGTGGAGCAGAGAACTTGGTGGGGGTAAAACAATTCCGGAGCAACACATAACCTGTGACCAGGTGTAAAACTGAATATCACAAATTCACCGTCTCACCTCATCCCACATTTGAATATACCCCCCTCAGATACGAGGGGGGGCAGAGGGGGGTGTCATAGGCTCCGGGTGGAGTCAATACGTGGGGCGGGAGGCGAGGGCAGAGGTAATGACATTATGATGTGGGTACCAGTCATTAAATGATGAGGAGAGGCCAGTCCCTGGAAATGAAAAGCATCAAAAGGTGTGAGGACCTACCAAGTCCATATTGTGTGGGTTCAGCGATGGAAGTTCATTCCAAGCACAGATAGAGCTGTCTTGATCTTGATTGTAGGTACACGGTAAGGATCAAGACCAGGGGGGTCATCTTGCAGAAGGTGCACATCATCCAAGGGGCTAGAAGGCAAAAGAACAGCATCTGGTACACAGTATTAGTATGATTACTATAATGAAGCAATCTGGAGAGCCTGCATGGTTTCTTGAATGAGTAAATTCAGTGAGGCAGTTTAATGTTATTTTTAAGCTTGGATCGCCATCTAGTGGTGAATCAAAAAAAGTGATCCGGAGATAAACTGGGTGAGAGAACGAGAGGGCAGGAATTCAGAGATGCAGAGTAGAATCTAGGAGTGTGGATTCTGAAAGGAATGAATCAATCTTCTCTGATCCCTCTGGTTTCGCCTGGTAGAGGGGGTGGACCAAATTGGAGATGGTCTAGGTGTGTTAGGAGGGTGGATATGTGGGTCTTGGGCTATCAGCTCCAGTTTAACCAGCAGTTCCTTCCCTTCAATAATATTATACACAGTGTATGTTGATCCGTTGTGAGGGATAGTGAGTTTAAAGGGAAAACCCCAGCGATATTTAATTCTGGCAGCTTGCAGCACACTGGTGACTTCCTTCATCCTACGTCTCCTCTCAAGGGTGGCGGGAGATATATCTGGATATATCTGTATTCTCCTGCCTTCCATAGTAAGGTTGGGGGAGTTTCTTGAAGCGCGCATGATGTCTTCTTTTATTAGAAAGTCCCTCATACACATGATAATGTCCCTGGGAGGGTTATCAGGAGGGGGCTTGGGACGGAGCGCTCTGTGTATTCTGTCGCAGGTGAAGGCAGTTGTGGGTTTGTCTGGGAGGAGAGTATGGAAAAATTTTGCGACTGCAGGCATGGGGTCTGTGACTGTTTCAGGGACCCCGCGAAGCCTAATATTATGTCTGCGATTTCTGTTGTCGAGGTCCTCAACTTGTGCTTGCATAAAAGCAAAATTGTCAGCTAAATTCTCATAATCTTTTCTCAGATCATTATGAGCTAAGGAGAGTTCATCATGTTTAGTCTCTAATAAATCTGTGCGGCTGCCTATGCTGGCTATCTCCTGGGAGAGGGCTGCTGTGGAGCTGTGGATCTCCCTCTCAATCTTATCCACCAGTTTATTAAAGATAGTGGTCAAACTGGCATCCAGATCTGCTTTAGATAATGGAGATCCGTACTCACTGTTTTGCTGGCTTGTGTGTGAGAGAGGATGGACTGGGGCAAAGTCCATGCAGGGATGAGGCTCCACGCTGTGGCCGGCGCCATCTTGGGATCCCATGCTGTGTCTCTGCTCCATATCAATGAGGAAGTTTGTTAGGCAGTGTGTGGTATGCCGATTCTTCCTCTTCTTGCTCCCTGAAGCTGAGGCCTTCCTACGCTCCCACCACTCCGGACGTCAACATCAGACCCCCTCGAAAACCCCTCCGCTCAACCGCTCCCTGGATCAGAGAAGCCCTCGGAAGGACTCACCTAAACGCTTCAAGGGTACGGCCACGGATCCCTCCCGACCCAACCCGAACCACACCTGATCTGGCCTCCATGCCATGGACTCTGGCCTCCCCTCCGTTTTCCATCGGATCTCGTCTGAGGTTTTTCTCCGACCTTGCTACTGCTGTTCGCTGCCTTTCATGGCTCCCTTGCTCCCCCAGCGGGGACACCTTGATTCCCCCTCCCTACCTGCAACAAAGCGCCCCTAGGCGTCTTCCCTGGGATGCCACCCTTGCCATTTTGTCTGCCTGACCTGACACTCGCCCAGTTGCTAAGGTCACAGTTTATCCCTAGCTCTGCTTATCTACCGTGAGTAATATCTTGCACTAGCTATATGGTGACTTCATTCTGTTTATTCATAAGTGTCATTGTAATGTCTCTTTTGTACTGGTGCCCCCCTGGCCTCGCTGCTTTCAGCCATGACTCTAGTCCTCCCCTCTTACTACTCCCCTCAGTCGCATGACAGCTTTTGCCCTACATCGGGTCCTCAGGTCTCATGCTGATGTGGTCGTGACATGGGAGCCGGCTCTCGCAGTGATCCCATGCGGAAAAAAACGAAGTTCTCACATTTACTGTTATATTTGATGTTATTTTTGATGTTTTTGTTCCAGGCTCCTCCATTGCCCCCTCCCCCTCCATCCCCTGTTATCTCCCATCTACCCGGCACTTACATACGCTCATGCCCGCTGACTCCAACCCCCCGCGAGACACCACCGACGGTCCCCCCCATTGCCTCAATCACCCCCCCACGAACGGAACAATGCGACGGATACTCATATGTAATACCTTCTCAGACCCCCCCTCCCGCTAATTTTATAACATGAAAATAGTCTCCTGGAACGTGAAGGGCCTTAGATCCCCTAATAGAAGGATGAAAGTCCTCCGTCACCTCAAACGACTCAAGGCTGACATAGCACTTTTGCAGGAAACTCATTTGGCCACTCCCGATTTTCACCGCATGCAGAAATTATGGGTAGGCACAGTTCTGGGCTCAGATGCCATTGGCCGCAAGGCCGGAGTCCTACTACTGGTCCATAAAAATATCCCATGCACGGTCCTCGCGGTCCAATCCGATGCCCAAGGGCGTCTTCTGTCGGCTCATGTAAAACTAGGAACCAAGGAACTAGTAATATCTAATGTGTATGCCCCTAATAGCCCTGGCAGGACCTTCTACGGTGAACTATCTCACCTTCCACATTTAGTCGGAGGTGACTTCAATGACATTATGCATCATTTGGATGACAGATCCTCCCCTAAACGCCACAAGTCAGGGACCGACCCCCTCACCCCAACACTTTTCGCATCAACTATGGACTCCCTCCTCCTCCGAGACCTCTGGCGCCTACAACACCCCACAGACAGGGAATTCACCTTTTACTCCAACCCCCACACTGTTTTCACTAGGATCGACTACTTCTTTGGCTCTGACGACTTAATCCCTATGCTATATGCTACTGACATCTCTGACATTGCCATCTCGGATCACGCCCCAGTTCTAGTACACCTCGATAACCTTGACTTACCCCCCAATCCCCGGATATGGCGCTTCCCCTCTTATCTTCATAACCTGGCCGACTTCCAACAATTTATGGAGGGGGCTTGGTTGGAATACTCATCAGCTAACGCCTCTCACTCTGACAATCCCAACCTCTTCTGGGACGCCGGAAAGGCGTTCCTCAGGGGTCAGATTATCTCCTATGCCTCTTCCTTTAGACGAAACACCTTATCCAAATACAAATTAGCTAGTGCCCGACTACACCAGGCCCAAAGGGCTCTATATTTCTCTGACTCCCCAGATGATAGAAGGGAGTGGCTGGCAGCTAAGAGTTCTTTCGACACATGGGCGGACACTCTCGAACTGATTAAGAAGGCGAACCTAGACGCTACTCTTTACAGGTTTGGTAACAAATTGGGCAAACTGCTTGCTAGGCTCTGTAAGGGCTCTTTCCGTCCCACCCATATTACGTCCCTAAGGGATTCCAAAGGTGTCATACATAGCGCACCTCACCGGATAAATGAGACAATGCTCAAATTCTACTCCTCTCTTTATGCCCCGGACCCTATTGATAAACAGGTGGCCGATACATTCCTAGAAAAATTGGTAATTCCCAGAGTCTCCCCTTCCCAGCTAGAAGCCCTCAACGCTCCCATAACCTTACCTGAAATATCGGACGTTATTCGCAAACTTACCCCCTCCAAGGCACCTGGCCCTGACGTATTCACGGGTGAATTCTACAAGACCCTTCAAAAAATAGTGGAACCTACCCTCCACAAGGTTTATGTTGGCATGTGGTCCGGCGGCCCTTATCTACCTTCGGGATCGCAGGCCATCATTAAACTACTAGCTAAAAAGGGTAAGGACCCCCTAGAACCAGGATCTTATAGACCCATCTCCCTACTAAACCTAGATGTCAAAATCCTCTCCAAAATCATAGCGAATCGTCTATCTGACATCATCCCCTCCCTGATCCATCCAGCACAATCGGGCTTTGTGAAAGGCAGAACAGTCACTCTGAATATACGCAAAGTTATGCTAGCCCTAGAGCACGCAGCCCATCACCCAAAAGGAGACTTCGCCATCATCACGCTAGACGCCGAGAAAGCCTTCGACAACGTCAGCTTCGATTGGCTTGCTTTGACTATGTCGAAAATGGGCTTCTCGGGGCCGTTCTCCCACCTCATTGACACTATGTACTCGAACCCCTCAGCCAAACTAGTGGCCGTGGGCTTACTCTCTGACAGCTTCCGTTTACATAAAGGCACCCGCCAGGGATGCCCTCTATCCCCACTCCTGTTTAACATTGCCCTAGAACCCCTGTCCAGACACCTCTCCCAGATAGCACCCCTGCATTGTATTCAAATCGGAAATCACGATCTGCGTACCTCCCTGTTCGTGGACGACGTCCTTATTTTCTCAGCCGACCCCTCCTCCGACATGCCCACCATTAAAAAGGTATTCGATATATTCCGATCCTGCTCGGGCCTCCGAATTAATTACGCCAAAAGTGAAATCCTTCCTTTAGGAATCAAGCTCACCCCCTCCTGGTCCCTTAACTCCATCTTCACTGTGGCCAGGTCCCATATCACCTACCTCGGTATTAAAATCGGGAAGACGCCCTCCTCCCTATATTGTCTGAATTATCCCCCTCAGCGAAAATATCTCAAGAACTGATGAAGACTTCCGGTTCCGGCGCCACATGTAGGAGACGCAAGCTCCTGAGGCTCCGCTGTTACCGCACCGCTAATCGGCATACAAAACCCCGGCGCCGGCTCCTCTTGTGCCATCCTCCTTCCCTGCAAGCTGCACGGGTCCCAGCGCATGGAGCGATACCTCACGCAGACCCGAACACAGCGGGGATCGGGAGTTACGGATCCTCCGGCCGAACACGCGGCTCCGCCAATCATGGCGGCCCCAGAGGTGACACGTGGCGCTCCACCGTCCTGCGATCACACACAGCATCCTACACCGGGCGGCTCCCAGGGGATTGCCCCCCCGCTGGAAGCCATGGACACTGCCATACAAGCCCCTAGCCTATGTGATGATACCCACGAACGGATCGCTAAGGCAGTGGCTGCGCTGCTCTCTCCCACTATCACAGCTGCGGTTGAGAGAGCAGTGGCAGAGGGGATCCAGCAACTGCGTAGGGAGATAGGAGAGCACTCCCAAAGGCTGTCTACAGCTGAACAGCGCATCTCCTCGCTGGAAGACGACCAACACAGCGCGGAGGGGGCTCTGGAACGCCTCATGCAGGATCATCAGCATCTGCACGACCGCATGGAGGACCTCGAGAATCGGTCCAGGAGAAATAATTTGCGTATTATTGGTCTCCCAGAAACCCACAAACAGGGCTCCTTGATATAATACAGAACAAAAATTGCGCTTGTCACAAATAAATAATCAATTAGTCCCGGTGTAACAGTAACTAAAAGAAAATATAAAAGAAATGGGGAGGCAGCAGCTCTTGTACAGAGACACAAAGGGATACAACAGGAAAAACAAAGATTTAGAGCTGCGCCTTGTCACCCGGACTCAATGTAGTCAAAAGAGTCCATATATCGGTCATGTGGAGATAAACAATCCTTCAGACAGAGGAATGTAGCAATGAACATTGACTCCAGAAAGTCTCCGCTGGTCTTAGGTCAAGATGGCCAAGTATTAATCACCACTGTGCTCAAAATTAACTCTTCAGTGTGGCCCACCACCAGAAGTACAAGCAGCTTACCAGAGGAATGGCTGTAATCAGCAGTCGACTGTGACCCAGCCGCGGCCTTTGAGGGAACCAGGACGAATTCCAAATCCTAGGGCAGTGCCTACACCAGGGTTCCGCTCGATCAACTCCACCAATTAGATCATATGTGAATGATAGATAGAGGCAAACATAGCGTAATCCCGCTGGGACTTTTATTTAAAATCATAAAAAACCAGCATACTCACATTAAAGATGAGTTTGACAGGCATATAAAACACAATGTTGCCGGCCGGCAAACAGACAAGAAAGGACTCTCCTCCAAAGCGTGATGACGTCACCGCACGTCTTCCCAGACGCGTTTCGTCATAGGACGTTGTCAATGGGATAGGGCGTTGCGGTGAGTCATCACTTAAATAGGCCATTATTATTATTATTATTATATTTTGTTCTTTATTATTGCTGCTGTCTTCTCTGCTTGCCATCCCCCCTACTATCTGTTCAAATATGGACATTTTTGAATTTAGGGATAGTAAGATGGTAAACATAGAGGGGGTGTTTGAATCCTTTATAGAAGATGATAATGACTTGGGAGGGACTTTTGCCCGTCTCAAGAATCTTATGATCTCTGAAAATCATACCAAGTGGGACATAGTGTATTTAGAAACATATGTCAAACACCTCATGGTTTCCCGCAGTCTGAGGTGGGAGCTAGCACCGCAGAAAGGGGATATTGACCTCAAGGGCTGGTACTCCTACTTTAACCTAGCCGGGGTTTCCCTGTTACGTTTCCTATTAGAAAGGAAAGCCTCTAAACTTTCCAGATTAGATGATGAGATCAAACTCATCAAAGACAAACTCATTCCCAACAAGGATTGTGATGAATATCGCGAGAGGTCATCGGGTCTCCAAAAAAATCATGGAAAAAGAGGATAAGGAACAACGTATTAAAAAAAAGAAGAAGCACAATAGGGACCTCACTGACTACCATGAGGGCAATGTGTTTAGTTGGCAAAAGAAACTTGCAGAAGAACAAAATAAAACCAACTCTAACGATATGGACACTTTAGCCCACATGGAGGTGAGATCCATACCACAGGGGTCTCAACAAACACCCTCTGTGATCCCTAAAAAAAACATCACAGATGGTTTTAAAAAAATAGGACCACAATCGTCCCAATCCCCAAGAAGGGGTCATGGACCTCCTAGGGGAGGTCATCCATCGAGGGGCCAGACCCGCCCGTTCGGGGGCTCCCGAACTGATCATGTCCCCAATGTATATCATGGTCCACCACCTAAGACAAGGGGTTACCCAGTAAGAGGTAGGGGGTGGACACAGGGGGCATCTAGAGGGAAGGGAACATATGTTGACTACTCTAATGGATGGGGACAGGGACAAGGGTATGACCTGGACACCCATCCCCCCTCGCCATATAGAACGGAAGCAAACTCTGGTTGGGATTATAACATTTCAGTGTCCAACTCCTTCCTCCCACTATATGAGGAAGGACCGGAATATTTCCCAATTCCAGAGGTTTCGCAACGGATTCCTCCTCCCCCAACATATTTTAACAATGCCCGAGGTCCCAATTAGTGTTGAGCAGAATATGCCATATTCGAATTCGCGATATATCTCGAATATATAGTCGAATATTCGACATATATTCGCTAAATACGAATATTCGTGATATTTTTTGGAAATTAAATGATTGCGAATTTTCGCGAATTTTTGCAAATGCGAATTGCGAATTGCGAATTGCGAATGCGAATATTCAAGAAATGCGGAATGGAGCACTCTGATTGGCTCAGAATATTCGTGATATATTACAATATAAAATAATTGCGAATATTCGAGAAATGCGGAATGGAGCACTCTGATTGGCTCAGAATATTCGTGATATATTACAATACAAAATAATTGCGAATATTCGAGAAATGCGGAAGGAGCACTCTGATTGGCTCAGAATATTCGTGATATATTACAATACACAATAATTGCGAATATTCGAGAAATGCGGAAGGAGCACTCTGATTGGCTCAGAATATTCGTGATATATTACAATACACAAAAATTGCGAATATTCGGCAAATGCGGAAGGAGCACTCTGATTGGCTCAGAATATTCGTGATATATTACAATATAAAATAATTGCGAAATTTCGAGAAATGCGGAATGGAGCACTCTGATTGGCTCAGAATATTCGTGATATATTACAATATAAAATAATCGCGCGATATCGCTATTACCGAATAATCGCATTGCGATTTTTCGGCAATATAAAATGAGCGCTGCAGCTACTCGGCCCAAGGTCTCTAATCATACCAGCAATGCTTTTAGACGTCGATGGGGATCTCTAGGATGTGATCTGTTCTAAAAAAAAAATTAAAACATTCGAATATTCGAAATAGCGAATATTCGCCGCGATATTCGCGTTATTCGCGAATACTCGAATATGCAATATTCGTAGCGAATATTCGCAATGCGAATATTCGTGAGCAACACTAGTCCCAATCCCTTAGGCCCCCCAATACCCAATGGGTCAAATAGCTGGGGTTTTCACAAACCCACCCAAGGGCAAAAAAGGCAAGGAGAAAGACGAGGGACCAGAGGGGGGAGGCGGAGCAGAGCAATTAAAGCGAGCAAGGCTGTAGCAGGAAAGGGGATTTTCAATTTAAGTACCCAAGTTTTGAGTGAAGCGGAGAAATCGATTCTTGACAAAGGCCTCAAATTTGTTCCCCCCACTAATCTTGATAAATTCCACACATTTATGGACATACATAAATTTGTGAGGAAACTGCACATAAAACGGTATATGATGGGAATCTCACACAATGGGGCTGGTATCACCAACCAGTATCTCCATTCTGGGTTATCCAACGCATCCCTCTTCAATCCTCCAGGATCCCTCGCTCCTTCACTGAAAGTGTTTAGAGTTGTGCTCATTAGAGATCTCGGAACACTGGAGGTCGAAAAGGCTAGGCTCAGTAAGACCCTACATGAGGGTCTTGATTCTTTGTGTAAAAATAAAGAATTAGTAATAAGGCCGGCAGACAAAGAAGTTGTTTTGGATAAAGCAGATTACTTACGGGAACTGCATCATATTGTTGATGATACCAACACATATACTATGCTACCAGGGGACCCTCGTACTCAATACACGAAAACCCTTAAATTATTGGTGGATAGAGGCCTGTATGAGGGGATTCTAACGCCTAAAGAAAGATTACACCTGATACCTAAAGCGCCACGCACTCCCACAATTTATTATTTACCTAAGTTGCACAAAAACCCTACCCACCCCCCGTGACGTCCCATAGTTAGTGAGATTGATTCGATCACGTCCCGGGTGGGTAGGTATATCGATTTTTATTTACAGCCACTTGTGAAACAGATCCCCTCCTACATAAGGGATTCCAAACACATTATCAATTTACTGGCTAACTATTCCCCCACAAGGGACCTGTGGATGGTCACCATTGATGTAAATTCCCTATATACCATCATTCCCCACCACCTTGGGTTTGAGGACGTGCTATATTACCTCCAACTACAGTCGGGGCTGCAAGCCAAACAAATAGAGTTCATCATGTCCTTACTTAGATTTGCTGCCGCCTCGAACTATTTTTGGTTTGAAGGTAGTTTCTATCGTCAAGATATGGGAGTGGCAATGGGGGCAAAATATGCCCCAAGTCTGGCCAACCTATTTATGGCTAAATGGGAGGAGGATGTCATCATGTCCAACAATATGCCCCAAGTTATCCTTTGGGCTAGGTATATTGATGACATCCTCCTCCTATGGGCAGGTGACCACCAGGAGTTAACATCCTTTATGGCCTCCCTAAACAATAATGATAGAGGAATAGCCCTTAAGTTTGAGGCAAGCCAGACAGAGGTTCACTATTTAGATTTAAACATCAGAATAGTAGGGGATAGGTTTACTACCTCAACCTTCTTTAAGGAGACCGATAGAAACTCCTTCATACCCACTGACAGTTGCCATCACAGACCGTGGATCACTGGAGTTCCCAAGAGCCAGTATTTGAGGCTTAGGAGGAATTGTAGTGATACCACGGATTTCAAGAATCAAGCCTTTGTCCTGACAGGGAGATTTCTAGAAAAGGGCTATCATGAAGAAACTCTGAAAGTAACCATGGAAGAAGTGCTTAACACTGACAGAGTAAGCCTTTTGGCAGATAAGGCCCCAGTACAGGGTGATCAATTCTCACTGGGGGTGCCTTTTGTCACCACATATTCGGTACAACGTAAAAGTATTAAGCAACTCATTAAAAAGCATTGGCATCTAGCATTAAATGACAATGTGTTAAAAGATGTTCTCCCAGATAACCCAAGAGTCATTTTTAGGGGAGCCCAACCCCTAAGGACTCGGGTAGCGATTAACACCTTAAATCCCCCAACAAGGAGTAGGGTTTTTTTCGACCAATTAACAGGGTATTATAGGTGTAGAAAATGCAGAGTATGCGCCTTGAATTCCTGTCAAGAGAGGCGGATTACGAATTTTGTCTCTACGGTGACAGGTCAGGAACATACCATTAAACCATGCATTACGTGTATGTCCACAGGGGTCGTCTATATGTTGCAGTGCCCTTGTGGCCTACAATATGTGGGACGGACTAAACGGGCCTTACAGGTCCGCATCAATGAACATATAACTAACATCATAAGTGGATTTAGAAACCATTCGGTTTCGAAGCACTACCTCCTTAAACACAACAAAGATCCATCTAAAACTCTGTTTGTGGGGATAGATAAATTTAAACCCAACTGGAGGGGTAGTCATCTGGTAAGGACCATCTCAAGAATGGAAATGAGCTGAATATACCGCCTAAAATGTTATACACCATACGGGTTAAACATTGAAACTGATGTCAACGCGTTTATTAATAATGCTTAATATTGTACTGGAATTCAATGTGAGGTGTGGTCTATTTTACTGCTGACGCCAAGGGAAATGATAGGTTGGTCCTTGGTCAGGAGATTGTTTTTTTCGGATCAGATATACCATTTTTTCCTTTGGGTTAACTAGCTATAACATTTTCCACACAGTGTCGGAATTAAATTAAAAAATATTTTTTTGCCCCCTATTTCCCTTTGCCCCTTTTTTTTTTTTCCTTTTTTCCCTCCTTTTTTTACTAAGCCCATGTAATTATGAGCCCTGTATAATGATCACTATACAAAAATTAAATAGTTTGCACTTATGGTAATTATATTTAACATTTTCCACACTTGATTGGAATGATATTAATAAAATATTTCTCCAATCAAGTATTATGTTTTTTTAGTTTTATTAGAGGCTCAATAACAATGAGCCCTCTAAATATTTTCGAGATCACCAACACCCTACTAGTGTATATTATTTGGTGTTCACATTTGCACTGGAGTTTCTAACTGAAACCCTGTTGCATATCTACTTAAATGCGGTTATGCATAAACTTTTTATTCAAACCCTCTGTGGGCTTATAATCACATTAATACTAATGTTTAGTTCACTCTCTTAACCTTAGTTATGATTTTCACCTAAGTCGGGGGATGCATTAAGTATAGGGCTTATACCCCTTTTCCATTATTTTTTTGCATTTTTTTATTTTATTCTGAATTCCATCTAATACGTTTGATCGGCAGCTTCTGATCATTACCAGTATTATATGGTTTAGATAAGGTCAAGTCAGACAACTTGTTTTGGCCGGGCTCTTCCTTTGTTTTCTCCCAATGGGATGACATCGCTGCATTTTTAAAAAAATCCACTAGATGTCGCCATAATGAGGATTAGATATACAAAACGAGAATGATGTAGCAGGCATTTGCCAGAAATTTCCCGTGTTCGCGCTACCAAATAAAAGTTTTTTTCTGCTTCTTCTTTTTTTCTTTTTTTATTCCTGTGGGACTACAAGATAAGGTTTTCGCCTGCTGTATCTCCTAAGGAAAGTTTTTTTAAGTTTTGTAGTTTGTGCTAGCATTAGCTTTGGATGAGGTCAAGTATTGGCATCTTGCCCTTGTCCAAGATGACGTCTGCAGCTTTTGGATCTACACCTCACGGCGAGGTCCTGGCCTATTTAAGTGATGCCTCACCGCAATGCCCTATCCCATTGACAACGTCCTATGACGAAACGCGTCTTGGAAGACGTGCGGTGACGTCATCACGCTTTGGAGGAGGGTCCTTTCTTGTCTGTTTGCCAGCCGGCAACATTGTGTTTTATATGCCTGTCAAACTCATCTTTAATGTGAGTATGCTGTTTTTTTATGATTTTAAATAAAAGTCCCAGCGGGATTAGGCTATGTTTGCCTCTATCTATCATTCACATATGATCTAATTGGTGGAGTTGATCGAGCGGAACCCTGGTGTAGGCACTGCCCTAGGATTTGGAATTCGTCCTGGTTCCCTCAAAGGCCGCGGCTGGGTCACAGTCGACTGCTGATTACAGCCATTCCTCTGGTAAGCTGCTTGTACTTCTGGTGGTGGGCCACACTGAAGAGTTAATTTTGAGCACAGTGGTGATTAATACATGGCCATCTTGACCTAAGACCAGCGGAGACTTTCTGGAGTCAATGTTCATTGCTACATTCCTCTGTCTGAAGGATTGTTTATCTCCACATGACCGATATATGGACTCTTTTGACTACATTGAGTCCGGGTGACAAGGCGCAGCTCTAAATCTTTGTTTTTCCAGGGCTCCTTGATAGACATTTGCTCGACCGCTCTGCCAGAACTGTTGGGCCTAGGCCACAGATGCGTAGTGGAGAGGGCCCATCGTATAGGTACCTTATCCGAAGATCGCCCTCGCCCCAGACCAGTGATAGCACGGTACTTAAATTATGCTGTCCGCACAGATATTTTACAAGCATTCCGCAAATCTCGTTCGGTGGAACTAGTGGGGCACAAGCTTCTGCTGTTTGCGGATTACTCGGCGGAAGTCTCCCGTAAGCGCAAAGAATTCCAACCGATTTGCACCGAACTTTATAAGAGAGGTATGCGCTTTACCTTGGCCTACCCTGCCATCCTGCGTTTACAATCCCCGGATGGGGAACAACTGACGATTCAGTCATCGGATAAGGCTAAAGCCTTCCTTCAGTCCCTGAATGCTGAGAGATCGTCCAATGCCACTTATGCGGACCGTGTGAAGCAAGGACCGAGAGACCAAAGGAGTCCACGCAAAGAACCCCCTAAGAGACTAAAATCTACGTCGCCATTCAAATACCATGAATCTGGATGAGGCTTAAAGGTCCCTGCCATGTCGGTCATGGCGCTTTATTTTTTTATTTTTTTGCTGCTATGCCGGCCGTTCCTGGGCTCCTGTTTGCCTATTTACCCCCCCTGGAAGCCGGCCCACTGCCTTTACTGTTCTTTACCAAATGTGTTCAGTTTACTAGGAACTACTGCCACCTTGATACGAGTAGATGTTCTATTTTCTATATGACCCCAGTTGTCAAACTGCAATTTGCTCCAAACAGCCAGGGAGCTTCCTCTTCACACCTGGCGAGCATTGTTATTGTATCTGTACACTTAAGTGCATATATCATAGTTTTGTTTTTCTTTTTCGTTTAAGAGGATGTCATGTATTCCCGTCACGCGGCCCTCCGTACCCGCTGGTGCATTGACCAAGACCCCTGGGCCAAACTTCTTGGTCGGTGTGGTCTCACCTTGGAGACGGTGCCGGGCTCTATGATCTTTGTCTCGGCGGTACAGCAGCACGTCCGGTGGAGGAAATACATGTGGAAAAAAGAGAAGTCATACATGATGTTTTTTTCTTGTTCTTTAATTACTAATTTGTTCTCCTTATTCTTTTTTTTCTCCCCTTCTCTTCTTTTTTCTTTACAGAGAGGATGGTTCTACCAGAACACCGACAATTCCCAGAGGTCCAGTGTCGTACTCCGCATCACTCACAAACACCTGTCAGAAGGTAAACATTATCCACAATATCATACTATTGATCCTCCCGAACACACATTATGTCTCAGGTCCGCATAGTCTCTTGGAATGTCAAGGGACTTCGTTCCCCTGCCAAACGCACTAAAATACTTCGACATCTTAAAAGACTCAAGGCCGATATTGTCCTGCTGCAGGAGACACATCTAGAGGAAAAAGACTTTTTCCGTATGCGCAAGCTTTGGGTGGGGAAAGTACTGGGCTCAGCGTCGCTCAATCGCAAGGCAGGCACAATCATTCTACTACATAAAAACCTTGCATATGATTTTCTCGCTGTCGACAGCGACGATGAGGGTAGACGGGTATCCATTCACATGAAATTTCCACAGGGCGAACTCAGGATTTCTAACATCTATGCCCCTAATTCCCCAGACCACGTATATTTTGCACGACTAGCACCTTTTTATCTCTTGATGAGTCTATCCCCCACCTTGTGGGAGGAGACTTTAACTCGACGATGTGCGATAGAGATGATAGGTCAAAATCAGGATCCCGTTCGACAAGTCCACGATCGACTCGTGAGACTCCTTTTTCCCGTATGTCCCAGGCCCTTAACTTACTTGACGCGTGGCGATTGCAACATCCGGTAGACACGGAATACACTTTCTTCTCCCCCGTTCACAACTCCTTCGCCAGATTAGACTACTTTCTATGCACCCATGCGTTGTTATCGCGGATCTCCCAAACGGCCATTCATGATCTGGTGATCTCCGATCACTCTCCTATATCTATATCGCTTAATTACGGTCAGCCACACGCATCTGTCAGACAATGGAGGTTCCCAGCCTTTCTATCTCAAATTGACAACATCAAAACAACACTACGGGATGCATGGGAGGAGTACTCACAAAATAATATCCAACACTTAAATGACCCAAACTTATTCTGGGAGGCGGGTAAGTCCTGTCTGAGGGGGAAGATCACTTCGCTTACTTCAGCATACAAAAAAAATGCCCAGAAACAATATCTGGAAGCTAGCGACAGGGTAAGAGCATCACAACTGCTTCTTAATACCACCCGCTCAGACGAAAACCTTAAAGCATGGATTGCCGCGAAAGCTCATTTTGATGCTTGGGCGGAGAAGGTAGAACAGACGAAGTTGTCCGCACTACAATTATCTTATTTCAAATTTGGCAATAAGGCTGGGAAGCTGCTTGCAAGACTCACCAGGGGCGCTTTCACTCCTACACATATACGCACACTGCGCAACCCTGATGGTTCCCTTTCCTCAACTCCTGAGGACGTTAATAAAACATTGCAAAATGTTTACGTTAAACTTTACGGCAATGAACCTATAGACGTCGACCTTGCTGGCGACTGGCTAGACAAAGTCACCCTGCCACTGATCGACCCAACTAAACTGACACACTTGAACGCTCCCATTACTTTAGAGGAAATTAAACAAGCGATTGGCGGTCTATCTAATGGAAAAGCCCCGGGCCCGGATGGCTACACGCCTGAATTTTACAAGTTGCTTCTACCTGACATTGCTCCCACATTGCACTCCGTTTATAATCACATCTGGGATGGCGGTCCCTATCTCCCCACGGGTCATCTGGCGAACATTAAGCATATTGCTAAAAAAGGAAAAGACCCCGTAGATCCGGGTTCGTTTCGTCCCATCTCCCTTTTAAATGTAGATTCCAAGATACTCTCTAAAATAGTGGCTAATAGGCTAGGAGACATCATGCCATCCCTTATCCATAGCGCACAATCGGGCTTTACCAAGGGGAGATCGGCGGCAGCCAACATCCGTAAGGTTCTATCAGCCCTTGAATATGCTAAAACCCACTCTTCTGATGCCACAGTAATAGTTACCCTTGACGCCGAAAAGGCCTTTGATAACGTTAGTTTTCACTGGCTCTCCCTGGTCATGCCTCGATTTGGGTTGACTGGCCCCTTCAATAACTTTATACATAGTATGCATTCCGCCCCTTCTGCCACAATCACTGCAGCAGGCATCCAATCCCCGCCCTTCCGCTTACATAGGGGCACAAGACAGGGCTGCACCCTCTCCCCCTTACTCTTCAATCTTGCTATAGAGCCCCTCTCACGTCTTCTTTCTTCGTCCCCCCTCTTACATGGTCTACCTTTTGGCCGTGAGGACATGAGAGTGGCTCTATTTGCTGACGATATACTCATATTTTCTTCCTCTCCACACACTGACATTCCCGTCATCCAATCGATCTTTGACACGTTCCGCAAATGCTCAGGGCTAAAAATACATTTTTCCAAAAGCGAGATATTACCCTTAGGCACATGCAATCCACACTCCAGCCTCCCCCCTTCCTCCTTTAGGATCTCGGAGTCTCACATCACCTACTTGGGGTTGAAGATTGGCAAGGAACCATCCTCTCTTTACCACCTAAACTATCCTCCTTTGATAGACAAAATAGTAAGTGAACTAGAGACCTGGGTGGCTCTGCCGCTGTCGTTTCTCGGGAGATGTGCACTTTTCAAGATGGTGAGTTTTGCCCGTCTACTATACCCTTTACAAACGTTACCTCTGCTATTGAAACATAAGGATGTGCAAACTCTGAATAAGGCTATCACAAATTTTTTATGGAAAAATACTAGGCCGAGAATTGCGCTGACAAAGCTTTATCTAACGAGGGACGAGGGTGGTGTGGGTCTACCGAATATTAGGATATATAATTTGGCTTGCCTCCTGAGAGTGGGTTTGGACCGGATACTGGGGTCTTCCAGATATTCTAACTATGCCCTGGAATCATGGATGACCAACCCCATAGACTTGGCGGCTCTACTCCATTGCTCGATCCAAAAACTACCAGTTACCATTAAACAAAATTTACTTTTTCGCGACACTGTAGTGGCGTGGCGCGAGATCAGGAACAAATTGGGCCTCTCTCCCCATATTTCAAATCACCTTCCAATTGGAGAGATAAGGGTCTAGTTAAGATTTGTTCATTGTTTCGGGACTCATCAGGTTTTTTCAAATCATTTTCCCAACTGTCACAGGAATTCTCGCTTCCCCCTAACCATTTTTTTCCATTCATGCAACTTGTAGACTTCATTGGCAAGACCTGCCCAATAAAATCCGTCAGGCTAAAAACATCTTTTATTGACACGCTGCTAGCAAACAACAAGCTATCCATTTCGGACATCTATACCCCTCTACACGCAAAATTTATGAAGCCTCTTAAGTACACTTCTGTGTCCTCATGGCCTAAAGACCTGCCAGGTCATCTAAAAGTAGATGATATTATACGAGGCTATAGGCTCTGCAGAACTGTCACTCAAAGTGAAACCTGGAGATAAACACAGTTTAAAATCATGCACAGGGCGTATTACCCCTTCTCCACAACTCGGTCACCCGACATAGGCCCAGTTTGTCCATGGTGCCTGACTAACAAACCGACTCTAGTGCATCGTTTCTGGTCTTGTCCCACTGTTATCACCTTCTGGTCAGTGATTATACGTTTCATATTTGATGTGACTCATTTATCTCTGGATTCAGAACCTGGCCTACTTCTGTTTGGATGCCCCCCCCCCCCCGGACGGAGCCACATTCTTCGGCCTTTAGTTCACTGCCTAAAGGCATTCGTCAGTGGATACTCCTCACTCTACTTGTGGCCCGTAGATCCATTATGCTTCATTGGATATCTTCTGCTCCACCTTCCCTCGCAACTACGATAAAAGAACTGAAATCTCTACTCTTCAAAGAAAATCTCGACTTACTCACCAACGCCTCACAATCTGAACCTAAGTTCGATCAGAAATGGGCGGCCTTTATCGACTACAGCCTACCTGCCTCTGAAAGACAATCCCTG
The DNA here is from genome assembly GCA_029574335.1 of Rana kukunoris. Lineage (NCBI taxonomy): Eukaryota > Metazoa > Chordata > Amphibia > Anura > Ranidae > Rana > Rana kukunoris. The sequence goes on along the minus strand of CM056050.1, from coordinate 195,688,518 downwards.
CTATCCAAATCTTTCAACTTCTTTACTTATAACTAGCTGGGAGGACCATTCCCCTGCCCTTGTTTCAGCAAAAGCTATACTGTTCTACTGTTCCAATGCTCATTTACCTCTAGATAGTATTTGTGTTCATTATTTGTGCTACTTTCAAAGTGTCGATGTGTCTTTCTTTTTATGCTGTATGACCCAGCCTCAGGCTTTTCCTTGTGTGGTATTTTCAATAGGATTTTGGTACAACGTTTCTCTTTCTTCCTTATCGCCCTCTCTCTTTCTTACCCACCTCATCCCCCTTCTTTCCTTCTCTCTTCTCCTCTGTCTTCCTCTTTTCTCAATTCTCTTTCAAATCTCTCTTCGGTTCTCATCTCTTGGGGAGCTGGGAGCTTGTTACGGTGGCCTAGAGCCACACTTAGGTACTGCCTTTTGTACTATTGCTCCCTTTCCATGGATATTGCCTCATGTATTGTTGTTCCCTTTTCATTTACCATGAGCAATATATATCTGTACCTATGTTTCCCTTTGCCAAATATCAATAAAATATTTTTAAAAAAAAAAAAAGAACTGGTGAACTGGATGGATCTACCCCTTTCGCTCCTGGGTAGATGTCACCTCGTTACAATAGTTAGCTTTGCTAGGTTGCTGTACCCAATGCAAACAATTCCACTGCTCCTCCGCCACAAGGATATTAAACAAATTGAATCGGCCGTTTCAAAATGTATCTGGCGGGGCAGAAGACCTTGTATTGCTATGAAAAAACTCTTTCTTCCCAGGGGCGAAGGGGGTGTCAGCCTCCTAAATGTAAGAACATATAATTTAGCATGTTTGCTCAGAATCGGCCTTGATTGGATCTCTCAATCTTCACGTTACTCCAATTACTCTCTGGAATCTGCAATGGCTCACCCATTTACCCTCACAGCCCTCCTCCACTGCAAATGATAATCTGTCCCTCCCCTGTACCAACACAATCTCCTGCTAAGAGACACTGTTATTGCTTGGAGAGAAGTCAGGAAAAGCCTCCGGTTGTCCCCTTTTATATCCCGACACCTACCAATTCAGGGAAACCCGAGTTTCCCCCCAGGAATGGACAACAGACCCTTCCAAATCTGGCAGGACAAAGGCCTCACTAAGTTTTCATCCCTATGCGATGCTTCCTCTGGTTGCCCCCTGCCCTTTGAGACGATTGCCGCAACCTTCTCACTACCTCCATCCCACGTGTTCCATTTCTGGCAATGTACCAACTTTTTAAAAGCCACTTGTGAAGATGCTGCAAAACGTTTCTCCCCCAACTTTGCTGACCAGCTTCTTGCTGAGGGTTCCTACAAGATCTCTGCCATCTACAGACCACTACTCCTGCAAACTACCCCCTCCTTACTCTCCTCATCTGCGGCCAATTGGGGAAGGGACTTCCCAGGTGACAACCTGTTGGACAAACTGCTGCAGGGGCTCAACAAAGTCCACCGCTTGACTCCTAATGAAATCTGGAGAGAAACCCAGCTAAAGATCCTCAACCGGGCATTTATTCCTTTTCTACACTCGGCCACTGACCAAAGCTCCGCTACTTGCCCCCTGTGCCACCAACAGAGGCGCTCCCTAACCCACCGCTTCTGGTCTTGTTCGTTTATATCCTCTTTCTGGGATAAAGTGCTGGCCTATATCTTCAAAATCACTTTGCTAAACCTACCCAAGGACCCTCTGCTCCTTATTTTCGGCTACTGGGACCCCCTGCTACTGCAACGATCGCGGCTGACAGGACCCTCCACATCCGACCTCTCGCCCCCTGCTGCTGTCAACAAAGACTGGCCTCTGATTTGCCTCCTTGTCGCACGCAGGGCTATTCTGAAGAACTGGACCACCTCAAACTGCCCTTCTGAATCTCAGCTACAGCGAGAGCTCCTCCTTCTTCTGTATAGAGAACGTTCCACCACGGACTTCAACTGCGAGACCGCCAAATCTCGGTTTCTGTCAACCTGGGGGCCCTTCATGCACTCTACTCTCTCCCCAGAGGAATGCTCCAACTTTGAGCATTTCACGTTCTCCTACTTCAAATCTCCCCCGCCATCTATACCTAGAAGGAATAACCTCCCATAATGCCGTGGAGGCCTCACAGCTCTGTCACGATATTGTAATGCAGGTTACTGTTCCATTTTGTATCCTCCCTCGTACCTCTGCTCTGGTGCTCGCAAACCCACAGTAACCCCCTTCCCCCCTCCCCCCCAGAGGGTACCTTCTACGAAGCGCTACAGATAACTTGTTTTCTGCTCGTATAATTTCTTAGGTCCATACCTGTGTCTAAGATCTACCTAGTTCACCAGAATGTTGTTTGCTGCTATTTGTTGAATATTGTTTTGATTGTATCCTTTCTACGCCTACCTGGAAGGTACTAGGGTATATCTTTGCGCTGATATCCCCTATTCATACACCTTTCATCGCTACAAAGTATATACTTTACCTGTATCTTGATTGCTACATCCGCCAATTTCCCATACCCTCTGGCTATGTTACTGTTTTAGTAAATAGGGTGTGCTGCGCTGCTAAAATAAATACATCAATACTATATGTGATAACAAAATGTGCATTGAATACAAAAAGAAATAATTAAAAAACCAACACCAAGTGCTCCAATGTATAACAAAATCACATAAAAAAGCAAACAGTGTTGACAAAGTTCATAAAGTGTTGGTATTCAGCTCCAGGGAAAATTCAAAGTTCAGTGAGTTCAGAGAAATATCCCAAGTAGGAGATTGTGATTCTACAGGACAGAAGAGAGCCTCCACCTCCACCTCTTAATGCAGATCTGCTTACCAGATAGATAATAATCACAAGCCTCAACAGCACAGCAGGCTGGATTGCCTTAACGAGTATCAACGTGGAATCCTGTGTGAATCTCCAAACTCAGTCTCAATGCGGCTAGGTCCCAAAAAGCAATCACTCCCAAAGTGTAGCCAAGAAAAGAAAAGGGATGCCAACATAGAGTAGTAACGTTTTAAAAGATTTAATAAAAGAAATTTGATTGCACTTACAAATAACGAATCCTTTAGAAGCATATAAATAGTAAGCCGGCCGGCTCTCACAATCCGCCCGTCCTTCCGGATGGTCGTGAGGATAAAAACAATGGTGTCGTCAGCACGCCGTTCCTCCCTACGCCGTTTCGTCCAATAGCAGACTTCTTCCAGGGGCACGAGCGGCGTGCTGACTCGCCACCTTTTGAACAAAGGACTAAAATTCGCCCCACCTAAAAAACTAAATAAATTCCAAACGTATATGGATATCCACCAATATATACGTAGGGTAAACATCAAACGGTATTTTGCAGGTTTGCCCTCTACTGAACGACCATTGGCCCAACAAACTTTCAAACATTCAGGATTGGCTAATGCTTCTACATGGAATCCCCCTGGAGCATTGGCCCCTGCAATTAAAGTATTTGTGATGTTGTGTTAAGGGATTTGGAGGCTGTCAAAGTCTCCAATATCTCAATGGACCAGGAACTAACCAAGGGACTTGACTCTCTATGTAATAATAAAGAGCTTGTCATCCGTCCATCGGATAAGGGTGGAGGCATAGTAGTTATGGACAGGTCTATGTACATCACTGAAACCAAGAAAATTGTGGATGACCAAGCGACTTATACACCACTATTGAGAGATCCAGTTATTCAATACAAATGCTCTCTTGAGATCTTGATTAAAAAAGGTGCAGATCAGGGAATTCTTAATGAAAAAGAACAGACTTTTTTAGTCCCGCGAGCACCAAGACTTCCAGTGTTATATTGTCTCCCAAAAATCCACAAAAGCCTTACTTGCCCCCCTGGACGTCCCATTATTAGTGGGATTGATTCTATCACGTCCAGGGTGGGTAAGTATATAGATCATTTTCTACAACCCCTCGTTCAGCAAATGCCCTCTTACCTAAAAGACACAAAACATGTCATTAACTTACTGTCTCAATTTCAACCAGACGAGAATATGTGGTTAGTGACAGCAGATGTAAGTTCACTGTACACCATCATCCCACATCATATAGGGATATCTGCTGTGAAACATTATCTAGATGCACTTTCCGATTTGTCTGAGATACAAAAGGATTATTTGATTGAGCTCCTTGAGTATGCGGCCAGTCACAATTATTTCTGGTTCGATCACAATTTCTATCGACAAACAAGAGGCGTCGCTATGGGTGCCAAATATGCACCTAGTTTGGCCAATTTGTTTATGGCCAAATGGGAGGAGGATGTCGTCTATAATGACCTGAGCCCGCATATCAAACTATGGGCCAGGTACATCGACGACATCCTCCTCCTGTGGACTGGAACCAGATCTCAATTAGACAAATTAATTTCCCTTTTGAATAATAACAACAGAGGTATTGTGCTAACATATGAAGCCAGTCAAGACGTTATTAACTTTCTAGACCTCACCATTGTAAAGGAAGAAGGAACATTTAAAACAAAAACTTTCTTTAAAAAGACAGACAGAAACTCCTACATACCAATAGGAAGTTGCCATCATAACAACTGGCTAAAATCTGTTCCCAGAAGTCAATTCATCAGGATGAGAAGGAATTGCACAACCCTGGATGACTATAAGACTCAAGCAGATATTCTTGCCAATAGGCTGTCTGAAAAAGGATACGATCAAAGAATGCTTGAAACCACTCTAATAGAAGTGGGGGAAATAGATCGTTCTCAGCTTTTGAATTGTAGTGTTAAAAACAACCAAGCGGGACCTACAGTCCCGCTTATCACTACATATTCCAGCCAACATTATAAGATCAAGAACATTATAAAAAAACACTGGCATATACTTGAAAACGATAGAGTCTTAAAAACTTTCCTACCCCCAAACCCACAAGTGATTTTTAGGGGTGTACCTTCTTTGAGGGACAAAATAGCCCCCAATGTGGTGGACCCTCCGGCGAAAAAGGTCTCTTTCTTTCAAAGAGGTATCGTAGGTTACCATCAATGCCGGAGGTGCCAGGTTTGTACGTTAAATAAATTAAAAATGAAAAAAACAACATCATTCTTTTCAACCAGTACCTCCAGGGAGCATAAGATTGAACCCTTTATAACCTGTAGCTCTACTGGCATTGTTTACCTGCTGCAATGTCCTTGCGGGAAACAATATATTGGTAGGACCAAACGTACAATGCAAGTACGACTGGGGGAACACATTACCAATATTCGATCAGGGTTTTCCCAACATTCAGTGTCAGCACACTACGATCTATATCATAGTCGAAACCCTGAAGGCACGATATTTCTGGGGATCGACAAATTTGATCCCCATTGGAGGGGTAGTTCCTTAGTTAGAGGACCCTCAGACTTGAAATGTCCTGGATTTATCGAGTCCGGACATACCTACCTTATGGGTTGAATGTGGACACGGACGTCAACGCCTTTATAGATAACAGCTGATCTATTTTTACCATTATTGTAGTGTGTACGTGCTCTGATGTCTGGGTAGATCTGATATTCATTAAGTTCCAATTTGTCTCATCCTCCCCTTGCCCTTCTGACTTAGTAGCAATTTCACACTGTTACATTGTCTAGCCTAGATGGTTCTCACCATCAACCTCTTGAACCATTTTTGAATTTTAATTTAATTCCTGTCTTTATTTTTACATTTATTTTTGATTTTTCCAACATGGTCAATGTATGCTGTAAGTTGGATTTCTGCTCCTACAGTTATTTCCAACACAGATGGTTTTCCTTGTTTGGTTATATTCATTTTTTATAAAGGGCATAATATATATTCTCTTTTTAATATATTATCTGGTAGTGTTATACCATATTGATATACATTATCTGTATACAAAGGAACCATGCTTCTAAAGGATTCGTTATTTGTAAGTGCAATCAAATTTCTTTTATTAAATCTTTTAAAACGTTACTACTCTATGTTGGCATCCCTTTTCTTTTCTTGGCTACACTTTGGGAGTGATTGCTTTTTGGGACCCAGCCGCATTGAGACTGAGTTTGGAGATTCACACAGGATTCCACGTTGATACTCGTTAAGGCAATCCAGCCTGCTGTGCTGTTGAGGCTTGTGATTATTATCTATCTGGTAAGCAGATCTGCATTAAGAGGTGGAGGTGGAGGCTCTCTTCTGTCCTGTAGAATCACAATCTCCTACTTGGGATATTTCTCTGAACTCACTGAACTTTGAATTTTCCCTGGAGCTGAATACCAACACTTTATGAACTTTGTCAACACTGTTTGCTTTTTTATGTGATTTTGTTATACATTGGAGCACTTGGTGTTGGTTTTTTAATTATTTCTTTTTGTATTCAATGCACATTTTGTTATCACATATAGGGGTCAATTCACAAAGAGAAACGTTATTGGTTTTCTTCAGGTGTTAAATTAGCACTCCTTATTTAACGCTAGCAAACATGGTATTCACGAAAGCTATAATCGTTATTTAACACAGTCGTTATGGTTTTCAACTGACTCTTTATCCAAACGTTATTCTAACTACTCAGACGTTATTATTAAGATTCGGGACGTTAAAATAACTCTTAAGATTGTTAAATAATGCTGGAGAGATGCATTCTGGGAGCAGAAGGGGAGGAGAACAGCTGCATGTGGAAAAGAGCAGATACAGAGAGAGAGAGGGAGACACAAGCAATACACATGGAGATTGAGCATGTGATGTGCAAAACTTCTAGTGTGTGCTTTTCTAAAGCCATGTGTATTTCCTCATACAGAGAATAAATCATGGGAGATGATAATCGGAATTTAGCTATCACCTGGGTTTCAGAAAAGTCATCCAAAATAGTATGTGAACGGAATACACGTTTATAAATCTGAACAACATTCTAACGTGTTCTTCTTCGCCTCTGGATAATTTTAAGTTCAAATAGAGCACGGTTCTAGCTTGCCCAACACTACACTACACTACAAAAATCGCCAAAAGCTTCCTCTAACAACAAAATATCGCCTGGGAAATGTCATAACGCCACCCTGAGGGAGGTGTTAATTTAACGATTGCTTAACGATTGATAACTGTCCAAAAAATCTTTGTGAATTGCACTTCTGTACATATTTAACGATTTGAATCTTTAAAATAACGATTTGAATCTTTAAAATAAGGATTTGAATCTTTAAAATAAGGATTTGAATCTTTAAAATAACGATTTGACTCTTTAATAAGGATCCACACCTTAAAATATTGTTTCTGTGTAGGGAAACGTTATTTGATGATTTTTCAGAGCGTTAAATCGTTTAGTGAATTGAACTAGCTTCAATAACGTGCAAAATCGTTAAAATAACACTCGCAATCTGAAAATACAGCTTTGTGAATTGACCCCATAGTATTGATGTATTTATTTTAGCAGCGCAGCACACCCTATTTACTGTTTGCATTTTGTTTGTCTGACATTTGTGCTGCAGCAGCACTCACGTTTATTCATATTTAGGATTGCTTGGTCTTGCCACCAATCCAATTCTTTGTTTTATATTAGAACTGCGCAGTATTTTCCACTGTTTTTCATATGTTACTGTTTTATTGTGTTTTCCTTTACTTCCCCCTTGTATGACCTTTTAAAACTCAATAAAAAATTATTTAAAAAAAAAAAGTATATCGTGGAACTGAAGAAAGGCAACCAAACTGATCAGAGGCACAGAGGAGCTCAGTTATGAAGAGAGATTAGGGGAATGTATTCTCTCTTAAAAATAGGAGATTAAGGGGGATATGATTACCATGTATAAATACATAGATGGTTCATATAGTGAACTTAGTGTTGAGTTGTTCACTTTAAGGTCATCACATAGGACAAGGGGACACCTTAAACTGCAACCTGGAAAAATAAAAAAATAAACTCTGGCCCCGACCGAGTCTGACTGCTCCTAAATAAACCCCCCCACCCACAGACCACCAGCCAGAGTTGTGGGGAAGAGGACACGCTCACCCCCCTTTCCTGACATGCTGGGCTGCTTGGTAGGATAGGGGTCTGGTATGGATTTTGGAGGGGACCCAAGCCATTTTTTTTACATTTTGACAAAAAAATTGGGTAAAATGTATTAAAATCTATACCAGACCCTAAGAGCCTCTTATGCATTGGAGAGGACCCCATGCCAAATTTGGAATTTGGTAGAAAATAAAGAAACCCCCCCAGGGACCCCTACTAACTCTCATTTCTTTCTTCCCTATCTATTTTTTCTCCTACCTAAGATTACCTTTTCTTTTATATTCTTTCTCTTCTACTTGTCCCCCTGTCTCTCTTTCCTCTTTCATTTACTCTTTATATAGGTAGCATACATTTTATTTCCTTTATCATTGTACGCAGTTCCACTATTTAGTATAAGATTTTAGATTATATGATACATTATTTATTTTATTTTTATTTAAAAATGATATTCTTAATAATTAAGACCTTTTTTTAATCTAAGGTCATCTTATATTAACCTGGTCTAAGTTGGTTGTATCCTTTCTTTCTGTTTTTCGTTAAACTACTGTACTTTTAGTTTATGTTGGAACTACAACTCAATATTGTTAACATATATGTGATGTTTATATTCTTTTTGCTGCCACCATATGTACTTATGTATACCAATTGTTAAAATTCAAAAAAACTATTTAAGATAAAAAAAATTAAAAATAAAGAAACTAAAGCTTTATTTTTCATTGCTGACATTCTTTTCACACGTCACATTTATATCACACATTTGCTACTTTCATGCAACTATTGAGGGTTTGCATGTCTATGACCCTCAAGTTTCATGAAAGTCGGGCCAAAGTAGTGCAGGAACTACTTTAAATTTGCTGCTACCTTAAGTCACACAGATATGAACGGTGCTCATTGGGAAACATGGGGTGAAATTTGTCATGCAACTTTGGGGGTCCAAAGCCGCATGACAAGTTGCACAAGTGTGAATGGGTCTTTTGTTTGTGAATTGTTTGTTTCAGCCACAAAATTCCAACACTGTTAATTTTTTTCAAAAATCTTTGCATTTTAACCTCTTAAGGACCACCGCATGTACATTTACGTTTGCAGAATGGCACCAACAGGCACATCAACGTATATATATGTTGGTGCCTTGAGGGGGTTTGGGGGTCCGATCGGGACCCCCCCCCCGTACATGCGGCGGTCCGGTTACCTGGCCGAGCGATCCATGCAGAGGGGGCGGCGGTTCGTTTTTGTCCGCCCCCTCCGGATCGCTCCCCTGCCCTGCACTTCCTCCTCCTGTGTAAACACAGGAAGGAGGAAGTGATGTGATCTCTCCCTTCAGCATTTTTTTCAACCGCCGCTGAGGAGAGATCACATCGCACAGTAAGTCTGCACAACACTACACTGACACACACTACCCATATGCACATTAACCCCTTGCGATCAACCCCCCCACCCCTCCCCCCTGTCACAGTGTCACTGAATGCAGTGATCATATGTATGATCACTGCAGTTAGTGTCAGTGTGACAGGCAGTTAGTGTTAGGTCCAGGGTAGCCCCCGTACCCCCCAATAAAGTTTTAACCCCTCGATCACTGCCCTAGTTAACTCTTTCACTCCCTATTGCCAGCGTCACTAAGCGATCATTTTTCTGATCGCTGTATTAGTGTCGCTGTTCCCGCTATGTAGCTATTTTTATTATTGTGATTTTTTTTTTACTAAAGACATGTGGCTAAATAAATTTTGGCCTAAATGTTTGACAACATTTTATTTTTTTTATTCTTTTTTTTTAACAAAAAGTAAAAAATATAGATTTTTTTTTCAAAAATGTCGCTCTATTTTTGTATATAGCGCAAAAAATACTGCAGAGGCGATCAAATACCACCAAAAGAAAGCTCTATTTGTGGGAAGAAAAGGACGCAAATTTTGTTTGAGAGACACGTAGCAATTGTCAGTTAAAGCGACGCAGTGCCAAATCGCAAAAAGGGGCCTGGTCATTTACCTGCATTTTGGTCTGGGTCTTAAGTGGTTAAAATAGAGATGAGCACATTATAATTCAGAAAGTCGAATGAAAGAACATTTCAAATGTTTTTTTGTAACAATTTTCTACCCATTTCTGGTTACTTTAAGGGAGCCTGGAGTCACTTTTAAGTAAGTGTAAATTTACTTATTTAACACCTTTTTAATGCCTTCTATAAGTATATGCATTCTGTGGTGGACCGGGTTGATAAATTACTGGGAGGGGCGTGGCCTAGCACTGGAGGAAGATGGCAGCATAGACTAAGAGCTCCACCATCCAGAGTTTCTGTTCTGCCTCTCATCAGTGGGACAACCCTCACACTAATGAGCAAAGATGAATGGGAGAAGCTCATCAGCCACCCGGTCGCCACAGGACTCATCCACGCAGCTTAGCCAGGAAACATACCAGCAATGTTCCACACCCAGCGTGCTGATCCACAGACCGCATCTCAGGCATCAGACCAGGAGGTATGCTATCACTGCTGACTCCCCTATGCTGCAGTTACGCTCACCTCGCACTCCTCTCCCTTACTGTGCCTAGCCGACCTCCAACAGGTCACCATGGATATCAAAAACACCCTGTCTGCAGACATATCGGACCTTAAAATGGACATTAGAGCAGTGGCCTCTCAGCTGAAAGACATGGAGGCAGTTGTCATGACACATGGGCAGCCATCCACTAAAACCAAAGAGTAACAAGCGTTCATGTCCAGCACCTAAAGGACATGCACAGGCACATGGAAGACCTAGACAACAGGGGCCGCAGGCTCAACTTGCGAGTTAGGGCTCTTTTCGAAAAACGGACCGCTCCGTGTGTCCGTCGGCTCAGCGGGGGGTCTCCGCTGAGCTGTCGGGCGGACAGGGCGGTCCCCGCACACTGTGCAGGGACCGCCCTGTCTCTCCTCCGCTATCCCCTATGGGGAATCAGATGGAAATGGACCGTCTGTCCGTTTGCATCCGATCCGTTTGGCCGGACGGAAGAAAAATAGGACATTCTTCCGTCCAAAAAAACGGATGCGGATCTGGCGGACGTTAGCAGATGCATCATCCGCTAACGGATCCGCTCCCATAGGGGTTCATTACAAGTCCGTTAACGGACTTGTAATTAACGGACCGTTCGTCCGCTAGTGTGAAAGGGCCCTAAGAGGCATATCGGAGTCAGTGGAAGGGCCCCAACTACAATCTGTTGTCTGAGCCATCTTTAATACTTTGCTGGGTAGGCTGCCTGATGCACCTGTTGAAATTGAGAGGTGACACAGGGCTCTCAAACCAAGGTGCAGAGACACTGATTCCCCTACAGATGATGAGGTGTGCTGTCTGGTTAATTTTACTCATAAGGTGGAAAAACTGTGATTAACCCACAACCATGATCATTTGGAACATGAGGGTGCATGCATCCAGCTATTTCAGGACCTTTCAGCACAGAAGAGAGTTCGCTGTTGCATGCTTTGCGTGACAGACGCATTACTTTTCAGTGGAAACTCCCCTTCTGCTTGCAAGCAACTACTGGTAATCGCATGAAGCAGCTGAGAACACCAGCCGACCTGCAGCCTTTATGTGACACCCTGGGCATCCGAGTAGTCGATGTTCCGCATTGGTACAGTATATTCCTGCAACCAGATCCCTGGATCCACACACAGCCTGATGCCACTCCGAGATCGCAAAGACACAGACAAAAGATAGTATGGGGGCGAAGGACTAGTGGCTGAGGTTAGACCTAGGGCTGCCCATTCAATGGTTTGGGAGGGACTATCTCGGTACTGATGAGAATTCATAGAAACGAAATTAATATAAAAAGAATTTATTAATGTATAAAAATTGCAAAGAACAGACAATTGTACAATTCATGATTGGTCAACGTCGACTAGTTTCGCGGGCTTGCCGCTTCGTCAGGACAGCCAATCTACAGGGTAATACAATACAAATATGTAATAAATACCAGCGATACAGTATATAAATAAAAATAAAAAAGACATTGATAAAAAAGCTCACCAATTGAATCAACTGAAAATATGCGGAAACCAGGCGGCCCAAAGGGTACTCCCTTCACGGCGAACAAGGGGATGGTTGGTCGTGAAAAAATCTGAATATAGACGTTGTAAAAGTTGTACAATATATATATCAGTATAACAATCAATAATTTATATTGATTACCATGAAGTGGGGTGGGGGTAGGGAAAGTATGTGGATAAGATAGGGGGGGAAAGTGGTGGTGACATAGTGTTAACAGCCATGTCCAGGGACTGTAAAAGCCCTGCCGTCGGACCGTAGGTAGAAAAAACACGCTATTGTCCAGTCCATGCATCACCATGCAATTGTCACCCATTTGGATACCCTCCTTAATGACATTTCACTGGACATTCCACTCAAACCTGGGACCCTGGGATCGCTCCACTTTGCTGCCTTGTCCATGCCTCCGGCCCGATCTGTTGTGATACTATCAGGCCCCTTCTTTTCCATCTTGAACCGGCTGTACTTCCCACTAATCTTTCCCATGGTAAGCTTACTCTCTCCCCATCCCCTCTTACCCCACCACCTCACTATAACTTCCTTTTCCCCTCCTTCCCCCCCCCCTCTTTCTTTCCATCCCCCAGTCCCCTCTTCCCCTCCCCCCCCCCCCCCCTTCCCCCCCCCCTCCCCCCCCCCCCCCCCCTTCTCAGGCTTCTCTTTTCCCCCCCCTTTCCCCCCCCCTTCCCCCCCCCCTATCTTATCCACATACTTTCCCTACCCCCACCCCACTTCATGGTAATCAATATAAATTATTGATTGTTATACTGATATATATATTGTACAACTTTTACAACGTCTATATTCAGATTTTTTCACGACCAACCATCCCCTTGTTCGCCGTGAAGGGAGTACCCTTTGGGCCGCCTGGTTTCCGCATATTTTCAGTTGATTCAATTGGTGAGCTTTTTTATCAATGTCTTTTTTATTTTTATTTATATACTGTATCGCTGGTATTTATTACATATTTGTATTGTATTACCCTGTAGATTGGCTGTCCTGACGAAGCGGCAAGCCCGCGAAACTAGTCGACGTTGACCAATCATGAATTGTACAATTGTCTGTTCTTTGCAATTTTTATACATTAATAAATTCTTTTTATATTAATTTCGTTTCTATGAATTCTCATCAGTACCGAGATAGTCCCTCCCAAACCATTGAATGGGCAGCCCTAGGTCTAACCTCAGCCACTAGTCCTTCGCCCCCATTCGCCCCCCCTTTTCTACTATACCCGGGATGAAAAGGTACTATTTTTATTTATTTTACTCAATATACTTGAGGCAATACTCCCCATTTTGTTCATATCATTGGGTGGATAACACACCCGTTTCTCTTTTTCCCTGAGTGCCTCTAACTGGTAAATAGTCTACCTAATATTAATTATATTTTAGCCCGCCTGGTGATCCTTTTCTTGATATTGTCTTCATGATCGATGTGGTTACGGACATTCTCGGTATTGAATGATCAGACCTTATCGGTCCCATGTAATGTATTAATTTAATATATGCTTTGTGATTGACTAAACAATTGATATGTTACAATGCATGTTAACTATATGTACCCCATGAATGGTTTGAACTCCTTCTTTAGGGTGGTTATATCCAGTGGCGTAACCAGAGTCATGGGCGCCCGGGGCAGATTTTTTTTCCGCCCCCCCCCTTATATAAACATGATATCAGGGCTGCAGTGTGGAGCTCCCTATTAAGCTATGGACCGGGCCGGGCCAACACTCTTCTCCAACCGAGTCCCAGCCTCAGCCTGTGGCAGAGGCAGGGTGTGCGCTGGGGAAGACTTGGGACAGGCTCTGCTAAACCATTCTCTCCCTGCATCACATCCCCGCTTACTTGCTTGGCTGAGCAGGAGTCCCTGCAGGCGCCGCTGGACTGCAGAGCACGTCACCATCTTGGAGCCTCCGCAGCGCGCGCCGGTGTTATGCCAAACAGGGCATCCCCTGCATCCTTCCAGGCATGCCTGTGCCGGCCGCTGGGAGGTACCGGCGGGGGGCTGTGCGCTCAGTGGAGGAGCCGCTCACTATACTATCCGCAGAGCTGCCGGTCACAGGCGCCCCCCTCAGCTCAGCGCCCGGGGCAGACGCACCCCCTGCCCCCCTGGTTGTTACGCCACTGGTTATATCTAATCATCATTGACCTTTACCAAAGGTCTATGTACGATTGCGGAGGGGCTATCCCCCCACCGTAAAAGAATCAGTATGTGTGTTTACACCTCTGGCTCCAGTAACTTTAGATTTCTCCTTTATTCCCTATTGCTTTAGAAATTTCAACTTTATTGGGTTACACCTGCATTGATAACTTTGTCCATACACATATCATGTCCATTTCCAGCTATTTATTTAAATTATGTCATTCCTTTTCTTCCATTATATTGCAGGCAGCACTACTTTACATATAAACTCCCATATTTTCATCTTGGGTTCCACCAATGTCTTAATTTCATATTATTTCCTCCCTGTTTTGTTTTCTTTTCTTATTTATTCACCTTTTCTTATTCTTTGGCTACAATATACCGTAGCACCTTCATCATTATTTATTATTTAATATTCTCACGTCTTTTCATTTATTTTCCTCTTTGTCACCACCACTTATATGTGTCCTCTTATATGTTTAACTCTCTACCCTACTGTGTAGAACTCCTTATCCCTGCCTGCATTGTCCTGCCAAAATCAATAAGATGACAATATTCTAGGACACCACCATGAGCAGTCTAATTTGTGGGACATATACCCCCACGCATTACCATTACAATCTCTTCATTATCATCATCATAAATAACTTTATCAATCCCCTTGTATTGAATCACCCCTTGAGTCTAATTGATGCGGTCGCAGCTGCCTACATCTCCCATTCACGGCGGACTTGTGTCTCTCCTGGCTGGGGTTAAGCATTGCCCCGCCCCCTCTTGCTCTTTCTCGGCTCGGGGCTCCCCGCTCCTTGGCTGGAGTTGAGCGTACACGCATAGCTGCGCACACCATGCACTTGCGTTGTACGGAGAGACTGACCTGGTGATGTCATGGCGCTGCCGTCCGACGGCGTCCATGGCGTCTCCAAGTTGGGATGTGCTTATTTAATGGCCGACTGGCCCTTAGATAAGCAGCGTGTTTTTTCTACCTACGGTCCGACGGCAGGGCTTTTACAGTCCCTGGACATGGCTGTTAACACTATGGAGCTCCCCCTGGACGCAGCTCACGCTATTGTCCAGTCCATGCATCACCATGCAATTGTCACCCATTTGGATACCCTCCTTAATGACATTTCACTGGACATTCCACTCAAACCTGGGACCCTGGGATCGCTCCACTTTGCTGCCTTGTCCATGCCTCCGGCCCGATTTGTTGTGATACTATCAGGCCCCTTCTTTTCCATCTTGAACCGGCTGTACTTCCCACTAATCTTTCCCATGGTAAGCTTACTCTCTCCCCATCCCCTCTTACCCCACCACCTCACTATAACTTCCTTTTCCTTTTCCCCTCCTTCCCCCCCCCCTCTTTCTTTCCATCCCAGTTCTTTCCCCCCCCCCTTCCCCCCCCCCTTCTCAGGCTTCTCTTTCCCCCCCCCCCCCTTTCCCCCCCCCCCCCCCCCCCCCCTATCTTATCCACATACTTTCTTTCCATCCCAGTTCTTTCCCCCCCTCTTCCCCCCCCCTTCCCCCCCCCCTTCTCAGGCTTCTCTTCCCCCCCCCCCCCTTTCCCCCCCCCCCCCTATCTTATCCACATACTTTCCCTACCCCCACCCCACTTCATGGTAATCAATATAAATTATTGATTGTTATACTGATATATATATTGTACAACTTTTACAACGTCTATATTCAGATTTTTTCACGACCAACCATCCCCTTGTTCGCCGTGAAGGGAGTACCCTTTGGGCCGCCTGGTTTCCGCATATTTTCAGTTGATTCAATTGGTGAGCTTTTTTATCAATGTCTTTTTTATTTTTATTTATATACTGTATCGCTGGTATTTATTACATATTTGTATTGTATTACCCTGTAGATTGGCTGTCCTGACGAAGCGGCAAGCCCGCGAAACTAGTCGACGTTGACCAATCATGAATTGTACAATTGTCTGTTCTTTGCAATTTTTATACATTAATAAATTCTTTTTATATTAATTTCGTTTCTATGAATTCTCATCAGTACCGAGATAGTCCCTCCCAAACCATTGAATGGGCAGCCCTAGGTCTAACCTCAGCCCCCCCTTTTCTACTATACCCGGGATGAAAAGGTACTATTTTTATTTATTTTACTCAATATACTTGAGGCAATACTCCCCATTTTGTACAAAAGATAGTATCCCAACAAAGATTAGAGGCACATCTCCTCTCTCAGGGCTTTTAAACCCTGTGTGCTATATGTACTGCGCGGGGTGTGCTCCAAAGGAGAATGGAACAATCAAAGTCACAGTAGAACTTATGGAAGTTGCTTGTGCTCTCACATTAGACCCTTTGAGACACCTGAAGGCTGCTGGTCATTTGCTATGTGAACTTTCATGCAGCTATGCCCCTTTTTATCCATTAGAATGCATGTGGCTTCATTGTGGGACACTCATTGTCTAGTGTTAGGAGCACAGATTACAGGGTGCCTTGGCACGGCTCTGTGGCTCACGCATGCATTTGCAAATGCGTGCGGACAAAACCCCTGTTTTTAATGCATACTGTTGGACAGGTTAATTGGTTGTCTGCAAGTTGGTCGGTAAGTAGGCTTGGTGATTCTCTGGGCATTCCCCAGGTTTTTTTGTTATCTGCTTTAGCCTTCCAATGCTACTTACTGCTATAGCCAGCTATAGATGGGGCGGTGGACACGTTTATGTTTCACCTGTGGTTCTTGTATTGGTCCAGCAACACACCAACACCTTTGCAGCCATTGTGCTATATGCTGGGTGTTTGGTGTGCTGCTGCACCTTTAAGGAAGGGTGGCTCCCCTTCAGTCCACCTGCCCTTATCTATCCATTAGAATGCATGTGCCTCCACTGTGGGGACACTCATTGTTTAGTGTTAGGACCACAGATTACAGGGTGCCTTGGCATGGCTCTGTGGCTCACGCATGCGTTTGCAAATGCGTGCAGACAAAACCCCTGTTTTTTAAAGCATATTGTTGTACAGGTTAATAGGTTGTCTGTGAGTTCGTCGGTAAGTAGGCTTGGTTATTCCCTGGGCATTCCCCAGGTTTTTTTGTTGTTAGCTATTTTAAATGGCCTCTAAGCTGCCTACTAGTGTGCAAGAGTCACTGCTCTGCCACACAAGCAGTGGAGCATATAACGTTTTTAAAGCGGAGCTCCACCCTCAAATCAAACTCTGCATCAGCACTTTAAAAAAAATGTCATTAGCCGATTAAAAAATAAATACATTTTTTACATACCTTAAATCTGTTGTTGCTAGGCAGAACTCCTAATCTGCCTTCTTCCTGCACCGCGGTCCTTCTCTTTACTTACCTACGCCGCACAGACTCCTGGGAATGTAGTGTCATAATTTCCCAGGAGTCTGAGCGCTCCTAATTACCGAAATATTGCGTGATTTAGGTTGAGCAAATGACATGATTGGTGCTGTTTACATGACGGTGAGTCATTAATAGTTTTATCTGTGTGGGGATTATGTTATCTTTGTTGTCATAGCAACGGGGTGGGACGTTCTGCTGTCGCCTGTTGTTATGACAACGGCACTAACAATAGCTGCTACGAGTGGATGCGCATGCGTGGGATTTAAAGCTAACTCTGCATGCACATCTCGCCGGGAAGAGTGAAAAAAATGTACTGGGCTTCAATTGCCCACACAGGAGATGGAAACCGCCACATTGTTATGGACAGCAGTGGAGGCAAGTTGTTTTTATTATTTTACACAGCAATGTGGTATGTTTGATGCTCTTTAATGGGAACTTTATCCACATAATATTTAAATGGCCAAAAAAAAAAAATGTGACTGGAGCCCCGCTTTGATTTAACCACTTCAATACAGGGCACTTTCCCCCCTCACTGCCCAGCACTTTGAATGGCAATTGCGCAATCATGCAACACTGTACCCAAACAAATTTTTATCATTTTATTCCCACACATAAAGATTTCTTTTAGTGGTATTTGATCATCACAGGGGTTTTTATTTTTTGCTAAACAAACTAAAAAATACAGATTAAAAAAAAAAACTTTTTTTTGTTTCTGTTATAAAATGTTTTTTTCTCCTTCACTGATGGGCACTGATGAGTTGGCACTGATAAGGTTGCACTAATGGGCACTGATGAGAAGGCACTGATATGTAGAACTGATGGGCACCAAGAGGTGGCAGTGATATGCAGCACTGATGGGCACCGATAGGTGACACTAATATACAGCACTGATGGCAATGATTGGTGGCACTGATGGACACTGATAGGCGGTACCGATTGAACACTTATAATTTATGCACGTTGCACTTTGTACCTTTGGATTACTGTTTACAGTTCATTAGTTCTGCAGCATTAATGCACTTCTATTTAATATGCTAGGAGTTAAATCATATATCAATTTAGCCTAGTGGCACTGTTATCTCCTCTGGGAATAGCTCAGCACCAACCCCCTCTTTTATCAGTGTGTTAGAGTGACATACAGCACCACTGATTGCTGAGCCCCTGCATGTTATTCAGTCAGGATAACTGAACCACCGGTGGAAAGTGGTTAATGTTAGCTGTAAAAAAAACAAGCACATACTGAAAAGATAAAAACACTTAAACTGGAGTTCCACCCATATTTTGCACTCCTCCCCATGCAGCACTAATGTGCATCCTTAAAATGAATTGGCAATTAATTTTTTTTTTTTTCTGTTCACTTACCTGATTTTTTTTGTCCAGCTTTACATAGCATGGCTCCAGTAACAATTAACATTGGCGTCTATGTAAAATCTCGGTAAGCTTGGTATGGCTTTACCATGCTAAGCTGACCAAAATTGCACTGCACTACACATGCGCAAGATCGGCAGGTGCATTCTGGTTAGCCAGCATGCACTAAATCCAGGAAGAAGGACACTGTGGCTTCAGATGCCCATACTGGAGATGGCTGCCCTGTGTAGAAACACCACAAAGTAAGAAAACAATGCTGCACAGATAGAAAACTGGGCATAGTTTACAGCATACCTTTGTTACACTGCACAAGGCATGAGTATTCTAGGGGTATTTTTATCTTTAGCCACTTAAGACTCGGACCATTATGCAGGTTAAGGACCTTGCCCCTTTTTGCGATTCGGCACTGCGTCACTTTAACTGACAATTCATGAGACGTGGCTCCCAAACAAAATTGTCATCCTTTTTTCCCCACAAATAGAGCTTTCTTTTGGTGGTATTTGATCACCTCTGTGGTTTTTAGTTTTTGCTCTATAAACAAAAATAGAGCGACAATTAAAAAAAAAATCAATATTTCTTTTTACCTTTTGCTACAATAAATATATAAAAAAAAAAAAGATATAATTTGTTTTCCTCAGTTTAGGCCGATACGTATTCTTCTACCTATTTTTGGTTAAAAAAAATGCAATAAGCGTTTATCGATTGGTCTGCGCAAAATGTATAGGGCCAGATTCAGGTAGAGTTGCGCTGGGTAACTAAATCCACGGTTTTGTTGTCAGAATTTCCGATTGTGTGTACATGGCATGAATGTATTCTTTCTTGAGAAGAGGAGATTAAGCGGGTATATGGTCAACATGTATAAATACATAAGTGGTCCATATAGAGAACTTGATATACAGTTATTCACTTTAAGGTCATCACAAAGAGGGGGAGCCTTTACGTCTGGAGGAAAGAGATTTACTCTCCAAATACAGAAAATCTCAGTAGCTTGTTTTAAAAAAGGCCTAAATGCACATAATATAACTGGATACTAATATTTATAGGTAAAGTTGATCGATCCAGGGAACATCTGATTTCCTCTTGGGAAATTTTTTCCCCACTGGAGCAAATTGGATCATGCTTTATGTAACTATGTAATGTACATTTGTGGAAATATTACGTTTTAAGAGTGTAAATGTGTTTAAAACCCTTATCGGTGTCTGTCCTGGCAAAAGAGATTCTTTTCAGCTTTTTTGTTGTCAGCAGGTAATCCCGAGCGTGACTCCGGTGTTTTTTTTCTGCTATTAATCGGTAACCCGAGTCACGTTCGGGGTAGCTGTGCAGAGCCTGCAGCGGCGTTCCTTACCTTCTCCTGGCGATCCAGCGATGATCTCCCATTGCTGTGATTGCCAGCGAGATCCCTGCTGCTCCGTCCGACCGTCATCTGACTTCCTGGTTCCATTCCCTGCAGCAGCAATGGTGCATGGGAGCGGAACTGGGAGGGAAATTCAAACGTAAAACACAACTCAACACATAAAAGGAGGTGATACAATGTAATCTGAGAGGATTACACTGTATCACCTTACAATCTGACACAGTGCCATAGAACAATGTAGGAATCTTCTTAGAATATAATTTAATATTGCTGTCCAGGGGTTTCTTGTAAGAATATTATTTCTGCACCCATTCTTTTTAATTCCCGTAGCACCATGTGTCTCTTCTATGGGGAGTTTAACCCTCTGACATTATAAGTTATACATTTTATCGCATCCATTCTATTTCTACTTCTGGATGATCACCTGGAAATTATTTTTCTTTTTTTTTTTCTTCTTTTTTGACAAACCATATTTTTCCGTATACTTACGTATACTTACGTATATATTGAATCTTCCATACACTATAAACCAGGGAAATGGATAAGAAAAATTGTGGGCAAAGTGGCCCCTTACCAAATGGGATGGATCCCTATAGAAAGATCATACAGGCACAAGGTAAGGGTTCTTGAAACTGGAGGGGTGCAGGAGAGAGGATCCGACTTCATAGGCTCATTAACACTCTGCTCAGCTCCACACTTTTTCCGGATTCTCCCGAAGATGAAAGGGTCAATCAATGCAATTAAAAGGAAGAAGACTTCATAGCGTGATATGTTTAAAACAGGTTCTTAAGAACTTCTTTAATAAGAATTGTAGCTGTGAACATCAAAGTATTCCATCCGCACAGAAGTTTAAAAAGTGTCAAATATCTGATAGAGATGTATCGTATTAGCAGTGGATGATAAACCTGTCTGCTAAATGCTGGCTGGGTCTGATGTTAGGGCTTCCAACCGACGTGGCGTTTCACCTCAAGAGGTTTCAACAGGGAGAGCAAGCAAGGACTGTATATTTACATCCTATGAGAACATTTCTAGGGAACTTTGACCTTTAATACATTTATTTGTTTGGAATTGCGTTCGTTTTTATGATATATATATTTTTGGAGTTTGCGCATTTATTTTGTATTTTTATTCCCTGTTCTTGTCTGGTATTTCTTCCCCTTACAGCCTCTGGGACTGGAATTCACAGTTTTTCACAGAAATCCTGTGCTTCTTCCACAAACCTCAGTCCGTTTTTCCTGCCAATCAGGCATGCAGGTAGCCCCCAGTTATGTTGAATCTTATGTTCTTGTAGAGTTTTTAATAGAGGTTTTAACATCCACCTTCTTCTTAAAGTATCTTGTGATAGGTCCGGGAAGTTTTGTAGTAGTTTTTCTTTGTATTTTATTGGAGGCTTTCCCCTCATATTTCACCATACTTGTTTTTTTACCTCGAATTTCTCAAATCTTACAATTATGTCTCTTGGACTTTCTACTGGGGTCCTCATAGGTCTCCTTATTCTATATACCCCTTCAATCTTTATTTTATTTGCTTCTTGACTTCCCAGTAGTGGGTTAAATATTTTCCTTCTGGGGGTTTTCAGGGAGTCCACTTATTTGCAGATTCTTTCTCTTATTCTTATTTTCTTGTTCTTCCATCTTATAGGCTT
Source organism: Rana kukunoris (assembly GCA_029574335.1). Lineage (NCBI taxonomy): Eukaryota > Metazoa > Chordata > Amphibia > Anura > Ranidae > Rana > Rana kukunoris. The sequence goes on along the minus strand of CM056050.1, from coordinate 195,666,794 downwards.
GTTCCCGCTGTTCTGTTCTTCAAGATCTTATTTCTCCTTTTAACTCTTTTATTGTAATTATATGGGTATCTACTTTATTTTCCACCTTTTCCACTCTAGTGAGAAAATGTCCCACATCGTTATGGATTATGGCTATTTATTTTTTCAAAGAGGATTCTAGGCTCCATATCGCATTTCGTTGGGAGTTGATCTTTTCTATGTTGTTCCTCCTTTCCTTCCTTTCCTATCTCCCCTTCTATTTCAACCTCTATTTCTTCATGAGAGTCTGTATGTGTACTTATTTCTAAGACTGTTTTATTTTGGGCCTTCTTCTCTTTTTTCTCTTTTACTTCAGTTTGCCACCCCTTAGTATTCTGCCTTTCTATAGCCTGGTTATTTCCACTTACTCCTAGTGTCACATATTTGGTCATAGGCCCAGGACTCAAACTTGAGCAGGGTGAATTTGCCACTGCTCCTCCTCTTCCTGATCTTCCCCTCATGCTGCCTATCATATCAGACACCAAAGAAAGAGAGGAAAAAGGAAAACAAAAGGGGGGTGGGTTTCTCCTTTGTTCCAGTCTTTTTTGTGATTTATAGGCCAGGATAAGATCTCGCTTACACGCACAAATGCAGCACTCTCTGAAAATACAGCTTCAAATTCCCTATCGCATCAACCGACAATCTCCGTAGAGTACAGTCTCTATATCTTGTCTTATATCAAGAATGCTGTTCTTGATCTAATTCAGTTCAGTTATGTATGTCCAACAAAACTAATACAACTCTGAAGGTTCCAAAAAAAAAAAGGTTCTGGGCCTAAGTACTAGGGGAGGTACTCACCACTCTCTCCCTTTTCCCACACCCCTTACCTGGCCCCCAGATCTTCTACTTCAGAGTGTAGTAAGAATTTCTGTTTGATGTCTTGAGTCCAGTTTTCGTTGGATTTTGTCCAAAAGCGATATCGAGGAGGTAAGGAGAAGAAGAAAGAAAGAGGGCACTGGGTGCTTAACATTTTTCTGCAGATATGACCCACAAACGACTTCCAATAGGTCCACAGGACAGTCAGGGAACTGACATGCTCTGTTGGGGGGACGGGGTTCCGCTTTTAGTTTAAGCGGAAAACCCCTGCGACAGAGAAAAAGACAAGTCGCTTATTTATTAGTCAATCTCCTGACTCCTGTTGGTATGCCCTATGGATTTCCTATGGCCATCCATAATGCATAGTTAATTTAATTAATTTAAAGGACAGCCAGGAGAAAAAAAAAAGAACACTTACAATACGATCTCCCCAGAGACACTGCTAGTCCATTCATAGTATTTGAGGGGGCTCCTCACTTTCAAAAGGGGGGTAAAGGCAAAGGTAGGGGCCACTTTTTTTTTTTTTTGTTTCAATAGAGTTTTTATTGTAGTTTTACAAAATACAGAGATTATATAAAGGTAAAACGTAAATCAAGATCAAAAACAAAGATCAAAATCAAAAACAAAAATCAAAAACAAAAACATACCACTCATGTTTCATTCTAGGTAGGTCAGATATGAACAGTAACATGGTAAGCAGAAGTTCTCATGGAAGCATACATTGGAGTAAATTATACAGAAAAAGTATGCGATACACATAGTCAACCAGCGGCATATTTAGCGGTCCAGAATTCCCATCGTTTATCAAAGGAAGAGCATTTCAATGCATTGATTGCTAGCAGTCGTTCAAATGTGTGGTGTTGGTGTACTTTCCTAGTCAGGTCGGTGACGTTAAGTGTAGTGGCGTGTTTCCAATTTTGTAGTATCAGAGATCTAGCAGCTAGTAGAATGTGGGACACTACTTGTCTCGTTTCATGAGGGAAGGATTCCATACCAATGTGTAAGATAGCCAATGCTGGGTCGGGGGGGGGTCAATATCCCGGTAATGTTAGATATGAGTGTGAAAGTTTGATTCCAAAAACTAGTCAGGCTAGGACATTCCCAGAGCATGTGGAATAGGTGGCCCTTGTATCCGCAATTCCTCCAGCAGAGGTGTGAAGTGTTGGGGAACATAAGTGCAAGTCTGCAGGGAGTATATTGCCAACGGTTGATAATTTTGGTCATCAATTCCCAATGGCCCGTGCAGTGGGAAGCCGTTTGTATCGCGTGGAAAGCAAATTTCCACTGGGCCTCAGTAAACGTTAACCCCAAGTCTTGCTCCCATTTTATATGTGTCTTCTGTTTATGAAATGTCTTCTTGGCTTGTAGTAAGTTATAGTATAAGGCTATGCCCTTATTGTGAGTTTTACCTCCCGTTAAGTGTTGCCATACTGCTATCGGAAGGCAAACGTCAGGGGGTGGATGTGCCTTTAGGAAGTGTGTTACCCTTGTGCACGTAAAGAACGTACTTGCCGGTAGGTTGTGTTCCTGCAGTATTTGTTGCACTGGTTTAGGTCTCCCATCCTTCATGAAGTCGTGTACTGTGTGTATACCATATGTGTCGAAATTTTTTAGTGATATCATTGGTATATGAGCCTCCAACCATTGTAGGGAGAACTTATGCTGTACAGGTCGCCGGTTGGGGAGATGGGAGTTCAGAAGGGATCTCCATGTCTGTATTGAAGTAGCTATGGTCGGGGGTGTGGAAGTCAGATCCCACGGTATCCATGAGTCCCCTAGAAGGAGTGATGGGAGGTCATGCGTGGGGGCCAGGTCCTTCTCAATGTCCACCCATAGTGGTGCGTCAGAGGGGGAGAACCAGTACTTGAGTTGATCAAGCCTAGTCGCCTTGAGGTAGTCTTGAATGTCCACCAAGCCTGCTCCCCCCACGCTTTTATGGGGTAGTAGGGTGGTGCGTGAGCACCGTGCCCGTTTTGTGCCCCACAGAAAACGCCATTGAATATTGGAAAGTGCTTTGGTGTATTTTGGGGCAATGGCAATCGGTAGTGATCTAAAAATGTACAAAATCTGTGGCAATATGAGCATTTTGAAGGCAGCTAACCTACCCATCCAGGACAATTCTTTATGGGACAGTCCAATAACCTGTGTATTAAGTTTCTGTAACAGCGTTTTTAGATTAGTATCTGCTAGGGATCTAGTGGAGTTGGTCAATTTGATGCCCAGGTATGTTATAGTGTCGTCATTCCATACATAAGGGAGCTTTTGGTGCAGGTGGAGGCGGTCCGCTGTTGATAGGCCTAGGTTCAGTATGTATGATTTGGTGAAGTTCACCTTGTAGTAAGATATTTCCCCAAAAGATACCAGTGCGTCATGTGCTGTAGGTAATGAAGTGAGCGGGTCTGTCAGCATTAATATTACGTCATCTGCGAACAGGTTTATGACATGTTGAGTCGAGCCGATTTTGAACCCTCGTATGTCTGCCAGCGACCGGATAGTCTCCGCCAGGGGTTCAATCATGAGATTAAATATCGTTGGAGACAACGGACATCCCTGGCGCGTCCCATTGGAGATATGAAATGGCACTGACAGCATACTAGATGTGTACACCCTTGCAGAGGGGCATGAATACAAAGCCAGTATTGCGTCTCTAATATGTCCATCAAACCCAAATTTGGATAGAGTTGCTTGCATATAACCCCAGTGGACCCTATCGAACGCCTTCTCTGCGTCTATGGAAAGCAGCAGAGAAGGCGTTCGAGTACTTTCAGCGTGGTGAATAACATTAATTATCCTCCTGGTTGCGTCTGAGGTCTGCCGTCCCCTCACAAAACCCATCTGGTCGCGCTTAATGAGGGATGGTATGAGATCTGCTAGGCGTTTGGCCAGAATTTTGGCATAAATTTTTACGTCCGTATTCAGGAGTGAAATTGGCCGGAAGTTGGAGGGAGTGTTTGGTTCTTTACCTGGCTTAGGAAGGGTAACTATGTAGGCTTGTAACATTTCAGGGGGGAACGATGCTGTGTTTGCGGCTCTATTGAAAATAGATTGCATATGGGGAGCTAGAAGGTGACCAAAAATTTTAAAATATTCATTCGAAAACCCATCTGGTCCCGGGGATTTACCATTAGGTAGGGTGGCTATCGCATTTTCTACCTCAGAGGTGGTGAATTGTGAGTTTAAGGAGAGAAGTTGTGGTTCTGAGAGAGAGGGTAGGCTAATCCGCTGTAGGAAATCTGAGATTTGCGTTGGCGTGGGTTGATGGGTGGAGGGATCATTTTTAATGTTGTATAAGCTACCATAGTAATCAGCGAATTGATCCGCTATCTTTTGAGGGTCGGTAATTTTGTGTTTAAGGGTGGGATGGATTAAGTGGTCAATTCTCGATTTTGTGCGAGTTGCCTTTAGTCTATTGGCCAGATATTTGCCCGCTCTGTTCGCGTTAGCGTATGAGTTAAGTTTGAGTCTTCTAAGGTGATAATCATATCGTTGGGTTAGTAGATCTTTAAGCGAGGTTCTCAACTTGGAGAGCTTCGCCGAGAGAGTCTGGTTGGGTGACTGCTTATTCTTTGTTTCTAGCTCATGTATGTCAGCAAGGATAGAGTCAAGTTTGTTTGTGCGTCTTCGTTTTTCCCTAGCGCCTAGTTGAATCATTATGCCCCTGGTGAACGCCTTGTGAGCGCTCCAGAGGGTAAAGGGATCGTCTACTGAGTTAGCATTGTTGAGGAAAAATTCTGCAAGATGTTTGGATATTTGGTCAGAGATTTGAGGCTCTTGCATTAGTCGGACATTATTGCGCCAGATGGGGGGGGAGGGGGAGGCAGCCTGGTCAGCAATGGATATTGTCACCGCTGCGTGGTCGGACCACGTTATGTCGTGAATCCGGGCCGCAGATACCCTTTGTAGCAACCACTTATCTACTAAGAACAGGTCAATACGTGAATAGGAACAATGTCTATGTGAAAAAAAAGTATAGTCTCTCGAGCTCTCATGTAGGCATCTCCACACATCATATAGTTCCTCTCTGTGCATCAAACTACCCAGTTGCGTGGAACCTTTGTATTTCTTTGAGGACGTATCTAGGCTTGGGTCAACAATGAGATTAAAGTCCCCACACAATAGAAGATTTCCGTATTGTTGAGCCTTAACTTTCCGTAGCAGCCTGCCAAGAAAGCGGGTCTGGTGTGAGTTTGGGGCATACAAAGCCACTATTGTGAAAGGTTGTGAGTTAATGTCCCCCCTCAAAATGATGTACCTGCCGTTGGGGTCAGGAGTGACTTCTTGTAAGTGGAAAGACAAGGTATTCCTGATAGCTATTAGCACCCCTCCCTTCTTACGGCCAGGTGTGCAAGCCAAGAAAACATGTGGAAAGTCCTTGTGGGAACATTTAGGGGCGTTAAGTTCCTGAAAATGAGTTTCCTGGACGCACAGGATATCCGCGTTGCGTGTTTTCGCCTCGGTCCACATGGACATCCTTTTAGCAGGGTGGTTAAGACCCTGTGCATTAATAGTTAAACAGGTAATAGGCATAGTGCTGTTTGTGAGCGGTCTGACATGTCATGAGGTGATCGTACTCACTGTGACCCGGGATGGTGGCTTGAAGGAGGATGTGTGCTCCGGTTGCTTCCAAGAGGAGACGATGGTGTAGTTCTGGTTTTTCAACTTCAACAAAAAAAGTGGTATGAAAAAAAAACATAAACAAAAACACTTGAATAGAAAGAACGATAAGAAAGAGATCCATAAACTGATCCATGTGCAGGTATGACTGCTGCTAAAGACTTAGGGGGAGAAAGAACAGGGATTAGTGTGTATAACCCCTGTAGCCAGAGAGAGTACCTATGCATACTCGTAGTAAATTCACACGTTGCCACCGTGTTTTGTTTTAGAAGAACGTTTACGTGTGACCAGCTGCCAATCCTCTTGTAATGGGGCAAGTGGCGCAGAAGGAGTCGGAGCCATCGGAGGTGTCTGGTCCGGTAGTATACCCCACTGGCGTAGCATCGCTAAGCCCTCATCTAACGTGGATATGGGGACTGACGTACCGTTATGGGTGACCACCAATTTTGCTGGGTATTTCCACTTGTGAACAATGTTGTGGTTCCTCAGCGCTTTGGTTATTGTCGCTAGTGTTGCTCACGAATATTCGCATTGCGAATATTCGCTACGAATATTGCATATTCGAGTATTCGCGAATATCTCGAATATCGCGGCGAATATTCGCTATTTCGAATATTTGATATTTTTCAAATTTCGCAAAAAAATTCGCAATAAAATTCGCAATAGCGAAAATTCGCATTTTTTTTTTTTATCAAATATCACGAATATTCGATATTAACGAATATTCGCAACCGCATATGTGAAATTTCGCTTTTTTTTTATATAAAATATACCGAATATTCGTAAATATCGAATATTCGTGATATTTTATAAAAAAAAAAAAAAAATCGCGAAATTTCACATTAGCGAAAATTCGCATTAGCGAAAATTCGCATTGGCGAAAATTCGCAATTTTTTTTTTTTTTTTTTTTTATAAAATATCACGAATATTCGATATTAACGAATATTCGCGAATATTCTTCGAAATATTCGCGAAATATCGCGAAATCGAATATGGCGTATTCCGCTCATCACTAATTGTCGCCAGGTTGCGACGTTGTTGTAGGGTATGTCTGGACAGATCAGGGAGTATTTGAAGGTTAGTGTAGGGAGGATGCCTGTTTTCCATTCTGCGAGATGCCACCATGATCTGCTCCTTGATATGGTAGAAGTGCACCCTAAGCAATACGTCCCTGGGAGTGGAATCTGGCAGGAAGGAGGGCTTGGGTATGCGATGTATGCGATCCACAATGAGATCTTGAGGAGACAAGGAGGGCAGCAGAGTAGAAAAAAATGCCTGGGTGTAGGATAGAAGTTGCGTAGTGGGGACCGATTCGGGGACCCCCCTTAATTTAAGGTTGTTCCTTCTGGAACGGTCTTCTAAATCTGCCACCTTGTTTTTCAGCCAAGCAAGTTCATCACTATGGTGGCTATGGGCATCCACCATGTCGTTGAAGGATGATGTGAGGTTCCCCACACACTGCTCCACCTGATCTACCCTGTCTCCTATGGCCTGTACCTCCTTGTGGCAGTTACTTATGCCAGCCATCATGTCAGTATGCAGGGACGCTTTGAGGGACATCAGCATTTCTTTTAAAAATGTCTCAGACACAGGCCTGTCTGATGTGGGGAATGCAGCCATTGGGTCAATTATCGCGGGCAGCTGCGTCCCCTCAGGAGCCTGAGGCCTGCTTACCTCCATATCTGGGTCTCCGGATGTTCTATCAGGGGAGGCAGTTCTCATCTTTTGTTTCACCGGGCTCCTGGTGGAGGGGCTGGAGCTGCCCGAGGACGAGCTGCTGTGCTGGGAGCTTTGCTGTCCCGAGTGGCGTCCGGACGCTGCTGCAGCTCGTGTCTCCTGCTCTGTCCCCTGCGCGCCGGCGCCATCTTGTGTGTTCCCGCGTGTCGCGAAGAAGTCCGTGACTTTCTTCGGGGACTGGGTGTTTTTCCGCTGGCGAGTCATCCCGGCGTGTGCAGCGGGACCTAAGGGTTAGATCGGTGCCGGTCTTTCGTCGGTAGGTGCGGTGGGACTGTTTGTCTCTCTCGTGGCTGGACGGAGCTCCTGTGTTACACGGCCATGTCGGAGCTCGGTCGCCACGCCCCCTCCAGGTAGGGGCCACTTTAATAGAACATTCTTACAAAGCTATGGTCGCGGGTCTAACCCGCTCTTCGGTGCTTTTCCACCAGCTCTTACCCCCCTTGTAATGCGGCTGAGTTGCGGCTTGGGACTTCGGCTTTGGCCGTTCTCGGCTGTCTCCAGCAGTTCTCCAAAATCTGGAATCCTCCTCGGGCTTCGGATCTGAGTGTAGATCTCAGCCTTTCTCTGCCTTTTCTGGCTGGCTTCTGCCACTCTCGGCGTACTCGCCAAAACTCAGTACGGTATGGCGTGGTCACGGCTCTCCGCCCACTGCTTCTCCGCTTCTCAGAGTCTCTCCTTACCGCTGTAACCGCTGAAGCCTAGCGCCATCACCAGACTCCTCCCTCCTCTCCTGGATAGGATTCCCCTACAAAAAGGGCAAAAGGGGTAGCAATAGGCTTTGGGAGTAATGTTCGCTTTGAGATGGAGGAGAGGAAGGTGGACCCTGAAGGCAGATTCCTGTTTCTGAGAGAAACCATATTAGGCATAAAATACACCTTAGCAAACGTATACTGTCCCACTAAGCACCCTAAAAAATACCTGATAGACACCTTAAAAGAACTGGAGGAACTTATGCTATTTAATATTGGCCGGAGACTTGAATTTTACCATGGATAGCAAATTAGACTCCACTTCTGGAGTAGCAGAGAAACAAAAAGAACTAAGAAGGGTAAAAAGAAAATTACATGAACATCAATTAGTAGATGTCTGGAGGGTCCAACATCCTAATGTAAAAGACTTTACATATTATTCAATAATACATGGAATGTACTCCAGACTGGATTACATATTGATTGATCATAGAGCACTAGAGGTAGTTATGGAAACACCAATAGAATTAGCTACAATATCAGACCATGCCCCAGTAATAATGAAGTTAAAATTAAAAAGGGAAATGCCTGGGAGAGGATCATGGAGAATAAATGAAGATATGATGGAAGATCAAGAAGTATCGAAGATTATGAAAACTGAAATTGACCAGTATTTTCTGACTAATGACATACCAGAACTATGTAAGGCAACAGTGTGGGAAGCACATAAGGCCATTATAATGGACCAACTGATAGCTATTGGGACTAGGAAAAAGAAAGAAAGAGAAATTAATATGCAAAAAAATGTAAAAGACATATATGGTCTGGAACAAAGACATAAAAGAAATGCGGAAAAGAAAATTCATCGATCCTTAATATTAAAAAGGGAAATATTGAAAGATCTCATGGAACAGAAAACAAGAAAGGTGTTTAAAAATCTTAGAAGGGATAGATATAAAGAAGGAAATAAGCCTGGAAAATAACTCACAAAAATGCTAAGGAGTAACAAAGCATTAAATTATATTGAGAAGATAAAGAACGGAAGAGGAGAACTGGTTAATAAAACAGCCGATATTGCAAGAGCATTTCAAACGTACTATAGCGCATTATATGAAATTAGAAAGGAAGACACATATAATGAGAAAGAGAGGAGGAAAGAAAAAATACAAGATTATCTAAAGAACGCAAAATTACCAAAACTACATGAAGAGCGCCTGATAGCCCTAGAAGTAGCATTACACAGGAAGAAATTATAAGAGCACTGAAAGAAACACCTACTGGTAAAAGTCCTGGAATGGATGGGTTCACCATTAAATACTATAAAAAATTTCAGAGCGAACTGATCCCGAGATTATGTGACTACTTTAATAAAATAGGTGAAGATGAAGAAATAATACGCAAATCCTTAATGGCCTACATCACTGTAATACCCAAATTAGAAAAAGACATTATGCTCTAGTTATAGGCCTATAGTACTGAAAGCGGATACAAAGCTATATGCAAAAATCCTTGCTACCCCACTAAAGAACTTAATGCCAGACTGGGTACCCCCAGACCAGACTGGGATTATACCCGGAAGAGAGGGTAGAGACAACAGTTTAAAAACTGTATTACTATTACAGAAAAATAAGAGTGCAGAATCCCCAGTCTTACTCCTGTCAATAGTTTTTATGATGGACACACATGATGGACACACTTCATCATTTCGGACTAGGACCCAAAATCAGACACTGGATACAAAATCTATATAGTAGACCAACGGCAATGGTCAAGGTTAATGGTGAGATGTCATCGCCCTTTGAAATGCATAATGGGACTAGACAAGGGTGCCCGCTCTCGCCACTTCTATATGTATTAACGCTGGAACCCTTTCTGGCAACGTTGTGAAATAATTCAAATATAGAAGGGGCGAGAATAGGCAAAGAAGAACATAAAATAGCGGTATACACCGATGATATATTAATGTATATAACTAATCCAAGGGTGACCCTGCCAAATATAGTTAAGGAAATAAAAAAGTACGGAGAACTTTCGAACTTCTTTTTTTCATTCTTTATTATTTTTTGTTTTGTTGCATATAAATGTTAAATAATTCATTAAAAACAAGAACGGATTATTTCTTATATATATCATACTTTCAGTACAAATACACAGAATAAGAACTCTTAAATTGGTATTCTGGAAGGCAGGTGATAGAATTTACCGGAGTTGAGGAGACAACCGAGATAGAGGTTCTATATGATATTATATTTTGTACTCCTTGTGAATCCTCCTCCCTTTCTGTTCTTCCCCGCTTAATACCACTCTATCGGTCTACTTCCCTACTGGCCTCATAGATCTATTGCATCGTCCGGTTGTCTCCTTTCCCCCGTCCAAGCCCAACATCTACCATTATCATGGTACTACCAAGCTATGTCATGTGTAAGTTTTCAATCTAATATTATATTTAGTTATTCTCTTCCCCGCCTAGTGTGAAGTGCCCTTTTCCCTAGCAATGGTTTCCACATTTCCTCACACTCCTTAAGATTACCTCTTTTTATATAGACTGCTCTTTCTTTGCAAATTGACTCATTTATTACCCTGGCCCATTCACTTACTGCTGGTGGCGTTGTTGCCTGACATCTCATAGCTATTAATTTTCTGGCTTGGAACAAGCATCTCAATAATGCAAGTGTAGTACTTCTTTTCTCCTCCCTTTCCTTCCTGTAGCCCAGTACACACAGTGTGGCCTCCATTTCCAACGGTATTCCAAATATATCTCTCAAAGTGTTGAGCACACCCTCCCAGTAGCGGAACAGCTTTGGACATCGCCACACCATGTGCACTAGGTCTTCAGGCCTCTGACATCTGGGGCATTTATCATCTGATCTTTTTCCAAACTTGTACAGGTGTTTAGGTGTGTAATAAGCTCTATTTATCAGAACTTTTGAACTTCAAAATAAATTCTATAACAACAGAAATTTTAAATATAGGGTGGAGAAAAAAGAAGAACTTCTGTTGCAAAAACAATATCCATTTATGTGGGTGAGAGGAGAATTTACCTACCTAGGAGTTAAATTGACATCCACAGTAGATGGTCTATACCTTGCCAACTACATTCCTCTCCTAAACGAGATAAAAATAGATCTAAAAAAGAATGCAACAAGATCACTTTCGTGGCTAGGAAGGATACATTTCTTTAAGATGGTTATCCTCCTTAAAATAACATATACATTCTAGATGTTACCCATAGACATCCCACAGAGTTTTTTTTTAATTATTAAAATAATGTTGACAAAGTTCAAATGGAATATTAAAAAGCCAAGAGTGAACTTTACAACATTAACAATAGAAAAAAAATATGGAGGATTAGCTGCACCGGATTTAACCACTTACCGTATTTTTCGCACCATAAGACGCACCTAACCATAAGACGCACCTAGGTTTTGGAGGAAGAAAACAAGAAAAAAAAATCAGAACCAAATGGTGTACCAAAATATTTACCAGTGCCCATGAAATGCAGCCTGAACTGTGCCATTAATGCAGCCTGAACATTGCCATTAATGAATAATGAATTGCCATTTAATTTATTTAAAAACACAGTGCACTTTGCTGCAAAGGTAGTCACTGGCAGTGTGCTCTGTACAGCTCTGCACAGCACAAGGAAATGCATTGTTTCAAATGGTTTCAAGGTATAACTGTGCTGAAAAAGTTTGGAAACATGCACAAAGAAAGAAGGAGAGATTGTCCCTCAATATGTGCTCCTGGAAATGAGAGACAACTTCATTATCCCTGCAAAGGCTGATTTTCTAAAATATGTTCTTTATGCTGAGCTGGGGTTAGGAAGAGAGAGAGAGAATAGAGGGGGTTGGTGAGAAGTGCACACACTCACAGTCTCCTGGGTGCTCTCTGGCTCATTCATTAGTATATCCATGTTTGTCTGCTTCTTTATAATCTTCCCGCCCACCTCCTTCACATACAGAACACACAAGCAAGGAAGGAGGGGCTAGAGAAAGGATGTGTGAAGCTGCTCAGTCGGGACAGGCTGCAGGCTTCCTGGAGGTGGAGTTGGATGGAGCGGTGTGCTGATTGGATCCTCTCCATGTAGGACAGCTACACTTCACGAGCCATCAGCTGCACTGTCTTGCACACAGTGACAGACAGAAGAGGACAGAGCTGCAAACGGAGGAGGGAGGAGAAGAGCAGGTGAATGGGATTTACACAGACAGGAACTTATTTCTGTGCCCCTCACGTACTTCTCATGACGTTCGGCCGTGGGGGGGCGGGACCGGCAGCGGCGGGGGGCGTGGCCTAATGTATATTCGTTCCATAAGACGCAGGGACATTTTTCTCCAGATTTTTGGAGGAAAAAAGTGCGTCTTATAGTCCGAAAAATACGGTAAGACCCGGACCAAAATGCTGCTAAAGGACCTTGCCCCTTTTTGCGATTCGGCACTGTGTCGCTTTAACTGACAATTTTGCGGTCGTGCGACGTGGCTCCCAAACAAAATTGGTGTCCTTTTTTCGCCACAAATAGAGCTTTCTTTTGGTGGTATTTGATCACCTCTGCGTTTTTTTAATTTTTTTTTTTTGTGCTATAAACAAAAATAGAGCGACTATTTAAAAAAAAAAAACAATATTTTTTTACTTTTTGCTATAATAAATATCCCCCAAAAATATATATAAAAAAAAATTTTCCTCAGTTTCAGCCGATACGTATTCTTCTACCTATTTTTGGTAAAAAAAAAAAAAACGCAATAAGCGTTTATCAGTTGGTTTGCGAAAAATTTACCAAATAGGGGATATTTTTATTTCATTTTTATTTTTTATTTTTTTACTACTAATGGAGGCGATCAGCGTTTTTTTTCATGACTGCGGCATTATGGCGGACACTTCGGACAATTTTGACACATTTTTGGGACAATTGTCATTTTCACAGCAAAAAATACATTTAAATTGCATTGTTTATTGTGAAAATGACATTTGCAGTTTGTGAGTTAACCACAGGGGGCGCTGTAGGGGTTATGTGTTCACTAATGTGTGTTTACAACTGTATGAGGGTGTGGCTGTAGGTGTGACCTTATCGATTGTGATTCCCTGTATAAGGTATCACGCGATTGATGACGCCGCCACAGTGAAGGACGGGGAAGCTCCAGCTCCGGGGACCGATCGCCGCACTCCAGCGGCGATTGGGTCCGTGAGTCCCGCAGTCCCGGTCCCGGAGCTTCAGACCGTGCACGAATGATAGAATTGGGAAATAAAGAGAAAGAGAAAGAGAAAAAATGGGTTTGAATGGAAATTTATAAGTAAAATTGCACTTCATGATCGACAGGCCCCTGTTGGCAGTTGACTTCTTTCATAACACTACCTTCAGAGACCTTGAGGCTTTGAAATCTGATGACCTTGTTCCTCACATACAACTATGGTCTTATTTTCAAGTGAGGAGTTACCTCAATAACAGAGCTGATAGGCACAACTACAACAGACAACTCACGAACATGGAATCGGTCTGCCTGAAGGGCGAACCCATACACAAGGCCACCTCACTAGCTTACAGCTGGCTGGGAGACGAGCAGGTCCCCGGAGAGGACAGATTCAGGGAGAGCTGGAGCAGGGCACTGGAAAGGCAAATCACAGCGAAACAATGGTCTAAGGCTTGTTTCTTCGCTCACAAGTTCTCCCTTAGCACCAGAACCCAAGAAACAGCCTTTAAGTTACTGACACACTGGTATATGACACCGGCAAAATTACAGGTCTGGTTCCCACAAACCTCTGGGGCTTGTTGGCGATGCCATAAAGAATCGGGAACACTCATCCACATTTGGTGGCAGTGTCCCATTATTACGCCTTTTTGGGACTCGGTTAAGAAGGTGATCCTCCAAATAACAGATACGGCCCTGACACTGGATGCGGCTTGTTGTCTCCTCCATGTTTCTGATTTCTTCTTTAGCAGATATAAGAAGTCACTCACCAAACACCTGTTGAATGCGGCCAAATGGTTAATACCGCTCTACTGGAAAACCGCCACGATCCCCTCTATCAAAACCTGGTTAAACAGAATTTCGGAGGTATGTTACATGGAGGAGACATTGGCCCAGTCCACTGATGCCGTAGAAAGCTTCCATGACACTTGGCAACCCTGGTTTGCCTTTAAATTTTCGAGGGAATACACCACACTGATCGACGGTAATTAGATTGTGCTGGGGGTTCCCCCCCCCCCGGGCCTGGTAATTAAGATGAAGTTCCTACCATAGGCCGATCTCCTTTGACCTCGCAGTTACATTTGACTGCGAGATTGTGTTGTATCTGTAGGATGTCTGGCCCCTGAGATAGGGCTTAACTGAAATGTGTACAATTGATTGCCCCCCCCCCCTACCCTGCTTCCTCTTTCTCATTCTCTACCTTTTCCTGTTTCATATCCTATTTTATTATTGTTAAGATTAATAGCCCGATGCTGAATAACAATACTGGTCAAACTCCGGATCCGTTCGGATCTGTACCTCATTGCGTTCGCAACGAGATACCGTGCTTGATCCAAGGCTGATGTTTGTTGTTGATGCGTACCGAGCATTTTGTGAATCTGCGCCCTACTTTATGTATAGCTCCTCAGAAACTCAGGGTAACATATTTTCTTACTTGCACTATTACAGTTCTGTAGGCTTCATAAACTTGATGTTAAGCACAAAGTTTTATCAAGATCTATACTGCACGGTATATATATATAATGCTATATTTTGTTCTGTTTACAGTTTAAGATTGTTGTTGCTGTGTTGTTTTCTTTGACCTACCTTTTGTATACTTGCCATTGAATCAGGGAACTGCGTTTCCCTAATCGCGTTTCCCTAATGTCTATGTTTGCACACCTAATAAACTTGATGTTAAATAAATAAATAAATAAATTGCACTTCATAAAAATATATGGAAACCACGAAAGTATAGAGTATTGGATATGGACATGCACAAAATAACAAAAAAATGTTTTCAAGATATGGGACTAATCTACAGGCAGAATAACTGGATTTATAATTCACCCTTAATTTCACTCACGGAAACAAATTTTTTTATACCTGGGAAAGGTACTCGGCTGGGAAACAAAATTGGGGGCATCACAAATAAGGATATCATAGATCAAAAAAAGAGGAAAACCACATATGGGAGAGGTTTGGGCACTGCGAACCCTGGTAGAATTGAAAAATAGAATGGTATCCCCAATGGGGCTTTGAACAGCAATAAGTTGTTTTGTCAGATAATATTATACAATATATTTATTGAAGGATAGTCAAGTGACACAATTGAATTACAATAGATAGAGCATATAAAAACAGGTCTGGCCAGATATATCCTGCATATTCCAATGTTACCATACAATATAAAACATATATAACAAGGTTGCATGGCAGTTATTGTGGGTGTAAATCCCCGACGCGTTTTGACCATAAATTGGTCATCTTCAGGGGGATCGTTGACTGTAAGGCCTCGTACACACGAGGGAATTTATCTGCTGAAAATGGTCCGACGGACCATTTCAGACGAAAAATCCGCTCGTCTGTAGGGGCCGGCGGACAGATTTGGACGGATTTCTCCGGCGGAAAAGTTTCAAAGCATGCTTTGAAACTTTTCTGCCGGAGAGCTGCCCGTCGGATATGTCCGCTGGTTAGTACGCCTAACCAGCGGACATATCTGTCCGCACATGCGTCAGATCCTGTGAATGGATTCGACGCATGCGCGCGGAAGTGTTTCACTTCCTGGTGCGGTGATGTGGCGGCGTCTACGTCACCGCCGCGTCACCACGCTGTCCGCTGGCGGGGAATTTGATCCGATGGTGTGTACAGCCATCGGATCAAAACAGCCCGGCGGACATATCCGATGGAAACAGTCCGTTGGACCGTTTCCATCGGATAAATCCTATCGTGTGTACAAGGCCTAAGAGACATATAAAATAAATTCAATATTCAAAACATATGGTCATATGTTACAATACAATTATGGCATGGCGATATAGTTACCGCTTATAAAGGAGTAGACAGTTGCATGGCCAGGAATGTCAGGAAACTGTGGAGCAATCGAGAGGATCGTGTCATCGCCCACCACCCCCCCCCCATAAAAGGGGAAGGAATTGACCCTATGGGCTTACAAGAAGCCACACTGGTGACACCTGCCAGAGGGCAGGAGAGGATGGGAGAAACGGCACCTGCGAACAAGTCCCCAAATTAATGACCACATTTAGAATAAAAAATAATATAGGGTAAATTGTCTCTTGACTATGTAGTAATAGTACTAAATGTAAGTTATATATATTGAATGTATGGACTGGCTGCAATCTTTTCTATGAATGTATAAGCATCGGGGTGTCAATAAGGTTATAAGTATGGTAGGTCAATACAAAAAAATGATGATGAAAGTACTTGAATCATGCGTGAAAAAATGAGAGGTGAAAAACAGAGAGATTATATATATATATATATATATATATATATATATATATATATATATATAAATGTGTTGTATATGTTAAGTGATAATGAGTCACACAAACTACAATGTGAAAAATGAGACTGCCCATAAAGGGCTGTGGAAGGGTGAAAAGTGTTGATGGTGTAGATGTTGTAAAATGAATGAATGAAGTGCATGTGTACAGTTAATGAATAATGTGAAAAAATTGTGGAGATTATGCAGGAATGTGAAAGGAGATCAGCAGTGTGCTGCGGCTGGTGAAAAAGGTGTAAGATAAAGATGATTCAGGAATGATTAAGAGTGGTAGATCTAATGTATAGTTTACCTTGTACAGCCTGTAATAACTTATATAGATATAAGGTTGAATATAGTTGGAGCCTGACTACAAAAGTGTAAAAGCCCAGAGCCCCACAAAAAAAAAGATGTGTGCAGTGTTGTCCATCTTTGCCAGAGTGGAATCAAGTGTGATCCACAAGCAGGCGGTCATTATTATATGCCTCAAGAGGCAATTCGGGTAAGTGTACACAGGTGTCCTATCCCTCCCCCTCTCTCCTCATCCCCTGGAGACATGGTGAAAAGGCTGTACAAAGGACGGCCTAGGGTGTGGCTCCCTCGGCGTCCCAAAAGAAAATGCCCCGGCCACTGCCGTCATCTCCAAGACGTCCCGTGATCAGCGCGCATGCCAAGATATCTCGCACGCACGCTGCGAGCAACTAGGAGATGGTCGCAGGATGCCAAGGCAGGGTGAAGCTCAGGTCGGCAGGCGGGACTAAAACGCCCCCCTCCGCCGACCAGGGCATAAAGGGCAAAGCAGAATTTCCTGACAGACTCCATGGCAGCCTACATGTGGTTAATCCCACCTCCTCTCCAATGCTATAGGACCCCATACCCTATAAATTTGAGCTCACCGGTAGAGACTGTGTTCCTTTTTTGTCCTCCTCATGGACCTACATCACGTTTGTTCCTGTTGTTGGCGTCCGTTTGGAATATTTTCCGAATGCTTGGCATATCATCCATGCGGTACAGCTCAGGGCTGAGCTACAAGTGGGCCTGTGCATTTCTTTGGAGGTATACACTCCATAGAGAAGAAAGGTACTGCCGCTCCAGCTGAGTGCACTAAGCAATCAGTGTCCTTTTAGAAGCCTGGGTGCAGGCAATGCATGGGAACAAAGCTTGAAAGAAAAGAAAAGGTGAACAACCGCGCTTCCAGCGATGGAATGGAGGTTCCCACGGTATGCCTGAAGATGGACGCATCAACGGCTGGCAAGGTCTGAACCTTTTTCACTTCCTCCATGGCAGTCGCCTCTGTGTTTATTTGTTTCCCTTTAATTCCTGGTACTCTCCAGTACCTCTGTGTCCCCTCACGGCACATGGAATTCTTTTGCGTTCCAGAGTGCCACGGTGCTTCCGGGTCGCGGGCACTGCCTACGTTCTACGCATGTGCGGGGCCTCTGTGATAGTGAGGCCTGGCTCGCGTGTGCATGCAGTGGCGGATGGTATGGCAACCGCGCAGGCGCCGTCAGGCTGTCTTCACGGCGCAGGCGCGCGGTGGAGGGGGCGGTGACGTCACCATGCCGGGGATTTGAAGGCCTGCCTCCTGTCAGTGTGGGTATTTCCGCAGACAGTGAGCAGTGGCACAGTGAGCAGTGGCTTCCCCCAAGCTGAGTCTGCACCAGGATGCACTATATGTTAAAAAAGAAAAAAATAATAATATATATATATATATATATATATTTTTTTTTTTCTTCTGGTTGTCTTTCCTGGTCTGGGTAGCATTAACGGGTCATCCGCAGACTGTATGTATTTTTTTTCTGACGTCCTGTCCAGAGGTTATGGACAGGTCACTGCCTTTATTCAGCCAGCCCTTGTGCACTGGGTACATGCAGGCAAGGAGAGGGGGCCGAGGTTGCATTCTCAAGGGTTTGAGATTGCGTTTGGTGTCCCCACCACCCCCCCCAATTTTTTCTTTTCAGCCCTTTCAAAGGATCGGACCAGCAATTTGTGGTTCAGGACGTCCGAGACCTTGCCAGACCACAATTTCTACATTTATTGTTCAGTCCTAGATGAAGTTTGCCGTCTAGTCAGTGGAGAAGTCGCATTCCTCCTGCAACTGGAGAAGTCGCATTCCTCCTGCAACTGGATAAGTCGCATTCCTCCTGCAACTGGAAAAGTCGCATTCCTCCTGCAACTGGAGAAGTCGCATTCCTCCTGCAACTGGATAAGTCGCATTCCTCCTGCAACTGGATAAGTCGCATTCCTCCTGCAACTGGAGAAGTCGCATTCCTCCTGCAGCTGGCATTCCTCCTGCATTTGGAGAAGTCACATTCCTCCTGCCTTTGGAGAAGTCACATTCCTCCTGCCTTTGGAGAAGTCGCATTCCTCCTGCAAACTGGAGAAGTCGCATTCCTCCTGCAAACTGGAGAAGTCGCATTCCTCCTGCAAACTGGAGAAGTCACATTCCTCCTGCAAACTAGAGAAGTCGCATTCCTCCTGCAAACTGGAGAAGTCGCATTCCTCCTGCAACTGGAGAAGTCACATTCCTCCTGCAACTGGAGAAGTCACATTCCTCCTCCAACTAGAGGAGAAGTCGCATTCCTCCTCCAACTAGGGGAGACGTCGCATTCCTCCTGCAACTAGAGGCGACGTCGCATTCCTCCTGCAACTAGAGAAGACGTTGCATTCCTCCTGCAACTAGAGGAGACGTTGCATTCCTCCTGCAACTAGAGGAGACGTTGCATTCCTCCTGCAACTAGAGGAGACGTTGCATTCCTCCTGCAACTAGAGGAGACGTTGCATTCCTCCTGCAACTAGAGGAGACGTTGCATTCCTCCTGCCACTAGAGGAGACGTTGCATTCCTCCTGCCACTAGAGGAGACGTTGCATTTCTCCTGCAACTAGGAGACGTTGCATTCCTCCTGCAACTAGGAGACGTTGCATTCCTCCTGCAACTAGGAGACGCAGCATTCCTCCTGCGACTAGAAGGAGACGCAGCATTCCTCCTGCGACTAGAAGGAGACGCAGCATTCCTCCTGCGACTAGGAGACGCAGCATTCCTCCTGCGACTAGAAGGAGACTCGGCATTCCTCATGCAACTAGAAGACACAGCATTCCTCCTGCGACTAGAAGGAGACGTAGCATTCCTCCTGTGACTAGAAGGAGACGTAGCATTCCTCCTGCGACTAGAAGGAGACGTAGCATTCCTCCTGCGACTAGAAGGAGACGTAGCATTCCTCCTCTGATTCACCACACTCACTGCCATGACAGCCACTCTGATTGCAGAGTCTGCTGGAGATATGGGACATGAGTCCCGGAAGGCAAGTCTTTATATGACCAATGTTATGCCCAGGCGGTTGAGGGAAAATGAGACAGATCCAATAAAGTATTGAGTCTCTGGTGAAACATGTGGTAGAGAAATCCATTAACCCCCCTGCCGGTATCCCCGAGCGCGACTCGGGTGGATTTTTTATGTAAATATCGATATCCCCGAGTCGCGCTCGGGGTGAATATGCAGAGCCTGCAGCGCGCGCTGGCTTACCTTGTATCCAGGCAGGGTACTGTACTTACCTTGTCCCTGGATCCAGCGATGCATCCACGCTGTGTGAGCGAGTGGCGTCCTCCATTCGACTAACACAGTGCCCGCGCGCCGCCGATCTCCGTTCCCTGTGACGTAACGGCGCACGGGGGCGGAGACCGGCGGCAAATTCAAAAAAGTAAACAAACACATGACATACAGAATACTGTAATCTTATAGATTACAGTACTGTATGTAAAAGGTACACACCCCCTGTATGTAAAAGGTACACACCCCCCTTGTCCCTAGTGGTCTGCCCAGTGCCCTGCATGTTCTTTTACATAATAAAAACATTTTTTTTGTGCCTGCAAACTGTAGATTGTCCATAGCAACCAAAAGTGTCCCTTTATGTCAAAAGTGATTTTAGAGCAGATAGAAAACAGCGATAATAAATGATAATCACTTGCAGAATTGAGCGATAGCGATTTGTGGGGAAATTCGACATAAAAAAATAAAAGTAATGACAGCGACAATTCTGCAACTGAGCAAATTTCAGTGATTTTGATTTGATCACATTAGTGAATATTTTTTATTATAATTACATTATTATTTGTTATAATTATTTATAGTTATTTATTATATTATAATTTTATGATTTTGTGTTTCAAACTTTATCATACCCGGGATGTCTACTAGACTCTGGTTTGGACAAATTTAAGTGAGTTATTCCTAAAAATTACAGGCCTACAGTATAAAACGCAGAATTTCCATGCAAAATAATTGTACCACTTTTGGTACGTAATTCCAGACAGAATCATACCGCCAGGTAGGTTAAATAATGTGATACATACCACACACAAAGCCAGTCTATCCTTCTACATGGCTCCTTGGCTAAATGCAGCCTAAAGGATTTTGATCCTTCCAGCCCTACGCTGCTTCTCTGGATTCTTCGGCCAGAGAGTTGGAAGTTGATGAGAGGTTTTCAGAGGATTCGATGTCTTTCTGGTACTAGTCAAGACGGTTAAGGAGGCCCTTGTGTGGGTAGAACATTCCATTCCCCGGCTAAGCAATGGAGTTCTTTAAGCATCCGGGGGAAAAACACACTTTCTCTCCTTCTTGCTTCTTACAGGAATCTAAGGATATCATCTGAACAGAGTATGGTGGACAAGAAAACGTATTCATCAAACAAAATATTCAGAGTATACCCCTGCAAGACAGAAGTGGAGTCTCTGGCATACTCCCCACTCATGGTTGCACTGAAGATGCAGGGATCAGTGGTACATGTCTGAAGGGACTGAGGTCCCCAGGGGGTATATTTTCCCCTTCCCCTCTTATAGCAGGAGAAGGTTTGTTGCGACCAGTGTCAGTCCTGACCTAAACAGCGTATAAAATCTGAAAGAGTCAAAGGAAGACTCTGTCGACTACCTGTAAAGCCAGACCACTGGCTATTCTCAATCGATTTAAATACTTATCTCCACGTTCCAGTGACAAAGGAGTTTCTTAAATACCTCCATTTTCAAGTTGGACAAGAACATCTACAGTTCGTCTCCCTTCCTGTTGAGCCGACCACCTCACCAAAGTCTTCTCAAGAATTCCTCCGGCCATAATGGCCCTCATCAGAACGAGAGGGGTTCATTGTGTCTCTACTTCGACCTCCTGTTGCTGACGCAGAACAAAGGATAGCTGCTGGTTCATAGGGAGAAGGTAGTCTCCACCTTGGCCAGCTTTTGGATGGTTCATAGGTCAGGGTAAAAGTCCACCTAGGACCAATCCAGCACCTAGTGTACTCTGGAGCCCAGCTTTGTTTTTTCCTATGGTGGAAAGCACCATCCCACTCCCAGTGGGGAAGATTTCTCAGAGGAGAATTTTGTCATCTTTAATCTCTTCACGACCAAGGGCCTCACAGTGCCAAAGCTTTTCGGCTCAATGGTCTCCAAGACCCCTATGGTCACGTGGTCCCCAGACGTTGCATCCTTTTTTCTTTTTATGTTTCCTGCAGCTACATATGCCTAGGGGCAACGATCAATTTAATTCTCTGGTTGGGGAGCCCTCTGCAGATCGGATCTTGCCCTAGCCAAGCTAGGTATACGTTTTCTCAACCCGGACTGGAACACCTTGGGGATTCAGGCAGCTTGGTGTGCCCTTCAGTCTTTTTCTCCAGTTCCCGGAAGAGAAAGTCAGTATCATTAAGAGTGATCAACACCACGGTGAAGAATCTGGGAGCACATGGAGGGAGGTCAAGTCCATTATGTCTTGGGTCCAGAAGAACCTATCCTGCATGTCAACGGCTTACATTCCGGAGTCCAGAAGCCCGAGTGGTCTTCCTGACATGTATTCGGCTGGTCACCAATAGTGTTGAGCGGAATACACCATATTCGATTTCGCGATATATCACGAATATTTTTCCGAATATTCGAGAAATATTCGCTAATTTCGAATATTCGTGGTATTTTTACGAAGTATCATAATTGCGATTTTTCGCTAATTGCGATATTTTGATTGCGATTAAAATCTATTGCGATTTTTTTTAAACCTGCGTCCAAATCGAATGTTATTGATATTTTAGTGAAATAAGAACATTGCTAAATTTCACTAATTGCAAATGACACTTGTAATGCGATCTTACGTTCCGGCGCGTGCGCATTCCCGCGTTTTTTTTTGGAAATAAAGTTTCACTTCCTGGATTTGGGCCAGCCACTGCAGCCAGAAGGAGATTTTCAGGAGATAAAGATGGTTGGAAGCATGTTCACCATTGATGAGGAGAATATGCTAATTAATGTGAGTATTTTGACTTTAAACAATGTCTGTAACTGCATTTTAGACAATTTTAAAACTTAGGTTATGAGATCAAATGTTATTATTAATATTTACTAATTACTATAGTACAGGCCCAGTACTATAGTACAGGCCCAGTATAAAACTCCAAAAATAATTGTAGCGGTCAGGTGAATAGCAACTAATTTCTCCCCTATACATGAATCATGTGATGTTACTCATATATATACATAATTATGCAAATGATAATGGCTGCTATATTTATTCCAAAAAGATGTCGCTGAAAATTGCAAGATCTAAAATCTTTCATGTTACCCCTGCCAGTGATTATTAATAAGGCGAGAATGCTTCCAATTGTTGAATATACCATACATTTTAATTTTTTTTATTTTTTTAAATTGTATTTTTGTGCGTGAACTCGAGAGAGGAGCCAGACTGCAGGAGCTGGAAGCAGGCATGCCCTCCCCCCTGAGGCTTCCGCCATCCTTCTCCATGCCCCCAATGGTAATGGCGGGTGTGAGGGAGGGCCTCTCACTCACCCCACCCTACCTGCTCTGTTTCCGAGCTTGACGGGTCCCAATGGGACCCCAACAGGCCAGAGGGACTCCCCATATTAGGAAGTGGGGGGGCCAACCTGCTCAGCCAGCCCCATAGGTCCTTTGCCTCTCTTTCTTAAGAGACCGCATGGTCAAAGTGCATATGTGTGTTAAACCAATTTTTGTGTGAGTGCAGGTGTGGTGGTTTTTTGTGGGGGGGGGGGGGGATGGGGGCGTACTAAGCGCAGGCTTACCTCGCATAGCACACCCACCAGGAGCCGGGCTTAGACCACCAAACTCAATTGACATGTGGTCGGGACTGGGATCAGAACCCTAGGCTGCAGAGGTGAATGGCTTATCAGCGCAGTCACAATCACGTTGAGGCACCACAGCTCCCTTGACCATACATTTACGTCATATATCCATAAGGGTGTAAACAAATTATAATATACATTGTTCTTCATCTTGCAGTGCTTTCTTCGCGCAGGCTACGATAGCCTGCGAAGGCAAGCGGAGAAAAAGTCAGTCCTCCAGGCCTTTTCAAAGGAGCTGCAGGACAAATTGGGGAGCCAACATGCAGAAATAGCGATCACCAAGAAGTGGTCCGATCTCAAACGGCGACACATGGACAAGATCGCTAAGATCCGGAATGAATTTCACCCTGGTAAGTTATTGTTTACACGGCAGTTAGGGTCAAGTGGGAGGGGGAAGTGGGACCGATGGAGGGTGAACAGTGGGATGAGGCTTTGCAGGCGGTACCACTCTGCTCTCTAAATGTGTCTCAGAAGGTGTCGCAGCTATACCTACTGCTGAGGGTGTACTACACCCCTCATAGATTGTTTGCTATGGGGCTGAGACCTACTCCGTTATGTACTAGATGTAAGAGGGATCATGGAGACCTGATTCACCTACTTTGGAGATGTCCAAAACTCCAGCCCTACTGGAAGGGGGTGGTGGACACCATTAATAGGGTGTTCCGTATCTCGTTACCTCCTGACCTGACAATTTTTTTGCTTTTTATACTAGAGGAGTTTAAATGGGAATAAGGTACTAGGGTGGCTGTTAGTAGGTCTCTCTTCTTGGCTCGCAAGATCATAATCACACATTGGATATCGGAGGAGGCTCGTAGTCTAAAAGAGTGGGTAAATGTGATGGGGGATATGCTCCGGAAGGAGAAAGTGATATACCAACAAAGAGGGTGCTCCAGGAATTTCTAGAGGCTGTGGGATGCATGGCTGGACGTACCGGGCCTGGCCCCGGTGGATCTGGTCATGGGGAGGATATTGGGAATGGATTCCTGAACGTGATAGATGGTTAGTGAGTAGGCCCTGTACATGAGATATGGTGATTAGCTGCTATGGGAGAGGGGCGGAGGGCGTGGCCAGGAGTGGTTATTAAAATATGTTTGTGGCTGGTGCGGTGGTTCGGGGTATTGATATTAGATTTCACCCTGGAATAATTCTATGTTATGTTCTTGTTATGTGCTCTCTTTGTGCTTATGGCCTTGATGTATGGATCTTTATATTTATTTTTCAATGAAAAACTTTTATGAAGTCCTGCTGCTTTCCCAAGAGAAAAGAGGGAATTGAAACCTTCTCCCCCTTTTCTTTTATTATTCCAACAAGTTAAACCATGGAATTAAAGTGGTGGTGTGGTTGGAATGGTCAAATGTGAAGGGGTGGTATTTTATAACTGAATTACCACTTAATTCCTCTACTAGGCGTGGGGTTATCATACTAATTTTGTGTACTCCATCAGGCACTTTTTTTAACATGAGATCATCACAATAATACAAATGAAACACAAACTGCGCATTTTACCATGGTTGGAGCCCAGCTTACAGTCAGTCCCCTGTATCGCCAGCAAGACCCTTTATATAGACAGTTAACCAATGGGATAATGTTACATTAAATACATTTGTATTCATATACAGCAGAGTACACAGAATTTGCATACGTTATTACCAATCATTTTTACATATATGAACTTTGTGTTATTACAGACATGCCACTACCGGTTGTGCGTCAAAAACGCACTAGGCGTCAGGCGGAGGAGGAAGAGGAGGAGGAGGAGGAGGAAGAGGAGGAGCAGGAGGAGAGGGCCTCCAAACGGCCTCGTACATCAGCCGCTGAGGAGGAAGAGGCGGAGCAGGAGAGGGAGGAGCCGCCAGGTCCCTCCCACTCTTCCCCTCCCCTTGAAAAGGACAATCAGGCCGTCACCTACACGGTCGCTCAGGAGGGTAAATATGTGCACAAATATTAATATCGTTTGAACAATAAGATGTAGATATAAAAATGTACAGCACTTAAAAGCGCACCCGTCACATTTCACAACAGTAATATGGTATATTCACTGGTATTAGGGTTGTACCGATACTAGTATCGGTATCGGGACCGATTCCGAGTATTTGTGCGAGTGCTTGTACTCGCACAAATGCTCCCGATGCCTCTGACGATACCTGGGAGAGAGAGATGCAGCTGGCAATGCCTGTGTGTCTCGCACGCTGTCTCCTCCGCTGCTACCGGCATTCTGTATGTCCGAGAAACATGGGACAAGTGTATGAAAGCCGCGCCTCCTCTTCGTCTGTGATAGAACACTCCCAGCAATGACTTTGTTTCTGCCTATCATGGACATCCTGTGTACAAAGCCGTGCCTCCTCCTCGTCTGTGATAGGGGAACACTCCCTGCAAGTGAGTCAGTGTTCTGCCTATCACGGACATCCTCTCATCTTCGTCCATGGGATGAGGATGAGAGGGTGTCCCTGATAGGCAGAACACTGACTCCTTGTTGGGAGTGTTCTCCTATCACAGACGTAGAGGAGGCGCGGCTTTCATACACTTGTCCCATGTTTCTCGGACATACAGAATGCCGGTAGCAGCGGAGGAGACGGCGTGCGAGAACAAACAGGCATTACCAGCTGCATCTCTCTCTCCCAGGTATCAGCTGAATGAGGGACTTACTCGTCATCATCAGGTACATGGCTGCAATATGTGGGGGCCATGTTTTTTAAATTTAGGGCTTTACTGGTTGTTTGCTCCGCACCGCTAGGCCGCGGGTGAAGCCGCGGCCTTTCCTAAGTGCGGCCACCGAAAATAGTTCCAGGGGGTGGCGCGAGGGGAAGCGGCTGCGGCATATGCTACTGCACCTCTGCAAAGTGGGGGGACATGGCTGCAATATGTGGGGGACATGACATGCCTGCAATATGTGTGGGGACATACATGGCTGTAATATGTGGGGGAACATGGCTGCAATATGTGTGGGGACATACATGGCTGCAATATGTGTGGGGACATGGCTGCATTTTGGGACACGTTTAAAAAAATGATCGGTATTCGGTATAGGTGACTATTTTAAAAAAAGTATCTGTACTCGGTCCTAAAAAAGTGGTATCGGGACAACCCTAACTGGTATTTATGATAGAGGTATATGTGCTAGTCAGTAGTCACCAAAAAATTGTATATACATGTAGCTCGCAGGGTTTACCTCACCTTGGTGCCCACTGCCCTGCTCGCTTACCAATCATTTGCTCCTAGGATAAGAAAATAATTAAACTTGGAAGTTTTCTAGCTGACCTCTGCAACACATTCTCGACATGCACTGTAGTAACGGATATTCCACACAGCTGATTCTCGTTTTCTCAATAAAAGGATTTTTATTTCACACATAGATTCGGTATAACAGCATATAACTTTGTAGTGTGGAATTGTAGAGACAGACAGAGGGAAGAAAGTTCCTGCTCAGCGCGTTCAGATAGATTGAAGATTTAGGTTAAGTAGGTTGTAGGATGCTATCCTTCCATAGACACAGTTCTCTCAATCTGGTTGAGTAGGCCTGTGCCACAGGTCAACTACTCTAAGTGCAAAAGATGATCGCAGCCGCGATTTAGTTGAGTATACTGTCCTATTCCCGTACGAAATAACCAGGCGGTGAATTAGTGCTTCCTGTACCGGTTTCTAGTTACTCGGATCCTCGACGGTTCTGTCTGCGTCCTATTGGCCTCTCTACCTCAGACCGACTCCCCGATCGAACGGCCTCCAGCCTGGGATCCTTCTATTGGAAAGCTGTCCCAACCTCTGACCGGTACTCCAGCCAAACCGCTGAGTCCACGATCATCTCAGTGTCTCTCCTAGCCAGGAGAGGCTCGAACGCCGAAGGCTCCACAGAGTGCGGGCCTCGGCCTAGACGGCCTGAGCCGCTCCTCACGCAACGTGCGCACACCCTGAAGGTGGATGCCGCAACTCCAGTCTGACTTGATTCTCCCAGCAGCCTTTGCTAGAGGACCTCTGTCCTCTCCCATTGGCTTATGGAAGACGCTAAACTACTAACCAGTTCCTCTGGCGACACCCTCGGTCCGGAGACGAACTGCATCCCTGGGTCACAGGGTGACCCAAACGAACCAAACCTCACAATAATACGTTAGCTAAAGCAAATTACATCTTTCGCTGCTAAGTTTTAGGATACTAGCACCCACTAGGAAGTGGTGGGCGCTACATACATGATTGTTAAAGGGGTGGTTCCCGTAAAATTTAACTTCTAGTAGTGTAGTGCCGAGATGTCCGAGTGGCATAATCGGCATTTTTTTTTTTTTTAATCGGTCCGGACATACCGTTCCCAGTATGTACTCTCACGGCCGCTTCCGGGTCTGGTGGTCGGGGCAGGGCGTGCCTGACTAATTGACAGGCATGCGACCGACCCATACAGTGCATTACGTTATCCCGAACGTCGGCGCGGCTCTTAACGGCGCCTGCGCACGGCATCTCGTGACGCGCTGTGTGTGTCGGTCGGATGCCTGTCAATCAGTCAGGCACGCCCTGCCCCGACCACCAGACCCGGAAGCGGCTGTGAGATTACATACTCGGAACGCTATGTACTGACCTATTTTTTTTTTTAAAAAAGCCGATTCTGCCACTCGGGCATCTCGGCACTACACTACTAAAACTTAATTTTTAGGGGAACAACCCCTTTAAGACATGCATGGGTTAGGGTAGTGCGACCTTCTTTCCACCTCCCAATCGCCAAGCAAAAAGGATTATCGCTACCATAGAAGGTATACCTGCCATGACATATACCCTGATAGGCCAAATCTGAGGGACCAACTTTTCAAAATTTCACCAAGATCGGTCCAGGGGTTCTTAAAAGACAAATAGTTTCTGAGAAAATCCAGTCTAAAGTCTATTTTATTCACAATGATAATGATAGTTTAATAAGCAACATAAATATTTTATTTGTTTGGTAACGGTCTTTGAAATCCGAATTTTTTTTTCTTATATCCTAACAGTTTTGCAAGACATGAGGAAAACTCAGGAGCTCCTCAGGAAGGCCCAAGAAAAGATTATGGCCAACACTGAAGTCATCCAGGCCAACACTAAAGTAATTCTGGAAAACACAAAAATCATCCAGTACAAAACTGCGCAAAATAAGGAGCTACAAATTGTAGTCGAAAAAATACTGAAAAAATTAGACCAGTTGTATCATGACATGCAAGGCCACATTTAATTTTTTCTTTTATAATAAATAATGTTATTCTTTGGAAATGTTTCCTTTCTTATTGAGATTGTAGATTTTATAATATTATTTTATTTAACACAAACTGAAGACAAACTGATAAAAAAACGCACACATCCACTACTAAAAGAGCGTAAACTGCTGAAAAAAACAGGGTTTAACACAAAGTTCAGTGTTTTAGTCACACTTGCTGTAACGATCTGGTTTGGTATCTTTTAGTTGAGGCTGTTGGTGGATACGCTGTGCCAGAGGTCATGAAGCATGGGGAGGGTTCTCTTGCACAGTTACGTGGTGAGGCTTCTCTTGTGCCGAGTGAGGTGACCCGGAAACGGCGTGCTGTGGCGTCTAGATTTGCCATAGAGGAGCAGTGCGGGAGGGGTGACGGCTGTCTACCGCCTGACCGTTTGATTGCTCAATCCACACATTGGTCCCAGGGAGACCGCCACTTCCCTGCGCTCTATGAGACTGCTGCCAAACAGTCTTTTCATCTGGTAAGCAGTTGATTAAACTCACGGGTGCGGTGTGGAGAACTTCCTTGCTTGGCAGCATGTTTGATGTGATTTGAACACCTAGCAACTTATTTATATTGGTAATCCTTCTTCTCACAAGAACTTTTCCCATGAACTTTTATTTTTATTCACATTCATTTATGTAGTCACGATTCACTTTCGATGTTTTCTTCAGTTTGTCACAATTTTTTGTTATATCACTTAATTAGATGTTGATAGACATATTATGCCTTGTTAAAATTTGTTTTTTAACCCTTAATCATTCATCAGCGCTGCACCATTTTTTATTTTTTTGTCTTAAGTAGCTGTAGCCTGACTATACCATAGTGCCTCAGGATTTAAAAGTTTGATTCACGTTATTGATGCTATACGTGACTTTTTAAATTCGTGATGAGCATTCAGCAATTACATTTAAAAAAATGTGGCAGCAGCCTTATATTACTCCTTACAGTGGCTTAATGACACAGCATGTGAACATTTATGCCCTGAACAACACTACCTGCCCACTCTGACTTTCAAAGGTAAAAATACATCAAAGAGGTAATGTATGACAATGGACCATTCAGCGCCCTGAGCCCATTAGGTCCCCTGCTCGGCTGTTGCTGCTGCTGCTGCTGGTGGATTCAGCCATCTGCTGTGTGAGATGACGGGGGACAACTGGAGGCCGGGGAGTTGCCTGCTCCAAACGGCTCACTAATAGGAAGAGGAACAGACAGCAAGCAGCACCACGGTCACGTGGATAAAAGTTTTCTGAGCCCAGTAGAAAGTGTTGCTGTCTGTCTTATATAATGAGATTGTGTATTAAATATATTGACAATGACATGCAATTTTGAAATGTGTGTGTGTATATGTATATTCACTTAACTACTAAATGACTAGTATGTACCGAGGCCCCCCCAACACCCGGCAGTGGTGAGAATGTATTTGATGGGCACAGGTGAGAAGGAATACAGGGGCACAGCGGAGACTGTATTAGATGGGCACAGGTGAGACAGAATGGAGAGGCACAGCTGAGACTGTATTTGATGAGCACAGCCGAGACTGGTTTTGATGGGCACAGGTGAGACAGAATGGAGAGGCACAGCTGAGACTGTATTTGATGGGCACAGGTGAGGCGGAATAGAGGGGCACAGGTGAGGCGGAATAGAGGGGCACAGGTGAGACTGTATTTGGTGGGCACAGGTGAGACTGAATGGAGAGGCACAGCTGAGACTGTATTTGATGAGCACAGCTGAGACTGGTTTTGATGGGCCCACGTGAGACAGAATGGAGAGGCACAGCTGAGACAGCATTTGATGGGCACAGGTGCGGCGTAATAGAGGGGCACAGGTGAGGCAGAATAGAGGGGCACAGGTGAGACTGTATTTGGTGGGCACAGGTGAGGGGGAATCTAGAGGTACAGCCAAGACTGTATTTGATGGGCACAGTTGAGACTGTATTTGATTGGCACAGATGAGACTGTATTTGATATGTGCTGGTGAGGGTGCATTTGATGGGCACTTCATTTAAAAGGTAGGGTATACATGGGCAGGGAAAAGGGGGTGGGGTCAGGGGAGGAGGCAATGGGGTGGCAAAAATAGGTTTCGCCTAGGGTGTTAAAAATTAATGCAAGAAGGAACATTCAGCGCCCTGAACCGACGGCGGGTGCAAGAAAGTCACCGCCGATCCAGGACTCATTCATCTTTATGAATGTGAGTCTGTCCACGGACTCAGTGGACAGACGGGTCCTCTTGTCTGTGACCACCCCACCTGCCGCGCTGAATGTCCGCTCAGATAGTACACTGGAGGGGGGGCAAGACAGTAACTCCAGCGCATACTGAGCGAGCTCGCGCCAGGTGTCCAATCTGGCTACCCAGTACTCCATGGGGTCGTCTGTGCTCATACTGTCAGAAGCACCAAGGGACCCCATGTAGTCTGCCACCATGTGGGCCAGCCGCTGGTGGTGACTGCTGCTACTGCTGCTGGTACTGGGTCGCTCAGCTTGGAAGAAAAGCCTCATCTCACCCATTAGGTCCCCTGCTCGGGTGCTACTGCTGCTGCTGGGTGCAGCCACCTGCTGGGTGACATGACGAGGGACAACTGTAGGCCGGGGAGTTGCCAGCTCCAACTGGCTCACTATGTGTGCCTGCAGTTCCTCCATCCGGCGCTGCCTCTGACTGGCTGGGAGGAACTGCTCCACTTTCCCCTTACACCTTGGATCTAAAAGGGTGGCCACCCAAAAATCATCCCTCTCCTTAATACTCTTCACCCGGGGGTCCCTCCTGAGGCATCTCAGCATGTGGGCAGCCATGGGGAAGGCCTCAGCCCGATGTGACTCCTCATGGCTGGCCGGGTCCAGGACGTCCGACTCCTCATCATCGAGGCGCTGCTGCTCACGCGCAGAGATGCCCAACCCCCGGACTATCGGTGCCCCCAACACCGGCTCTCCCTCCTGACCAGGCCCTGACTCCAGGACGTCACCCCCAGTAACCTCATCATCCTCCTCCTCCTCGTCCTGGTCTTGGTGGAGCAGTCTTGCCTCCTGCTCCACCAAGGCCCTCTCCCCATCTTCGAGCAGGCGATCTAGTGCCCTTTCCAGCAGGAACACTATAGGGAGCACGTCGTTGAGGCCGACATGCTCCCTGCTCACCATCTTGGTCGCCTGCTCAAAAGGGACCAACACATGGCAGACCTGCTGTATCTGCCCCCACTCCGCACTGGTGATGTACGGTAGGGATTGTGATGGCCCGCCAGTGCCTTGCTCCAGCAGGTACTCCATCACCGCCCTTCGCTGCTCCCACAACCTCTCCAGCATGTAGAGGGTGGAGTTCCACCGCGTCACACTGTCCACAATCAGCCTGTGAGGGGGCAGGCTTTTGTCCCGCTGCAACTTGGACAGGGACGCGGTAGCAGTTGGGGAGCGCCTGAAGTGGCTGGCAATCCTGCGTACCTTTAGCACAATGTCACTCAACCCGGGATAGGTGCGCAGGAACTTCTGCACCACAAGGTTGAGGACATGTGCACAACAGGGCACGTGGGGAAGACTGCCAGACAGGAGGGCGGAGATGAGGTTGCTGCCATTGTCACAGACAACCATACCTGGCTGGAGCTTTCGGGGGGTCAGCCACTTCTGCACCTGAGCCTGAAGTGCGTTCAGCACTTCTTTGCCGGTGTGTCTCCGTTCCCCTAAACTAACAAGCTGGAGCACGGCCTGGCAACGCACGTGCCCCACACCTGAGTAGCTACGGGGGCGCTTGCTGGGAGGCTCAGCAGCTGCGGAGACAGTGTCTTGAGGGAGACCAGCAGTTCTCCCCTGGACACCCCGGGGCGGCACCACAAACTCTGATGGCGCCAATCCCTCCCCGGCGCCTCGGAGGGAAACCCAATGGGCCGTGAAGCTAATGTAGCGTCCCTGCCCATGCCTGCTGGTCCACCCATCCATCGTGAGATGCACCCTGTTGCTGACAGCGTGATCCAGCGACAGGGTTACATTCTTCACAATGTGCTGGTGTAGAGCAGGGACACCAGTCCTGGCAAAGAAATGGCGGCTGGGGACACGCCATTGGGGTTGGGCCTGCTCCAACATCTGCCTGAAGGGGTTGGAATCAACAATGTTGAAGGGAAGCAGATGTTGGGCAATAACCCTTGCCAGGAGCCCATTGAGGGAACGCACACGTCGGTCTCCGGGGGGGAAGGGAGTGGTGCGTTCAAAGGCGTCGGAAATCGTCGCCTGGCGCGGGACGGTTATGCGGGACATGGAAGATGAGGGTGCTGTTGATGTAGAGATCTGGCTGCCAGTAACAGTAACTCTACTAGAGGGAGCGGGGGGGCATGACCTGCTGGTGGCAGATGAAGTTGTGGCAGGGGCTGCTCTACCCTGCACACTTGTGGTTGTGGCGCTGCTACCACCACCACCCTTTCTCATCTGGTCATGCACCTGCCAATGATTGATTCGGAGGTGCTGGTTGAGTGCTGTGGTACCCACCCGAGCCAAGCACTTCCCTCTCTTCACCCTGACATGACAGATCTTGCAGATGGCTACGGTGTGGTCATCTGCTACCAGGGTGAAGAAGGTCCAGACAGGTGACTTCAACACCACCCTCCTGTCAGATGGGGTGACGCTGGCTTGCACCTGCTGGGACTCAGTGCGCACAGGTGGAGCTGCCTGCTGCTGCTGCTGAGACCTCCTGCTGCCATCACCAGTGGAGACCCTGACGCTGGTCTCCCTGCTGACCTGGCGCACCGTTTCCCCAGGGTGCCTACCTTCCTCGTCGTCACTGCTGCTTGCAATCGACACGGTAGGTGGCACCCATGTTGGGTCACCCTCCTCTTCACCCCCAGATATATCAGACTCAGGGCTGATCTGTGTTGTGAAGGTAACAGCATGGCTACGCTGTCCCCTCACCGACGCCTGGGTCTGACTAGGTGCTGGTGTTTCCTGCACAACAACAGCACCACTTACAGCATGGCTACGCTGTCCCCTCACCGACGCCTGGGTCTGACTAGGTGCTGGTGTTTCCTGCACAAGAACACCAGCATCACTTTGAGGGGATGACTCTGGGCTAATGCAAGCAGGTACCCCATTCTCCTCCATCAACCCTTCATCCTCCTCCATCGACCCTTCTAAAAGTTCCTGAGCATCAGGACAGAACTGCATGTCTGCCTGATGCGGGGCCTCCCCCAAGATATCGCTCTCAATGTCGCTGTCCTCAAACATTAAGACGCTGGAATCTTGGGGGGTGGGGGTGGGTACTAAAGGCACCGTTGTGATGGTGGTGCTACCCTGAGTCGGGACTGATGATGACTCAGTGGTACTGCTGTGCCCCATATACTCCACCACAAGTGGAGCCTGCGAATCCGATATAGGGTGGCTGCCCGCGGGAAAATAATGACGGATCAGGCGGACTCCACTTCCACTAGTACCAACAGTAGGGGCGCGAGAGGTACCCCGTGCTGGCAGCGACCCAGCACTGGGAGTAACTCCCCTACCCCTGCTGCCACGGCCACGGCCGCGCATGCTGGACATACTTGCTGATGTGTGTTTGTGTGTGTGGGGGGGGGGGTTAAACTTTATTGGGGGGGGGGGGGGGGAAATGTGTCAACGGTGTATATGATCTTTTTTTTATAATAAGGAGCGCACAAAAAGATAAACTACACAGTTATCAATCTAGGATAAAACTACAATTTTTTTTACACTAAAGTCACTAAAGGACTCAGACAAGGACTACAACAATATGCACTAAACAATAAATCTAATTAAAGAAACGTAGATGACTAATCTAATATCTATGCAAAAAACTGCTTAAAGAAAAATAGAATACTAAACTAAAGGAAAATTTTTTTGGTTTTTTTTTTTGGACACTAAAAAGAGAAACTAAAAACAGAATAAACTAAGCAAGTTTAAAGAACTGTACACTTACACTAATTTAGCACTAGTTGTAAGCACACAGAAATCTATCTAACACTTTGAAAAAACAGTTTATAGAAGATATAAGTGCAAATATAAAATGACACTAACCACAGAACTTATAGAACTATGCAGACAGTATACCAAGCACAGTACTGACTGCAAAACACTACAATTAAAGAAATAAGCTAAGTTACAGAAATTTGCACTTACACTAGCTGGAAGTACACACAGAAAACTATGTAACACTAAGCTAAACTAAACTGGAAAACCACAGCAATAAGAACTTTGAAAACAACTGTCAGGAACAAGAAAAGCTGATAGAAGTATGCAGTAGCAAGGGCAAAACTGGTGCTAACACAGTACAACTATAAGCTACAACTATAAGCAAATATAAGCTACAGTACTTAACAGAACTCTGCACTTACACTAAAAACTAGCTGTAAACAACACTAGCTGTGAGCAAGCACACAGAAAACTATCTAAGACTGAGCTAAACTCAACTGGAAAACCACAGGAACAGGTAGCTTTTAAAAAAACTATTTGGTGTGTTGCTTTTAAAAAAGCAGTTTGTAGAACATACAATTGCAGCTATAAGCTGCCAGGAACAAGAGCAATGATAGATAAATGCAGTATTAGCAAGGGCAATACTGTTGATGCACTATCACAGAGCACACAGAAACACTCCACTCTCCTCAAAGAACTGGTGAATCTGCAATGAAATCCTGCTGGCACCTTACTTATATAATGCCCAAGAAGGCAGATTCCTATTGGCTGCTGTGGAGGTTGCTAACCTCTGACAACTGTGGGAAGAGAACTGTGATTGGCTGTGTTGAAAAAGAAGGGCGCGAAAGTAATCGCGCGATATCGCAGTTTTCCCGAATAATCGCATAGCGATTATTCTGTAAAATAAAGAGCACGCATCAGCTACTCAGCCCAGTGTAGGCATAGGCAGGCAGGTTCATCTTGGCTGCTATGGAGGTTGCTAACCTCTGCAAAATGTGGTAGGAGCACTGTGTTGCCAAAATAACAAAGAATGAAAAAATCGCGTTATATCTCTCCTTTGCCGATTAATCGCAGTGCGATTGTTTGGCAAGATACGACGCGCATCAGCTAAGCTATTAACTGATGCGCGTCCTATGTTGCCAAATAATCGCACTGCGATTAATCGGCAAAGGAGAGATATAACGCGATTTTATTCTGCTAACTTACTCTACTACTATGCATGAGAGCCAATCAGAAAATCTCGAATATTCGGCAAAAGGAATATCGCGCAATATTGCTATTGCCGAATATTCGAGATTTTCTGATTGGCTCTGATGCGCCAATCAGAATTCATGCAATATCGCGCAATATTGCTATTGCCGAATATTCGAGATTTTCTGATTGGCTCTGATGCGCCAATCAGAAAATCTCGAATATTCGGCAATAGCAATATTGCGCGATATTGCATGAATTCTGATTGGCGCATCAGAGCCAATCAGAAAATCTTGAATATTCGGCAATAGCAATATTGCGCGATATTCGAGATTTCTGATTGGCTCTGATGCGCCAATCAGAAATCTCGAATATCGCGCAATATTGCTATTGCCGAATATTCGAGATTTTCTGATTGGCGCATCAGAGCCAATCAGAAAATCTCGAATATTCGGCAATAGCAATATTGCGCGATATTCGAGATTTCTGATTGGCTCTGATGCAAAAGAAGGGCCGAGTAGCTGATGCAATTCTTTTATTTTCCGAAAAAGCGCAATGCGTTTTTTCGGCCGAAAAAACGCAATGCGATTTTTCGGAAAATAAAAGAATTGCATCAGCTACTCGGCCCGGGGTCTCTCTGTAATCATACCAGCATGCTTTTAGACCTTGAAGGCGATCATTGATCACTAGGATGTGATCTGTTTTAAAAATAAATTTGAAAAAAATAACAATATTCGAAATAGCGAATATTCGCCGCTATATTCGAGTTATATCGCGAATACTCGAATATGCAATATTCGCAGCGAATATTCGCGATTCGAATATTCGCGAGCAACACTAGTCACCAAGTGGTCCCTTTGTGTGCAGTCATTCAAGCGAATTCTGCCCCTGGGAAGTCCTTCCCGAAGTGGTCCTGTTCTCTAGTCTTTCCCGGCAACTTTAAGCTTAAGAGGTATTACACTCTGGATCGTGCAGCTAGGCCTCTGGAATGGATGCCCTGACAGAACGATTGGTTTCCAGAAGACATCCGCCTTTTTTTCATTTGATCAACTCAAATCTATAATTGCCTCAAGGTCCCATAAGAGGCAGGGAATTGTCCTACCTCAACTTTTGGACCTACCAGTGCACTAGAATTTATCCTCTGGACATAGATGAAATCTTGGGGGTATGCTTGGGAGCTACTTCCTCCGTCTCAGACACTCTGTCAAGTTGTTCATCCTGCATGTTGGCAGTTGAGCCTCGAGCTGAATGATTGTGGCCGGGATTGTCTAGTCAGTCCAATAAGCTTATAAAGGCGAGGACCCAGTTCCTTCGGAAGTCGGCGAGGGCACATTCCACTAGGCGTATATCGGTTTAATTGGCAACAGTCCAGCTTTTGGTTCCAGATGTCTTCTGTAGGATGGCCTCGTGGGCCTCCATTATTACCTTTCGTCACTCTCTGTCGTGAGCCTGCTCCGTTACCTTCTATGGTCTTTTGTTTGTCTTTTGGTTGACAGGGCAAATCAAGTGTATTTCTGTTCATCATACCCACCCGCGTGGATTGGCTAGTTATTTCCCACATGTAGGCTGCCATGGAGTCTGTCAGGAAAACGGAAAATTTATTATCAGTACTTACCGTAATTTTCCTTTCCTGATGGACTCCATGGCAGCCGGAGTCCCCCCCCCCCCATCGGTCTAGAGTAGGCTAGTTACGGAACACAGTCTCTACCGGTGAGCCCAAATTTATAGGGTATGGGGTCCTATAGCATTGGAGAGGAGGCGGGATTAACCACATGTAGGCTGCCATGGAGTCTATCAGGAAAGGAAAATTACGGTAAGTACTGATAATAAATTTTCCGTTATTTCCACACTCCCCACCCTGCCGTGAAGCACAAAAGGGACCAGAGTCCGACCCCCCAAAGGGGGACAAGGGCAAACAGACCCACCGTGATCCATCAGTTCATAGACTATAATAGAGGCATGGTGTGGTAGCATGAAACATGATCATGGTACATACTAGTTATACCAAAAATATCTTAATGGGTCAAATGGTAGCAAAACAACTTTTGTAATTATAATAAATACAGGAACCCTCTGTGTGTCCTGAAATCCCCAATCTCTGCATACAGATAAGAACCGCAACAAGTATTAATGTGGAGGATCCTGCAGAAAGGCAATCCAATTAATCAAATTGGTCCTACTGCATAGGGAAAGGAAAATATATGTGTAATCTAATCCAAATTGAATGGTGTGTGGCCTATCGAGGTCAACGTGTATCACCAACTCAATTGTGTTGTTAAAGTTAAACGTATTTTTAAATATGCAGAGATCATAGGGGATGAAGGAACAACAAAAAAACTCCTGTCTTATCTCATGTGTGGTGAGGGAAAAGAGGGGTTTAATCACCCAATATTAAATGAAAAAAATAGGAAAACCACACATGGGAGAGGTTTGGGCACTGCGAACCCTGGTATAATTGAAAAATAGAATGGTATCCCCAATGGGGCTTTGAACAGCAATAAGTTGTTTTGTCAGATAATATTATACAATATATTTATTGAAGGATAGTCAAGTGACACAATTGATTTACAATAGATATAGCATATAAAAACAGGTCTGGCCAGATATATCTTGCATATTCCAATGTTACCATACATGCACAATATAAAACATATATAACAAGGTTGCATGGCAGTTATTGTGGGTGTAAATCCCTGATGCGTTTCGACCATAAAGTGGTCATCTTCAGGGGGATCGTTGACTCTAAGGCCGCGTACACACGATCGAACATGTTCGCTGAAACTGGTCCGCAGACCAGTTTCAGTGGACATGTTCGATCGTGTGTACGGCCTATCGGACCGTTTTCAGCGGACAAAGTTTAAAAACATGCTTAGAAACCTGTCCGCTGGAAACCTGTCCGTCGGACAGGTTCGATGGTTAGTACACAAAAGCATCGGACCAAAATCCTGCGCATGCTCAAAATCAAGTCGACGCATGCTTGGAAGCATTGAACTTTGTTTTTTCATCACGTCGTTGTGTTCTACGTCACCGCGTTCTGGTCCAAGGAGATTTTGGTCCGATGGTGTGTAGGCACATCAGACCAACAGACCACTTCAGCCTGGTCCGATGAAAAAGCGGTCCGTCGGACATGTTTCATCGGACATGTCTGATTGTGTGTACGCGGCCTAAGGCCACGTACACACGATCAGACCAAACCGATGAGACTGGTCCGACGGACCGTTTTCATCGGACCACCGCTGAAGTGGTCTGATGGTCTGATGTGCGTACACACCATCAGTCCAAAATCCAATCGGACCAGAACGCGGTGACTTAGAACACAACGACGTGCTGAAAAAACGAAGTTCAATGCTTCCAAGCATGCGTCGACTTGATTCTGAGCATGCGCTGGTTTTTGGTCCGATGCTTTTGTGTACTAACCATAATTTTGGTCCGATGGACAGATGTCCGTCGGACAGATTTTAAAGCAAGTTTTAAAACTTTGGTCCGATGGACAACGGTCCGATGGTCCGTACACCCGATCAATTTACCCTATTTTTTTATTCTATATATGGTCATTAATTTGGGGACTTGTTCGCAGATGCCGCTTCTCCCATCCTCTCCTGCCCTCTGGCGGGCGTCACCAGTGTGGCTTCTTGTAAGCCCATAGGGTCGATTCCTTCCACTTTCATGGGGGTGGTGGGCGATGACATGATCCTATGGATTGATCTACAGCTTTCTGACATTCCTGGCCATGCAGCTGTCTACTCCTTTATAAGCGGTAACTATATCACCATGCCATACTTGTATTGTAATGTATGACCATATGTTTTGAATATTGAATTTATTTTATATGTCTCTTAGGCCGCGTACACACGATCGAATATATCTGCAGAAACTAGTCCGCAGACCAGTTTCAGTGGACATATCCGATTGTGTGTAAGGGCTATCAGACAGGTTTTCAGCAGACAAAAGTTTTAAAGCATGCTTTAAAACTTGTCTGCTGGAAAGCCATCTGTCGGATATGTCCACTGGTTAGTATGCCTAACCAGCGGACTGAAATCTCCCGAATGCGTCAAATGGATTTGACGCATGCGTGGAAGTATTTTACTTCCTGGTTCGGTGACGTGGCGGCATCAACGTCACCGCCACGTCACCGCGCTGTCTGTCCGCGGGTATTTTGGTTTGATCGTGTGTACACCGATCAAACCAAAATCTCCCAGGAGACATGTCCGATGAAAACGATATATCTCCTCGTGTGTACGGGGCCTTATGCCTCGTACACACGATCACTTTTTGTGATGAAAAAAAATGTAATTTTCCTTCATGAAAAAAAAACGAAATTTTTCAAACTTCATTTTCAAAAATGACGTTGCGTACACACCATCATTTTTGGAAAATGATGAACAAAACCACGGCACTCTAAATGGGAAGTTCTATTTGCCTTGAGGCTGCTTTTAGCTGGTTACTTGTTAGTAAAAGACGATTCCGGCTTTTTTGTCTGTTACAGCGCGATGAATGTGCTTATTCCATTATGAATGGTAATTTTACCTCCCGTCTCCTAACTTGCTTCTGGGCATGTGCGGGTTTAAAACGTCATTTTTTACATAGTTTTGCCCACACACGATCATTTTTTATGACACAAAAAATTACATTTTTTAAAATGACATAAAAAATTCGAGCATGTTCGAAATTTTTTTTGGTAGTTTTTCAGAAGTCATAAAATGACATTTTGCCCACACACGATCATTTTAAATGACATTTTTAAAAATGTCATTTTTTTTTATCACAAAAAGTGATCGTGTGTACGGGGCATTAGAGTCAACGATCCACCTGAAGATGACCACTCTATGGTTGAAACGCATCAGGGATTTACACCCACAAATACTGCCATGCAACCTTGTTTTATATGTTTTATATTGTGCAAGTATGGTAACATGGGAATATGCAGGATATATCTGGCCAGCCCTGTTTTTATATGCTCTATCTATTGTATTTCAACTGTGTCACTTAACTATCCTTCAATAAATATAATGTATAATATTATCTGACAAAACAACTT
The DNA here is from genome assembly GCA_029574335.1 of Rana kukunoris. NCBI lineage: Eukaryota > Metazoa > Chordata > Amphibia > Anura > Ranidae > Rana > Rana kukunoris. Next base: position 195,626,029 of record CM056050.1, on the reverse strand, counting down.
GTTGCTGTTCAAAGCCCCATGGGGATACCTTTCTATTTTTCAATCATATCGGGGTTCACAGCACCCAAACCTCTCCCATGTGTGGGTTTTCCTTTTCTTTCATTTAAAGGGGAAGTAACTAGCTCACTATGTTGCTACTTACCTGAAATTTAAGTCCCTGAAGTGGTCCTCATTCGCCGCCGCCATGTCCCCTCGCAGATTCTTTCTGTTTTTGCCGCTCCGGCGTTGTGATTGGCCAGAGCGGCGTGACGTCACTCCCGTGCATACGCGTGGGATGACAGATCCCCTCGCATGCACGTGAATACAGCATTAACCCAAATTATCCCATTCACAAAAACGGCACGCTCAGTGCAACTGCACCATTGTCTATGGTGCGCATGCACCGTAGACATCGGCACCTGTCATTATTGTAAATATCTCCTAAACCGTGTAGGATTAGGAGATATTTCTTGCACCTACAGGTAAGCCTAAATCTAGGCTTACCTGTATGTGCAAGTTGTGTGGTTGGGTTTACAACCACTTTAATAGAAAGTATAGCCATAAAGGTTGAACAAGATGTTTGTTAAGAAAATATTCTGGAGTAACAACTGTTTTTTTTTTTACAATTATAATATACATGTTTAACTAGCTTCGATAGTCCTTGAGAGCCCTTCACTGGGCTTGATATTTTAATGTCTTTAATTCATTCGCAACCATAAAAATCAGATTTAAGGTCTAATTAGTGACTCACAGTGATTGAACTTGACCACCCTTGTCAGGTGTAAGTGAAATTAAGTACATTAGTCAACAAGAATAATGTCAGTGGACATGATTTTTTTACGTTTTAAGGTTTGTTTCAGTTCTTTGAGTATTTAAAGTCAATAACTTCTTTCTTTTGAATATCATGAAAAAAAAATGTTCTTTGTCCTGACATTTACTGAGGACATAAAATGCTGACATTTCAACAGTTATCTTGTGTTCTTTCAAGCACAACACTTATGGCATATAAGTCATATTTGCAGAGATAAAAGTTTTCCAAATGAATCTAAAATCCAATAATTCAGAAACTATTCTGATTATAAAAGAGGTATTAAAATGATTTCTGCCAATTGCTTAATGAAATTATATAAAATGTAAAGAAAACTGGTCTCACCTTGTGATGGTTGGTGATCAATAAAAGGTGATCAGAAAAATATTGAGTTAGCACAACTACAGTGATGTCCAAAAAGTGATTATTGTAAATAGTGATGAGCTGAATGTACCTGAGGGTACCAAACAGTATCAAAGTTAGGAACCAGAGTATGAACCTCATTAAAATCAAAGGTAGCTGAATCTTTGTTTTCAGTGATGGCCATTTTCTAAGCTAAAAGGATTGACAAAAGAAAAGTCATCATGGGTTGGGCACTGATCTAGTAATATGTACCAAACAGTGGCGGAACAGTGCTGGAGGGGGCCCCGAGGGCCCCCTGTATACAGTGCTTCAAAAGAAGGAGCACAGACAAGTTCCCCGATCCCAAGCCGAACTGTAATCGGCACTGTGCGGGGAGCTCGTCACAGTCATTACAAACTGAAAGCAAAGTGTGTGCTGTGCTCTTTGTCTCCCCCTACAGTGCAGTACCCGGCAGGAAGAGCTGCTAAGGTAAAAGACTGCCGTTTTTTATCTACTGTGTGTGTGTGTGTGTTTGCATGCCATGTATGTATGAATGTGTGTGTGCATGTGAATATGTATGTATGTATGTGAGTGTCCATGTATTGAGACTCAGACTGCAGTGGTTGCTATAGTATACTAAAGTAAAAGTATACAGAGCAAACTTTGTCTGCAGGCATGAAAGATACAGCCACAGCACCTGTGATCATCATTATCATGCTGAGTGATGATCACACTGTACAACCTATATTATACTGTACTTCATCTGACTGTAGTGTATATAGGCTATATACAGTACAGTCACATGAAGTACAGTGTAATTATCAGCATGATAATGATGATCACAGGTGCTGTGGCTGTATGTTTCATGGCTGTAGACAGTGTTTGCTCTGTATACTTTTACTCCAGGTTTTTTTTCCGCAGAAATGTGGCACTTCTGAAATCTGCACTCTGTACGTAGTACACCCTGGAATCTGTACGTAGCACACCCCGGACTCTGTACGTAGCACACCCTGCACTCTGTACGTAGCACACCCTGGACTCTGTATGTAGCACACCCTGTACTCTGCACGTAGCACACCCCGGACTCTGTACGTAGCACCCCCCCCCCGGACTCTGTACGTAGCACACCCCGGACTCTGTACGTAGCACACCCCGGACTCTGTACGTAGCACACCCCGGACTCTGTACGTAGCACACCCTGGAATCTGTACGTAGCACACCCCGGACTCTGTACGTAGCACACCCCGGACTCTGTACGTAGCACACCCCGGACTCTGTACGTAGCACACCCCGGACTCTGTACGTAGCACACCCCGGACTCTGTACGTAGCACACCCCGGACTCTGTACGTAGCACACCCCGGACTCTGTACGTAGCACACCCCGGACTCTGTACGTAGCACACCCCAGACTCTGTACGTAGCACACCCCGGACTCTGTACGTAGCACACCCGGACTCTGTACGTAGCACACCCCGGACTCTGTACGTAGCACACCCCGGACTCTGTACGTAGCACACCCGGACTCTGTACGTAGCACACCCGGACTCTGTACGTAGCACACCCGGACTCTGTACGTAGCACACCCCGGACTCTGTACGTAGCACACCCCGGACTCTGTACGTAGCACACCCCGGACTCTGTACGTAGCACACCCCGGACTCTGTACGTAGCACACCACGGACTCTGTACGTAGCACACCACGGACTCTGTACGTAGCACACCCTGCACTCTTTATGAAGCACACCCCGAACTCTGTACATAGCACACCTTGAACTCTGCATGTAACACACCTTTAACTAATGGCGGATTTATCAGGGTCGCAGCAGTCGCCGTTGGGCTGGGCCATGTAATTCCGCCAAGTCTGCCCGTTTGAGGTGCCCGACTGCCGCCTGCCAGTGTGAGGGGTCCACCTGACTGTCATGCCACTGTGGAGGGGGGGCCCTTCATGATTTCTTGCACCGGGGCCCTGAAGTCTCTAGTTATGCCACTGGTACCAAAGAAAGGTAATTTTTTAGAGCAGTTCAAAGGGCAACACAAAAAAAAATACAATCTCTTAAAATAACATGCATGGGAGATGCCATAAAGATTGAGGCTGGGTTCACACTTGTGCGGATTGAGTGCGGCTTAAACCGCATCTAATACGCAGAACATTTCTAAATACATTGTTTTCAATGAGGCTGGTTCACATATGTGCGATGCATTCGCACTGCGCATTGCAGAAAAAACATATGTGGATTTTATGTCTTGCAGTGCGGTTCAGGTGCGAATTCAGTCCCATTATCTTCTATGGGTACGCAGCTGATTCGCATATGTGTTCAGTTCTCTTCAGGAATTTCTCTCATTCAGCTCAATACACTTCCCCCCCACTCTCCTCTCACCCAGAACTTCTCCCAGGTCTCCAAATTTGCAGCAAGCTAATCTGCTGAACACTTCTCTTATCTTTGCAGAGAGATTACAGAGCTGAAATTTGCACCACACAAGTGTGAACCCAGCCTCAAAGGGGTTGTAAGGCCTTGTGTTTTTTCACCTTAAAGGGATTGTAAAGGAAAACAATTGTTTTCATAATAAGCATCATTTACCCGCAGACATTCTTCTTTTCACTTCGCCATTGTTCTTTTTTGCTCAGAAGTTGCTCTATTTTTTTTCTGTTCTGTACACTTCCTGCTTGTCTGATTTTACTGACCCTCGTGAAGGGAGACTTTACTGCGGTGGTCAGTAACATGCTCGCCCCCTCCTGGGAACTACATCTGTGTGGCAGGAGGCTCTCTACATGTTAGAGACTTCAAGGAGGTGTGAATTACTGGGCGTGCCGCAATTCATACTGGGAAATGTAGTTCCTACATGAACAAATAATGCAAACCAGGAAGTGAATGAGAGAACAGAAACTAGAACACCGGAGGTGATATAGATGAAGGAATTTAATAGGTATTTACTCATTTGTTAACAGAATTATTACACTATTCTGTCTGTCTACCTTGCAGACATTAATTTTAGGCAACATTTTTTTTTCCTTTACAACTTCTTTAATGCATCCTATACATTAAGATCAAAAAACGTAATGTATAGGATGCAGTGACTGCCCCCTTGGCCCCCTGTTTTACCTACCTGAGCCTCGGCAGAGACATGCTTTCCCTCTCTGCACAGGGCCCTGGCTCTTGATTGGATAGATAGCAGCGCAGTCATTGGCTTGCACAGTTGTCAATCAAATCCAATGATGCGGACGCCGGGGAGTGGGGCCGAGTCTGGCATTCGTGTCTATGAATGCTGAATGCTGGACTCAGGAGCGCACCCACAAGGTAACCCCCCAGGAGAGCGCTTCTCCTAGGGTGTTATCTGATGCGGATAGGATCAGCGGGAGCCGTCGAGGTACCACAGAATTCGAGGATCGGGCCACTCTGAAAAATTAGCTGCTCAGGGGAGGTAAGTATGACACGTTTGTTACTTGAAAAAAAAAAAAACACTTCAATGTATAAATATAGAACGTTATGACTCTCAGGGACAGCACTAGTAACACCATATTGTGACACCACATAAATCACATATCTAATAATTATTTTTACATTTACAATATGTTTACATAATCACTTATCTTACATACAAAAACCACATGGTCATTTACTTGGTTCCCTCCCCCCCAAAACAAATGTAGGAGTAATTAGCCTGAATGTGGTATTAAAGTGATTGTAAAATCTTGCTTTTTTTAACATGTTCTACTTACCTACTCTTTGCAGTTGGTTTTACAGAGAGCAGCCTGGATCCTCCTCTTCTAGGATCCCTGGCTAGAGCTCCTTGCCCCTCCCTCCTGTTGAGTGCTCCCACAGCAAGCAGCTTGCTATGGGGGCATCTGAGCTGAGCTGCAGCTCTGTGTGTCCATTCAGACATGGAGCTGCAGCCTGGCCCTCTCTCTTCGATTACCTGAGTTTGATTGATAGCAGCAGGAGCTCTGTTCTGTGTCTGAGCCAATCAAGAGGGAAAGTCCTGGGAGGCCAAGGAACTTGTGGACAGAACTAGATAGAAATGGGGCTCATATAAGTATTAGGGGGGCTGCTGCACACAGAAGGGCTTTTACCTTAATACATAAAATGCATTAAGATTACAAAAAAAAAAAAAACCTTCTGCCTTTACAACCCCTTTAAACCCAATATATTGCAACTTACCAATCAAGACAAGGCATATTATAAGTATAATTAGGTAAAATATGTTTATTATGTCACAGTCCTGAGCTAAAAATTATGGGCCAGATTCACAAAGACTTACGCCACCGTAATTTCAAATGTGCGCTGTCGCATCTTTACGCCAATTCACAAAGCGAGATACGCCAAAAAACATGGCTTCAGCCGTGCGACGTAACTTGCCTACGCCGGCGTATTGTGGGTGCATAGTTACGCTGGACGCATTCGGCGTTCCCATGTTAAATATGCAAATTAACAAAATACGCCGATTCACAAACGTACGTACACCCGACGCAGTAATCTATGCCATTTACGTAAGGTGTTTTTCCGGCTTAAAGATAAACCACCTAAAAGGTGGCGCATCCCATGCAAAGGTATGGACGTCGGAACAGCCGTCGTTTTTATGTTGTTTACGTAAGTCGTACGTGAATGGGGCTGTGCATAAATTACGTTCACGTCATAGGCATTTACGCCGACGTATCTTAGGGAGTTTATGCAACGTGATTCTGAGCATGCGCGTGCATGCCCAGTTCGACCGGCCAATCATTAGCATGGGGTCATGCTTAATTTAAATAGATGCCACACACCTCCTTCCTACTTTGAATTAGGCGGGCTTACGCCGGCCAATTTACGCTATGCTGCCGCAACTTACGGAGCAAGTGCTTTGTGAAGCACTTGCCTCTCTAAGTTGCGGTGGCGTAGCGTATATTCGATGCGCTACGCCTGCACAAAGATACGCTACGCTACCTGAATCTGGCCCATTGTATTGACACACAGCACACCATGTAAGTGATTTTATTAGGCCAATATATAAAGCTAGGCAGATTTGATCCTCCTAAACTATAAATTAGAGTGTTAATTTTGAGAGTTGCAAGACAAAAAACTGAAATGTTTAGCTGGGGAGTACATTGTTTGCTGGAAAAAGCAGACCTGATCTAGGATAGACAAATCACAGTGGGCTAGATTAAGCAAGGAGTTACGCCGTTGTAACTCTGAGTGAGTGGGGCGTATCTATAGATTAGATCGGACCGGCGTATGTCATTTATGCCGTCGTATCTAAGTTGCATATTTACGCCTGCCGCTAGGTGGCGTTTCCGTCGATTTACGTGTTGAATATGCAAATGAGCTAGATACGCGATTCACGAACGTAGTTGCGGCCGGCGTATCTATTTGCGTCGTTTACGTTAGAGTTACGCCCGGCGTAAAGTTACCCCTGCTATAGTGAGGCGCAGCCAATGTCAAGTATGGACGTTGGGACAGCGTTGCATTGTACGTCGTTTACGTCGTTTGCGTAAGTCGATTCAGAATGGGACTGGGCGTAAGTTACGTTCATGTAGTTTATATTGACTATTTGCAACGTGATAAGTTGTAAGTGACATACAGACATACCAGAAAACATATGAAATATAAGGGCGAGGAAGGTCGACTCCCCCCCCCCCCAGGGAACCCCAGTCTGGATCATGCTGTGCCCAGTAGGAGTGCCGCAGCCCCCACCTCTCCCATTAAGGTTGGTGCTTCTAGTTAATCAGATGGCTTAGTGACAATCTAAGTGCTAAAACAAGATTGATCAAGAAGACATACAAGAGAAGCTAAAGTAACTGAACACGAAATTAAAGACGCTTTATAGACCTGTTGCAGAAGCAAGAGCAGATTCTACAACAACAAATGGAGACTTTAATGCAGCAACGTCCGCAGACCAGTGAGGCAAGTGGTTCAACTAATACCGCATCCTTTGGGGTGAGTCGTTTACTGACAAAAATGACTGGAGAGGATGATCTAGAGGTGTTTTTGACCACATTTGAAAGGACTGCTGAAAGGGAAAATGGCCCAAGGAGCAGTGGGCTGGACTGGTGGCCCCTCTGTTAACTGGCGAATGACAGAAAGTTTATTATGACTTAGAGCCTGATCAAGCAAAAGAATATGTGGTTCTAATAACTGAAATACTGGCACAGCTGGGTGTCACCCTGGCTGCCCAGGCTTAGCGTGTGCATAACTGGACTTTCCGGCTTGGAAAACCCCCCATATCTCAAATGTATGATCTCATTCACCTGAGCAGGAAGTGGCTACAGCCAGAGACTTTGTCCGCACCAAAGATTGTGGAATGTATTGTGATGGATCGCTTCCTGAGAGCTCTTCCTACTCCCATCCAAAAGTGTGTAAGCCATGGAGACCCAGAAACGGCAGATAAGGTTGTGGATCTTGTTAAGAGATACTTGGCTACAGAGAACCTGACTGCCTCTTCCAGAGACCCACTGACTTTCCCCCCTAAGACCAGACCATCCCCAGTGGTGGGTAAGATGATTCCAAGGGGTGAGGGTGGAGAAAGTGAGAGGGTGGGGGTTCTCCCTAGTGTCAGGCGAGAACAGCCCAGGAAGTCAAGGCCTCAAGAAACAGCAAAAATGATTGTTTGCTACCGCTGTCAGCAAGAGGGACACATTGCAGCAAATTGCCCGGTTGTGGATGAACCCATGCAATGCGACTTTCTAAGGGACAGACGTCAGTTGTTGTTTGCGACAGTCGCATGCACTGCTATTCGGGGAACTGAGAAACATTTATGCAAAATGTGTATTAATGGTAAAAATGCATGTGTGCTGTTACATACCACCTGAGCGCATTTGGTGTCACCACACGTGTGCTGTTACATATCACCTGAGCGCATTTGGTGTCACCGCACGTGTGCTGTTACATACCACCTAATCGCATTTGGTGTCACCGCACGTGTGCTGTTACATACCACCTGAGCGCAGTTAGTGTCACCACACGTGTGCTGTTAAATAACACCTGAGTGTATTTGGTGTCACCGCACGTGTGCTGTTACATATCACCTGAGCGCATTTGGTGTCACTGTACATGTGCTGTTACATACCACCTGAGCGTATTTGGTGTCACCGCACGTGTGCTGTTACATACCACCTGAGCGCATTTGGTGTCACTGCACGTGTGCTGTTACATACCACCTGAGCGCAGTTAGTGTCACTGTACGTGTGCTGTTACATACCACCTGAGCGTATTTGGTGTCACCGCACGTGTGCTGTTACATATCACCTGAGCGCATTTGGTGTCACTGCACGTGTGCTGTTACATACCACCTGAGCGCAGTTAGTGTCACTGTACGTGTGCTGTTACATACCACCTGAGCGTATTTGGTGTCACCGCACGTGTGCTGTTACATACCACCTGAGCGCATTTGGTGTCACCGCACGTGTGCTGTTACATACCACCTGAGCGCAGTTAGTGTCACCGTACGTGTGCTGTTACATACCACCTGAGCGTATTTGGTGTCACTGCACGTGTGCTGTTACATATCACCTGAGCGTATTTGGTGTCACTGCACGTGTGCTGTTACATATCACCTGAGCGCATTTGGTGTCACCGCACGTGTGCTGTTACATACCACCTGAGCGCATTTGGTGTCACTGCACGTGTGCTGTTACATATCACCTGAGCGCATTTGGAGTCACTGCACGTGTACTGTTACATACCACCTGAGCACAGTTAGTGTCACTGCACGTGTGCTGTTACATATCACCTGAGCGTATTTGGTGTCACCGCACGTGTGCTGTTACATATCACCTGAGCGCATTTGATGTCACCGCACGTGTGCTATTACATACCACCTGAGCGCATTTGGTGTCACCGCACGTGTGCTGTTACATATCACCTGAGCGCATTTGGTGTCACTGCACGTGTGCTGTTACATACCACCTGAGCGCAGTTAGTGTCACTGCACGTGTGCTGTTACATATCACCTGAGCGCATTTGGTGTCACTGCACGTGTGCTGTTGCATACCACCTGAGCGCAGTTAGTGTCACTGTACGTGTGCTGTTACAAATCACCTGAGTGTATTTGGTGTCACTGCACGTGTGCTGTTACATATCACCTGAGTGCATTTGGTGTCACCGCACATGTGCTGTTACATACCACCTGAACGCAGTTAGTGTCACCACACGTGTGCTGTTACATACCACCTGAACGCAGTTAGTGTCACCGCACGTGTGCTGTTACATACCACCTGAGCGTATTTGGTGTCACCGCACGTGTGCTGTTACATACCACCTGAGCGCATTTGGTATTGTTATACCTGAAGGGTTCCACATGTACTGGCACTTTAAGGCTGGCTCCACCCAGCAGTGATGACAAGGGTCAAGGGGTACAGTGGCCATCTTAGAGAGTGCTCATGTAGGAAGCAGATAAGATGTAATGTCCTGAGATGCATGTTGCAGTGTACAGCCTGTAGAGAATAAACATCCATTGCTCCAGACCAGAGTCATGTGTCTCTCACAACACACAGGACATCACAGTGGCGACGAGAATGGAATTTACAAAGTGTCTATCAGTCTGAGAGATAGAGAGAGACAAGGACATTGTGGATTGTCACCTGGATAGAAGCAATCACAGATCCCAGCAGGAAAATGTCATTAATCGGGACATTAAGTGAGTTTGATGGAGAACAGACATCCTGGAGTTCCTGGGTTGAGAGGCTGGAACAGTATTTTAGTGCAAATGACATCACAAATAACAGGCAAGTGGCAGTTTTTCTTACATTGGTCGGGTCCAAAACGTATGACACTCTTAGAGATCTGCTTTCCCCTGTAAAACCTTCAGCTAAGACATTGGCAGAGCTGCTGACACTGCTAGAGGATCACTTCCAGCCCAAACCACTAGAAATAGCAGAAAGATTTCGCTTCTATCAGAGGCAGCAGCAGACAGGTGAAGAGATTAAAGCTTATGTGCTCGCCCTTCGCAGACTAGCCTCTACCTGTTCTTTTGGGGACTACCTACCTACTGCACTGAGAGATAAGTTTGTTATGGGACTGCATTGTGAGTTGACACAAAAGAGACTGTTAACAGAGAAAGACCTTACTCTTACAAAGGCAATTGAGATAGCTTCAGTGATGGAAATGGCTGTGAAAGATACAGAGCAATTGAACCCCCAGAGCAGAAGGGAAGAGGTGAAGCAGGAAGTTTTCAGAACAGCAGTCAAGCCAACTGCCGCAAACTGGAAATACAAACCCTCACCAAGCCGGGAGTCAGCTTGTTACCGTTGTGGGAATACAGACCATGATCACAAAGTCTGCCGGTTTAAGGATCAGACCTGTCATAATTGCGGTAGGACCGGCCATCTGAAACGAGTTTGCCGTAGCAAGACGGTGCGAGATAAACAACCTCTGAACCCCAAGACAAAGACATATATGGTGGGAAGATATACATCATCATCTGAGTCAGAGGATGAAGTGCTCCACAGGTTAGACATACATCATATGCATGCAGCACCCTCCGCAATGACTGTAGATGTAACCATTGAGGGAAAGAAACTCAAGATGGATGTAGACACAGGAGCAGCAGTTTCAGTTATCACCCAGAAACAATGGAGACAACTTCAGACCCGAAGAACTGTCCGCCCAACACCAATCAAACTGCAGACATACTCAAAGCAGATACTCCACCCACTGGGTTACGCAAAAGTAAAAGTATTGTACAAGGGTCAGACAAAGAGACTGCCATTATATATCCTGAAAAATGGGGGACCCCCTCTCTTTGGGAGAGACTGAATTGCTCACTTTGGTATGCCAGACATCGCCATAAGTCCCTGTAACACCGTCACCATGCCATTAGGAGATGATGAGGGATGGGTGGTGTCCCTGAAGCAGCGGTTCCCAAAGGTTTTTGATGACCAGTTGGGAAAAATAAAACATGACTGTGTGAGACTCAAGCTGAAACCCAACGCTCAGCCTAAGTTCTTCAAAGCTCGGACAGTACCTTTCGCACTCCGAGCAGGTGTGGAAGCAGAACTAAGTCGGCTGGAGGAACAAGGTGTCATCTCAAAGGTAGAGCACAGCGAGTGGGCATCACCAGTTGTACCGGTAAAGAAAGCGAATGGGGACTTGCGCATTTGTGGCGATTTCTGCATGGCACTGAACTCTCAACTGGAAATAAACCAGTATCCCCTACCCAGAGTAGATGACATTTTTGCCTCTCTTGCAGGAGGTGAAAAGTTCACCAAGCTTGATCTCAAACAAGCATATTTACAGTTTGAGGTCCATCCTTCTTCCCGCAAATTTCTGACCATCAACACCCACAAGGGACTATATGAATATAATCGGATGGTGTTTGGGGTAGCCTCTGCCCCAGCCATTTGGCAACGAAAAATGGACGAGATTTTGGCGGACATTCCTTTTACGCAGTGCCTGCTAGATGACATGCTCATCACGGGACGGACTGACCAGGAACACAAGCAGAATGTGGAGCTTGTGTTGGCGAGACTCCAAGAACAGGGTCTGAAAGTGAACTTAGCAAAATGCCAATTCATGGTGCCTAAATTGGAGTTTTGTGGCCACCTTGTGGATGCAGAAGGTATTCACACCACGGAAGCCAAAGTTGATGCTTTAGTCAACGCTCCAGCCCCAACCAACGTCCAGCAGCTGCGATCATACCTGGGCTTGCTGAACTATTACCACAAATTCCTGCCAGATCTGGCACACACCTTGTTTCCATTGAACAAGCTTTTGGAGAAACACTCCAGATGGGACTGGTCGGCTGCATGCCAGCGTGCTTTTGAAGTTTCTAAGCAGAAGCTGTTGGTGTCACGCATGCTCGTGTCACTCCAGAAGCCTCTCACCTTGGCTTGTGATGCCTCACCCTATGGTCTGGGGGCGGTACTATCCCACATCTTACCAGATGGTTCAGAAAAACCAGTGGCATTTGCCTCCAGGTCTTTGACAAAAGCAGAAAGCAATTACTCACACATTGACAAAGAGGCTCTTGCGCTGATATGGGCAATTAAGAAGTTTCATCTTTACCTGTATGGTAGGGAATTCACCATACTGACGGACCATAAACCACTCCTTCAGATCTTTAGCCCTGACAAAGGCATCTCCCAGACTACTGCGGCCCGCCTCCAACGCTATGCCCTATTCTTGGGGGCATACAGCTACAAAATTCAGTATCGTGGTCATGATGCCAATGCTAATGCGGACGCAATGTCCCGACTGACAGGGAGGTCCATGGACTCTTCTCCACCAGTCAAGAGTTGTCGTTACACCAGCCTGTCCTTCTTGTCTTCTGGAGAGATAGCAGCCCATACAACCAAGGATACCTTTCTGAAAACAATACTCTCCTGGGTACGGTCCGGTTGGCCTGCAACTGTCACACAGGAGTATGAACCTTATTTCCGTAGGTGTATGGAATTAACTGTGGCTGGCAACTGTGTTTTATGGGGAGACAGAGTGATCATTCCACAGACCCTCCGGAGACACATTCTGGACTTGCTACATGCTGGTCATCCCGGGGGCACTCGTATGAAACAAAAGGCCAGAGGCTATGTGTGGTGGCCAAACCTAGACTCAGATATCGCAACATATGTGAATGCTTGTGTTGGATGTGCACAAACGGCAAGAGACCCTCCTCGAGGGTGCGTCCAGCCCTGGACTTGGCCCACGGTTCCTTGGTTTCGCCTACACTTGGACTTTGCAGGCCCGATCAGAGGACACACCTTCTTGATCATAGTGGACGCCCATTCAAAGTGGCCTGAGGTCATTACATCTCGCTGCTACGTTTGGATACCCCAGAGAAATCGTCACGGACAACGGTGCACAATTCACCAGTCAGGAGTTTCAGCGTTTCCTGACTGCCCATAACATCAAGCACAAGTTGACCGCACCTTACCACCCAGCTACAAATGGTGAAGCAGAGAGATTTGTGCAGACTTTCAAACGCTATTTCAAAGCTACAGTGGCTGCAAGTAAACAACAGTCTCTGTCACCCCAGCAGCTGGACTCCTTCCTTTCTGCTTACAGATAGTGTTGAGCAGAATACGCCATATTCGCTTTCGCAATATTTCGCGAATATATAGGAGAATATTCGAGAAATATTCGTAAATTTCGAATATTCGTGATATTTCATCCAAAAAAAAATTGCGAAATTTCGCAAATGCGAAATTCATTGCGAAATTCTCGACCGCGCATGCGCGCGGACAACACGCGGTCGCGAAAACGGCGATCATTTCCTGGATTCTTTGCCAGTGTATATTCGGATTGCTATTTAGTGCTGCCCTGCGAATCTACTGCTGCCCTGCGAAGCGAAGATGGTGTGGAGTAACTTTTCATCCAGTGAGGAAAAACTGCTGATTACTGTAAGTAATTTTACCACTTGTTATTTCATTATCTTTAACTGCATTTTAGACTAGTTAAAAAGTTAGGATGCAAGATCAGATATTAGTATTTCCCAAACAGTGTGTCTCCAGCGGTTGCAAAACTACAACTCCCAGCATGCCCAGGGTTGCCACCTTTTGTTCATTTCAAACCCGAACACTTCAGCGTCGCACAGCAATTTTTTGTCTTAGTTTGCATAGATGTCGCTATTAAATAACATTTCTAACCATATGAAATTAATCACAAAAGTTCCTCTTTACATCAGAGTCCACAGACTTCCCCTTTTACATCAGAGTCCACAGACTTCCCCTTTTACATCAGAGTCCACAGACTTCCCCTTTTACATCAGAGTCCACAGAGTTCTCCCTTTACATTAGAGTTCACAGAGTTCTCCCTTTACATCAGTGTCCACAGAGTTCTCCCTTTACATCAGAGTCCACAGAGTTCTCCCTTTACATCAGTGTCCACATAGTTCTCCCTTTACATCAGAGTCCACATAGTTCTCCCTTTGCATCAGTGTCCACAGAGTTCTCCCTTTACATCAGTGTCCACAGAGTTCTCCCTTTACATCAGTGTCCACAGAGTTCTCCCTTTACATCAGAGTCCACAGAGTTCTACCTTTTACATTAGAGTCCACAGAGTTCCCCTTTTACATTAGAGTCCACAGAGTTCTCCCTTTACATCAGAGTCCACAGAGTTCTCCCTTTACATCAGAGTCCACAGAGTTCTACCTTAACATCAGAGTCCACAGAGTTTTCCCTTTATATCAGAGTCCACAGACTTCCCCTTTTACATCAGGATCCATAGACTTCCCCTTTTAGATCAGTGTCCACAGAGTTCTCCCTTTACATCAGTGTCCACAGAGTTCTCCCTTTACATCAGTGTCCACAGAGTTCTCCCTTTACATCAGTGTCCACAGAGTTCTCCCTTTACATCAGTGTCCACAGAGTTCTCCCTTTACATCAGTGTCCACAGAGTTCTCCCTTTACATCAGTGTCCACAGAGTTCTCCCTTTTACATCAGAGTCCACAGAGTTCTCCCTTTACATCAGAGTCCACAGAGTTCTCCCTTTACATCAGAGTCCACAGAGTTCTCCCTTTACATCAGAGTCCACAGACTTCCCCTTTTACATCAGGATCCACAGACTTCCCCTTTTAGATCAGTGTCCACAGAGTTCTCCCTTTACATCAGAGTCCACAGAGTTCTCCCTTTACATCAGAGTCCACAGAGTTCTCCCTTTACATCAGAGTCCACAGAGTTCTCCCTTTACATCAGTGTCCACAGAGTTCTCCCTTTACATCAGTGTCCACAGAGTTCTCATTTTACATCAGAGTCCACACAGTTCTCCCTTAACATCACAGTCCACAGAGTTCTACCTTAACATCAGAGTCCACAGAGTTTTCCCTTTACATCAGAGTCCACAGAGTTCTACCTTTTACATTAGAGTCCACAGAGTTCCCCTTTTACATTAGAGTCCACAGAGTTCCATTAGAGTCCACAGAGTTCCCCTTTTACATTAGAGTCCACAGAGTTCTCCCTTAACATTAGAGTCCACAGAGTTCTCCTTTTAAATTAGAGTCCACAGAGTTCTCCCTTAACATCAGAGTCCACAGAGTTCTCCCTTAACATCAGAGTCCACAGAGTTCTCCCTTAACATCACAGTCCACAGAGTTCTACCTTAACATCAGAGTCCACAGAGTTTTCCCTTTACATCAGAGTCCACAGAGTTCTACCTTTTACATTAGAGTCCACAGAGTTCCCCTTTTACATTAGAGTCCACAGAGTTCCCCTTTTACATTAGAGTCCACAGAGTTCTCCCTTAACATTAGAGTCCACAGAGTTCTCCTTTTAAATTAGAGTCCACAGAGTTCTCCCTTAACATCAGAGTCCACAGAGTTCTCCCTTAACATCAGAGTCCACAGAGTTCTCCCTTAACATCAGAGTCCACAGAGTTCTCCCTTAACAGTCCACAGAGTTATCCCTTAACATCAGAGTCCACAGAGTTCTCCCTTAACAGTCCACAGAGTTCTACCTTAACATCAGAGTCCACAGAGTTTTCCCTTTACATCAGAGTCCACAGAGTTCTACCTTTTACATTAGAGTCCACAGAGTTCCCCTTTTACATTAGAGTCCACAGAGTTCTCCCTTAACATCAGAGTCCACAGAGTTCTCCCTTAACATCACAGTCCACAGAGTTCTACCTTAACATCAGAGTCCACAGAGTTCTCCCTTTTACATCAGAGTCCACAGAGTTCTCCCTTTTACATCAGAGTCCACAGAGTTCTCCCTTTTACATCAGAGTCCACCGAGTTCTCCCTTTTCATCAAAAAGTGAAAAGAAACAAACATATTATTTTTCATATGTAAAGATAGGGATTAAAAAAAATAATCTATTGTACAGGGCCAGTGTAAGGGTCAAAAAATAATTATAGTGGTCAGATGAATAGCAACTAATTTCTCCCCTATACGTCTATCCTGTGATGTTACTCATATATACATAATTATGCAAATGATAATGGCTGCTATATTTATTCCAAAAAGCTGGTGACCAAAATGGCAACATATAAAATCTGTCATGTTACCACTGTCAGTGATTAATAAGGCGAGAATGCTTCCAATTGTTGAATACCATACATTTACGTCATATATCCATAAGGGTTTAAACAAAAGTATTATAATATACTTTGTTCTTCATCTTGCAGAGGTTCCTGCAACATGGTTACGACCTAATGAGGTGCCAGCAGGATAAACAAAAAATCGTCCAGTCCGTATTGGAGGAATTACATGAGTTTCATGGCGGGTCACATGACCACATGGCCATTCTCAAAAAATGGTCAGACCTGAAGAGGCGCCACATGGACCGGGTCACACAGATCCGCGATGAATTTCATCCAGGTAAGTTATTGGTGACAGTCATGTAAGGTGATATGTAATTAACCTTAGGGCAGATGTTGTTAACCCAGACGCCATGTTGTGGTAACATATATCACCACCGAAGGTATTCATAGTACTGTTGAAAAAAGACATTATTCCATCAAGTTAAACCATGGAATTAAAGTGGTGGTGTGGTGGGTTTCAAGGGGAAAGGGTGGTATTTTATAACTCAATTACCACTAAATTCCTGTGCTAGGCGTGGGGTTATCATAGTAATCCCGTGTACTCCATCAGGCCCTTTTTTTAACATGAGATCTTCAGAATAATACAAAGGAAACACAAACAGCTAATTTTACCATGGTGGCAGCCCAGCTCACACTCAGTCCCCTGTAGTGCCAGCAAGACCCTTTAGTATAACATTATCCCATTGGTTAACTGTCTATATAAATAAATGTGTATTCATATACAATACAGCAGAGTACACAGAATTTGCATATGTTATTAGAAATCATTTTTACATATATAAACATTGTGTTATTATAGGATCTCCTCTACCATCTGTGCGCCCCAAGCGCACAAGGCGACAGGCCGCAGAGGAGGAGGAGGAAGAAGAGGAGGATGAAGAGGAGGATGCAGAGGAGGAGAGGGATAAGGAGCAGCCAGGGCCCTCCGACTTACCACCCCCAGCTCCTGAGGAGCTGCAACTTCCCCCCACCCAACCTCCTGGTGAATGCCATGATGCAGAAGAGGAGCAGGAGGATGACACAGCGCCTGTGATGACCATCAGTCAGGAGGGTAAATATGTGCACAACGATTAATGACATTTCAACAATAAGATGTAGATATAAAAAAGTACAGTATTTAATCCTAATTTTTTTTTTCTTATATCCTAACAGTTTTGAAAGAGATTCAGGAGAAATCCCATGTCATGGAGAGGACCAATCAAAAAGTCCTGTCCAATCGGCGCAAAATAAAAAAATTGGACCTCGAGAATGAACAGCTCTTACAACAGCAGAGAAAAAATTTCGAGGAGCTGGCTGAGATTTACAAGCGCTTGAAAAAATCCATGTAAATATTTATATTTTTGGTTATTAAACCTGTTATTCTTTTCAAATGTTTCCTTTCTTATTGAGATTGTTAGGTCTTTCAACACATCTAACTTCACATCTAACACATCAACATCAACACATCTAACTTCATAATAACCTAAAAACATTTCATACTATTATTTTATTTAACACAAATCTAATAAAAAACAAAATACACGGACACAGACACTACTAACACAAACTAAACTGTTGAAAAATTACTATAACAAAAGCTACAATATATACATATATATATATATATATATATATATATATACAGTATATATATATAGATATATAGATATATAGATATAGATATAGATAGAGAGCGAGAAAGAGAAAGAGAGTGCTGATTTGCTCTTGCAGATAGGCTAATAGTTGCAGTAAAAAGGCCACAAACCAGGGTTTAACATAACGTTCAGTCATTTAGTCACACTTGCTGTTTGTTACGATCCGGTCTGGTAGCTTTTAGCGGAGGCTGTTTGTGGATCCGCTGTGACAGAGAGGTCATGAAGCATTACTCAGCATGAAGGCAGCAGCAGTAGTATTCAAATATAAAGTAATTATCACACACACAACATTTACAAGCAGTAGTGGTAATAGTACTAGATAGCATCTAAACACTTGGGCAAGACTTGACAGCAGCAGTAGTGGTAATAGTAGTATATAGTGGCAAATAACTTGTGACATAGGTGTCTGAGCACTGGCAGCAGCAGTATAGTAGTAACAGTACACAATAAAGTGTTTTATCACTTGTGGAAGAGGTGGCAGCAGCACAGCAGCAGCATTGGTAATTGTAGCATATAGTGCCAAAGAACTTGTCACATAGGTATCTGAGCACTGGCAGCAGCAGTATAGTAGTAACAGTACACAATAAAGTGTTGTATCACTTGTGGAAGAGGTGGCAGCAGCACAGCAGCAGCATTGGTAATTGTAGCATATAGTGCCAAAGAACTTGTCACATAGGTATCTGAGCACTGGCAGCAGCAGTATAGTAGTAACAGTACACAATAAAGTGTTGTATCACTTGTGGAAGAGGTGGCAGCAGCACAGCAGCAGCATTTGAAATTGTAGCATATAGTGTCAAAGAACTTGTCACATAGGTATCTGAGCACTGGCAGCAGCAGTATAGTAGGAACAGTACACAATAAAGTGTTTTATCACTTGTGGAAGAGGTGGCAGCAGCACAGCAGCAGCATTGGTAATTGTAGCATATAGTGCCAAAGAACTTGTCACATAGGTATCTGAGCACTGGCAGCAGCAGTATAGTAGTAACAGTACACAATAAAGTGTTGTATCACTTGTGGAAGAGGTGGCAGCAGCACAGCAGCAGCATTTGAAATTGTAGCATATAGTGTCAAAGAACTTGTCACATAGGTATCTGAGCACTGGCAGCAGCAGTATAGTAGGAACAGTACACAATAAAGTGTTTTATCACTTGTGGAAGAGGTGGCAGCAGCACAGCAGCAGCATTGGTAATTGTAGCATATAGTGCCGAAGAACTTGTCACATAGGTATCTGAGCAGCAGAAATATTAGTAACAGTACACAATAAAGTGTTGTATCACTTGTGGAAGAGGTGGCAGCAGCACAGCAGCAGCATTTGAAATTGTAGCATATAGTGGCAAAGAATTTGTCACATAGGTATCTGAGCACTGGCAGCAGCAGTATAGTAGGAACAGTACACAATAAAGTGTTTTATCACTTGTGGAAGAGGTGGCAGCAGCACAGCAGCAGCATTGGTAATTGTAGCATATAGTGCCAAAGAACTTGTCACATAGGTATCTGAGCACTGGCAGCAGCAGTATAGTAGTAACAGTACACAATAAAGTGTTTTATCACTTGTGGAAGAGGTGGCAGCAGCACAGCAGCAGCATTGGTAATTGTAGCATATAGTGCCAAAGAACTTGTCACATAGGTATCTGAGCACTGGCAGCAGCAGTATAGTAGTAACAGTACACAATAAAGTGTTGTATCACTTGTGGAAGAGGTGGCAGCAGCACAGCAGCAGCATTTGAAATTGTAGCATATAGTGGCAAAGAATTTGTCACATAGGTATCTGAGCACTGGCAGCAGCAGTATAGTAGGAACAGTACACAATAAAGTGTTGTATCACTTGTGGAAGAGGTGGGAGCAGCACAGCAGCAGCATTGGTAATTGTAGCATATAGTGCCAAAGAACTTGTCACATAGGTATCTGAGCAGCAGAAATATTAGTAACAGTACACAATAAAGTGTTT
Organism: Rana kukunoris; assembly: GCA_029574335.1. Taxonomy (NCBI): domain Eukaryota; kingdom Metazoa; phylum Chordata; class Amphibia; order Anura; family Ranidae; genus Rana; species Rana kukunoris. Next base: position 195,606,377 of record CM056050.1, on the reverse strand, counting down.
TATCACTTGTGGAAGAGGTGGCAGCAGCACAGCAGCAGCATTGGTAATTGTAGCATATAGTGCCAAAGAACTTGTCACATCAGTATCTGAGCACTGGCAGCAGCAGTATAGTAGTAACAGTACACAATAAAGTGTTGTATCACTTGTGGAAGAGGTGGCAGCAGCACAGCAGCAGCATTTGAAATTGTAGCATATAGTGTCAAAGAACTTGTCACATAGGTATCTGAGCACTGGCAGCAGCAGTATAGTAGGAACAGTACACAATAAAGTGTTTTATCACTTGTGGAAGAGGTGGCAGCAGCACAGCAGCAGCACAGCAGCAGCAGCATTGATAATTGTAGCATATAGTGCCAAAGAACTTGTCACATAGGTAAGTGAGCACTGGCAGCAGCAGCAGCATAGTAGTACCAGTACACAATTAAGTGTTTTTTTCACTCGTGGTCGTGGAAGAGGTGGCAGCAGCACAGCAGCAGCAGCATTGATGATTGTAGCATATAGTGCCAAAGAACTTGTCACATAGGTAAGTGAGCACTGGCAGCAGCAGCAGCATAGTAGTACCAGTACACAATTAAGTGTTTTTTTCACTCGTGGTCGTGGAAGAGGTGGCAGCAGCACAGCAGCAGCAGCATTGATGATTGTAGCATATAGTGCCAAAGAACTTGTCACATAGGTAAGTGAGCACTGGCAGCAGCAGCAGCATAGTAGTACCAGTACACAATTAAGTGTTTTTTTCACTCGTGGTCGTGGAAGAGGTGGCAGCAGCACAGCAGCAGCAGCATTGATGATTGTAGCATATAGTGCCAAATAACTTGACACATAAGTATCTGAGCACTGGCAGCAGCAGCAGCATAGTAGTACCAGTACACAATTAAGTGTTTTTTTCACTCGTGGTCGTGGAAGAGGTGGCAGCAGCACAGCAGCAGCAGCATTGATGATTGTAGCATATAGTGCCTAAGAACTTGTCACATAGGTAAGTGAGCACTGGCAGCAGCAGCAGCATAGTAGTACCAGTACACAATTAAGTGTTTTTTTCACTCGTGGTCGTGGAAGAGGTGGCAGCAGCACAGCAGCAGCAGCATTGATGATTGTAGCATATAGTGCCAAAGAACTTGTCACATAGGTAAGTGAGCACTGGCAGCAGCAGCAGCATAGTAGTACCAGTACACAATTAAGTGTTTTTTTCACTCGTGGTCGTGGAAGAGGTGGCAGCAGCACAGCAGCAGCAGCATTGATGATTGTAGCATATAGTGCCAAAGAACTTGTCACATAGGTAAGTGAGCACTGGCAGCAGCAGCAGCATAGTAGTACCAGTACACAATTAAGTGTTTTTTTCACTCGTGGTCGTGGAAGAGGTGGCAGCAGCACAGCAGCAGCAGCATTGATGATTGTAGCATATAGTGCCAAATAACTTGACACATAAGTATCTGAGCACTGGCAGCAGCAGCAGCATAGTAGTACCAGTACACAATTAAGTGATTTTTTCACTCGTGGTCGTGGAAGAGGTGGCAGCAGCACAGCAGCAGCAGCATTGATAATTGTAGCATATAGTGCCAAAGAACTTGTCACATAGGTAAGTGAGCACTGGCAGCAGCAGCAGCATAGTAGTACCAGTACACAATTAAGTGTTTTTTTCACTCGTGGTTGTGGAAGAGGTGGCAGCAGCACAGCAGCAGCAGCATTGATAATTGTAGCATATAGTGCCAAAGAACTTGTCACATAGGTAAGTGAGCACTGGCAGCAGCAGCAGCATAGTAGTACCAGTACACAATTAAGTGTTTTTTTCACTCGTGGTCGTGGAAGAGGTGGCAGCAGCACAGCAGCAGCAGCATTGATGATTGTAGCATATAGTGCCAAAGAACTTGTCACATAGGTAAGTGAGCACTGGCAGCAGCAGCAGTATAGTAGTACCAGTACACAATTAAGTGTTTTTTTCACTCGTGGTCGCGGAAGAGGTGGCAGCAGCACAGCAGCAGCAGCATTGATGATTGTAGCATATAGTGCCAAAGAACTTGACACATAAGTATCTGAGCACTGGCAGCAGCAGCAGCATAGTAGTACCAGTACACAATAAAGCGTTCTTTTCACTCGTGGTCGTGGAAGAGGTGGCAGCAGCACAGCAGCAGCAGCATTGATGATTGTAGCATATAGTGCCAAAGAACTTGTCACATAGGTAAGTGAGCACTGGCAGCAGCAGCAGCATAGTAGTACCAGTACACAATTAAGTGTTTTTTTCACTCGTGGTCGTGGAAGAGGTGACAGCAGCACAGCAGCAGCAGCATTGATGATTGTAGCATATAGTGCCAAATAACTTGACACATAAGTATCTGAGCACTGGCAGCAGCAGCAGCATAGTAGTACCAGTACACAATTAAGTGTTTTTTTCACTCGTGGTCGTGGAAGAGGTGGCAGCAGCACAGCAGCAGCAGCATTGATGATTGTAGCATATAGTGCCAAAGAACTTGACACATAAGTATCTGAGCACTGGCAGCAGCAGCAGCATAGTAGTACCAGTACACAATAAAGCGTTTTTTTTCACTTGTGGTCGTGGAAGAGGTGGCAGCAGCACAGCAGCAACAGCATTGATAATTGTAGCATATAGTGCCAAAGAACTTGTCACATAGGTAAGTGAGCACTGGCAGCAGCAGCAGCATAGTAGTACCAGTACACAATAAAGTGTTTTTTTTCACTCGTGGTCGTGGAAGAGGTGGCAGCAGCACAGCAGCAGCACAGCAGCAGCAGCATTGATAATTGTAGCATATAGTGCCAAAGAACTTGTCACATAGGTAAGTGAGCACTGGCAGAAGCAGCAGCATAGTAGTACCAGTACACAATAAAGTGTTTTCTTCACTCGTGGTCATGGAAGAGGTGGCAGCAGCACCAGCAGTAGTAAGAAAGTGGCAAATCTCACAGACAAAAGGTGACAGCACCAGTATGAATAATATATCGGTACATAATCACTCAGCCTTTTGGCATTAGCAGTAGGAGCCCATATAGTGTCAAAATTACAAAAGCTTGAAATTGCTGTAGCATGGTGATTACATTTGAAAAGCAGAATGACACAGGCCTTAAGTAGATGTGGCACCGGGTGGAGTTTTTGGGTTGTGTTTTGCACGCCACAGGCTTTTCAAAAAAAAAAAAATCCAACTTCTTCCCAGCAGCAGCATAAGGAAAGGGGGATGCACTGTGATGTAAGGGAGAGGGGGAACTCCACTTCTGATGGTGGGGTAGGATGGTGGGGTGGCCTTTGACATCTAATGTAACGGCAGGGGATGCGCTGGACATATAATATTACAGATATAACCGGCCCTTTTGAGGGCAACCATAATGCTGATGCGGACCACGATGAAATTGAGTTTGACACCCCTGGTATAAAGAGATAGGAGAGGTATTGCTAACTGACAAGGGACCATTCAGCGCCCTGAACCGACGGCGGGTGCCAGAAAGTCACCGCCGATCCAGGACTCATTCATTTTGATGAATGTGAGTCTGTCCACGGAGTCTGTGGACAGACGGGTCCTCTTGTCCGTGACCACCCCACCTGCCGCGCTGAATGTCCGCTCAGATAGTACGCTGGAGGGGGGGCAAGACAATAACTCCAGCGCATACTGAGCGAGCTCGCGGCAGGTGTCCAATCTGGCAACCCAGTACTCCATGGGGTCGTCGGTGCTCATACTGTCAGAAGCACTGACGGACCCCATGTAGTCTGCCACCATGTGGGCCAGCCGCTGGTGGTGACTGCTGCTGCTGCTGCTGCTGCTGCTGGTACTGGGTCGCTTAGTTTGCATGAACATCCTCATCTCACCCATTAGGTCCCCTGCTCGGCTGCTGATGTTGCTGCTGGGTGCAGCCACCTGCTGGGTGAGATGAGGGGGGACAACTGGAGGCCGGGGAGTTGCCTGCTCCAAACGGCTGACTAGGCATGCCTGCAGTTCATCCATCCGGGGCTGCCTCCGTCTGGCTGGGAGGAACTGCTCCAGTTTCCCCTTAAATCTGGGATCTACAAGGGTGGCCAGCCAAAACTCATCCCTCTCCTTGATGGCTTTAACCCGGGGGTCCCTCCTGAGGCATCTCAGCATGTGGGCAGCCATGGGGAAGAGCACAGCCCGCTGTGACTCCTCATGGCTGCCTGGGTCCATGACGTCCGCTTCCTCGTCATGGAGGCGCTGCTGTTCGCGGTCAGTCATGCCAAACCCCCGGACTATCGGTGCCCCCAACACCGGCTCTCCCTCCTGACCAGGCCCTGACTCCAGGACGCCACCAGTCACCTCCTGATCATCATCATGATCCTCCTCCTCCTCCTCGTCCTGGGCCTGGTCTTGGTGGAGCAGTGTTGCCTCCTCCTGCTCCACCAAGGCACTCTCCCCAGCTCCGAGCAGGCGATCTAGTGCCCTGTCCAGCAGGAACACTATAGGGAGCACGTCGTTGAGGCCGACATGCTCCCTGCTCACCATCTTGGTCGCCTGCTCAAAAGGGGCCAACACATGGCAGACCTGGTGTATCTGCCCCCACTCCAGACTGGTGATGTACGGGAGTGTGTGTTGTGATGGCCCGCCAGTGCCTTGCTCCAGCAGGTACTCCTTCACCGCCCTTCGCTGCTCCCACAACCTCTCCAGCATGTAGAGGCTGGAGTTCCACCGCGTCACACTGTCCACAATCAGCCTGTGAAGGGGCAGGCTGTTGTCCCGCTGCAACTTTGACAGGGACGCGGTAGCGGTTGGGGAGCGCCTGAAGTGGCTGGCAATCCTGCGTACCCTTAGCACAATGTCACTCAACCCGGGATAGGTGCGCAGGAACTTCTGCACCACTAGGTTGAGGACATGTGCCAGACAGGGCACGTGTGTCAGACTGCCAGCCTGGAGGGCGGAGAGGAGGTTGCTGCCATTGTCACAGACAACCAGACCTGCTTGGAGCCTTCGGGGTGTCAGCCACTTCTGGACCTGAGCCTGAAGTGCGCTCAGCACTTCTCGTCCAGTGTGTCTCCGTTCCCCTAAACTAACAAGCTGGAGCACGGCCTGACAGCGCACGTGCCCCACACTTGAATAGCTACGGGGGCGCTTGCTGGGAGGCTCAGCAGCTGCGGAGACAGTGGCTTGAGGGAGACCAGCACTTCTCCCCTGGACACCCCGGGGCGGCACCACAAAATCAGATGCCGCCAATCCCTCCCCGGCGCCTCGGAGGGAAACCCAATGGGCCGTGAAGCTTATGTAGCGCCCCTGCCCATGCCTGCTGGTCCAGCCATCCATTGTCAGATGCACCCTGTTGCTGACAGCATGATCCAGCGACAGGGTTACATTCTGCACAATGTGCTGGTGTAGGGCAGGGACACCAGTCCTGGCAAAGAAATGGCGGCTGGGGACACGCCATTGGGGTTGGGCCTGCTCCAACATCTGCCTGAAGGGGTTGCAGTCCACTATGTTAAAGGGAAGCAGATGTTGGGCAATAACCCTTGCCAGGAGGCCATTGAGGGAACGCACACGTCGGTCTGAAGGGGGGAAGGGAGTGTTGCGTTCAAAGGCGTCAGAAAGAGACGCCTGGCGCCGGACGGCAGTGCGGGACACCGAAGAGGAGGGTGATGATGTGGAGGTCTGGCTGCCGGTACTAGTACCTCTACTAGAGGGAGCGGGGGGGCATGACCTGCTGGTAGCCGATGAAGCTGTGGCAGGGGCTGCTGTACCCTGCACACTTGTGGTGGTGGCGCTGCTACCACCAACACGCTTCATCTGGTCATGCTCGTGCCAGTGGTTAATCCGCAGGTGCTGGTTGAGTGCCGTGGTACCCACCCGAGCCAAGCACTTCCCTCTCTTCACCTTGGCACGACAGAGCTGGCAGATGGCTACTGTCGGGTTATCTGCTACCAAGGTGAAGTAGGCCCAGACAGGTGACTTCAGCGTCGCCCTCCTGTCAGATGGGGTGTCGCTGACTTCCACCTGCTGGGACTCGGTGCGCACAGGTGGAGCTGCCTGCTGCTGCTGCTGCTGCTGCTGCTGACACCTCCTGCTGCCATTACCAGTGGAGACCCTGACGCTGGTCTCCCTGGTGACCTGGCGCACCGTTTCCCCAGGGTGCCTACCTTCCTCGTCGTCACTGATGCTGTGAACCGACGAGGCAGGTGGCACCCATGTTGGGTCACCCTCCTCTTCGCCCCCAGATATGTCAGACCCAGGGCTGACATGTGGTGGTCTGAAGGAGACATCTGACATGGAGCCGCTAGCCTGGCTCCGATGTCCCCTCACAGACGCATGGGTCTGACTAGGTGCTGGTGTTTCCTGCAGAAAACCACCAGCACCACCATGAAGGGAGGTCTCTGGGCTACTGACAGCCAGTACCCCATCCTCCTCCTCCTCCATTAACCCTTCAAAAAGGTCCTGACCATCAGCACATAGATCTATGTCTGCATGATCGAGGGCCTCCCCCAAGATATCCATGTCACTTTCACCCTCAAACAGCATGAGGCTGGACTGGCTGGGGCTGGGTACTAAAGGCACCGGTGTACTGATGGTGGTGGTGCTACTTGGTGTGGCTACTGGTGATGACTGAGTGGCACTGCTGTGCCCCATGTACTCCACCACTGCTGGAGCCTGGGAAGGCAATATCGGGCGGCTGCCCGAAGTGAAAAACTCCCGGATGAGGCGGACTCCCCTTCCACCCGATCCTCTACCAGTAGTAGGGGCGCGAGAGGTACCCCGTGCTGGCAGCGACCCAGCACTGGGAGTAACTCCCCTACCCCTGCTGCCACGACCACGAATGCTGCTCATGCTGATATGGGGGGGGTGGGTAAACTTTATTGGGGGGGGGGTAAATGTGATAAAACAAAAAACAGGCACGCAGACAAACACCTAGTAGCTATGCCACTAAACAACAATTAAACGAAAGGTAAATTTTTTTAATTTTTTTTTTTTTTTTTTTAAACTAACTAACTAACTGACTGACAGACAGACAACAGACAAAAACTGACCGGGCAAAGAATAAAAGCAATAAAGAAACTAATATAGATAGAACAGTGACTCTGCTAACACAGCAGAGCCAGAGATCTGAATAAACTAAAAATAACTTTTTTTTTTTTCTATAAAACAGATAACTAAATAAACACACTAAACTAAGCTAGCTAGCTTACAGAGGTGTACAAGTACACTCAAACCTATCTATCTAACACTAAATGAAACTGGAACACAAACACACAAATAGTAGCTTTAAAAAAAGCTGTTTGGTATCTTCTTGCTTTTAAAAAAGCAGTTTAGAAATATAAGCACTAGCAGCTGCTAATACTGAAATGAACAGAACAGGAGCACAGAACTGAAAGGCACTGCAATGCTGATGCAATATAACACAGAGCACAGAAACACTTCTCCCTCTATATCCACCTTGTGAATCTGCAATGAGCACATGCTGGGACTTACTTTATATAATGGTCGTGAGGCAGCTTCCTATTGGTTGATGTGGAGGTTGCTAACCTCTGACACCTGTGGAAATGGAACTCTGATTGGCTCTGATGTGAATGAAGGGCGGGGAAAAAAATCGCGCGATATTGCTATTGCCGAATATTCGCATTGCGAATATTCGGCAGCATAAAAGGATCACATGCGCTACTCGGCCCAGGGTCCCTCTAATCATACCACCATTGCTTTTACACGTCGATGGAGATCACTAGCATGTGATCTGTGTTAAAAATGTTTTGAGAAAAATCCGAATATTCGACATTGCGAATATTCGGCGCAATATTCGAGATATTGCGCGATTTCTCGAATATGCAATATTCGAGCCGAATATTCGCAATTCGAATATTCGTGAGCAACACTGCTTACAGAAACACACCACATGCAACCACTGGTAAAACTCCAGCAGAACTCCTTCTGGGTCGGCAGCCATGGACTGTTTTGGATATGCTCCGCCCTCAAACAGTCCAGGAACATGTATTGCAGTCCCAAGACAAGATGGTCAAACACCATGAGCTTCCCGGATTCACAGCCCAACAAAAGGTATGGGCCCGATCTTATGGGTCTTCCAACACCCGTTGGCTTCCTGCTGTCATTGCAGAGACTCTGGGACCCAAGATGTACAAGGTCCACCTGGAAGATGGTTCCATTTGCAGACGTCATGCGGACCAACTACGTCCTCGTTCTCAACTGCCCGAATCCCTCATGCCGGCTGAACCACCAGTGTCTCAAGGTTCTGCTCCCAGCGGATCAGGATGCACAGAGACTGATGATTGTGGGGACTCTGAACTTTTGAACTCAGCTCCAACAGAGCCCTCCAGCTCTGGTCCGGAGGTCTGTTTACCCTCTGAGTTGGGGGATCCCTTCTTGGCCCCGCCGGTACCCATTCCGGCCAGCCCTGTTTCCTCCGGTCCCGAATCGCTGGATGCCCGGCCTCAACGACACTGTCGCCCTCCTGACCGGTTGCAGTTGCAAGAGCGGTTACGAGACTTTCGACGGGGCCGACGGAAGTGATTCAATGACATATTAACCGCAACTGTCCCTGGAAGCTTGAAGTCCTGTAATTTTCCTGTGTCTGGAGGACTGTTACTGGACAGTTATCAGTTAATGTTTTGTTTCTGTTATGGTTTTATTGTGTTTTTTTTTTGTTTTTGTTTTTTGTTTTTGGTGTCACTGCACGCGTGCTGTTACATATCACCTGAGCGTATTTGGTGTCACTGCACGTGTGCTTTTACATACCACCTGAGCACAGTTAGTGTCACTGCACGTGTGCTGTTACATATCACCTGAGCGCATTTGGTGTCACTGCACGTGTGCTGTTACATACCACCTGAGCGCAGTTAGTGTCACTGCACGTGTGCTGTTACATACCACCTGAGCGTATTTGGTGTCACCGCAGGTGTGCTGTTACATATCACCTGAGTGCATTTGGTGTCACCGCAGGTGTGCTGTTACATACCACCTGAGCGCATTTGGTGTCACTGCACGTGTGCTGTTACATATAAACTGAGCGCATTTGGTGTCACTGCACGTGTGCTGTTACATACCACCTAAACGCATTTGGTGTCACTGCATGTGTGCTGTTACATACATTAAAACACTACTACTGCTTGTGACACACCTCTCTCCTCCACCCCCTCCTGTTTGTCTTCCTCTGTGGCCTCTTCCTGTACTGATGTTTCCTCAGAACCAGCCATGCTCCGTAGGCGTACGAGAGGCTACGCAGGAATGCAGGCCAAGAGATGACATGCGGTGCTAGAGCTGGTGTGCTTGGGAGACCGGAGCCACACTGGGAAAGAGGTTCTTTCAGCTCTGCTGGGGCAGGCTCAGAGGTGGTTGACGCCACGCCAGCTGAAGCCTGGAATGGTGGTCAGCGATAATGGCACCAACCTCCTCTCTGCCCTGCGACAGGGAAAACTCACCCACGTGCCCTGTTTTGCGCATGTCCTCAATTTGGTGGTGCAGCGGTTCTTGGGCAGGTACCCGGGCTTACAGGATGTCCTGAAGCAGGCCATGAAAGTCTGTGTGCATTTCCGGAGGTCATATAATGCCACTGCTCGGCTGACTGACCTCCAAAGGGAATACAACCTGTCCAAGAACTGCCTAATTTGTGACATGCCCACCAGATGGAACTCTACGTTGGCCATGCTGCAGCAGCTGCACACGCAGCAGCGGGCCATCAATGAGTACCTGTGCCAATATGGCAGCAGAACTGGGTCAGAGCAGCTAGGTTTTTTTTCCCCACGCCAGTGGGCCTTGATCAGGGATGCATGCACTGTCCTGTCACCATTTGAGGAGGCCACGAGGATGGTGAGCAGTGACAGTGCATGCATCAGTGAGACTGTCCCTGTTATTCACATGTTGGAGCATACGCTACGTGGAATAATGGACAGGACCCTTGAGGCAGAACAGAGGGAGGAAGAGGAGGACTTCCTTACCTCTCAAGGCCCCCTTTACCCAGACAGTGGTCCTGCTTGCCCACCTAGCACACAGGAAGAGGAGGAGGAGGAGGAGGAGGATGATTGTATCAGCAGCATGGAGGTGGAGCCTAGCACTTTGGAAAACCGTTCGCAAATAGTTAAGCTGGGACCCTTCACTTCTGCGAAACGCACATTATCGTGCAGAGTCCCTCAAGGATCCCCTTTGTCGCCGGTGTTATTCAACATCTATCTTCGCCCTCTTTTTGAGATTATTAGCAGTCAAAAACTGCTTTACCACTCATATGCAGACGACACGCAACTGTATTTCCGCATTTGCAAGAAAAAGGATCATCACCTCAATCTAGAGACATGCCTCTCTTTGATAGAGGACTGGATGACAAAGAGTTATCTTAAACTCAACAGAGCGAAAACAGAACTTCTCCTGTTTCACGCCAAGCGTATGAATCAACCTGCAACAACCTGGACCCCCCCGCCCATTCTGGGCAAAATCATCACCCCTAGCGACAAAGTCAAAAGTCTTGGGGTCATCTTTGACTCCTACATGACAATGGACGCACAAATAGGGTCAGTAGTCAGTGGATCTCACCATCTGCTGCGCCTACTACGTAGGCTTACTCCTTTTATTCCCAAGGAAGACTTGGCGGTCGTGATGGGAGCAATTGTAAACTCCAGATTGGACTATGCAAATGCCCTTTACCTCGGACTCCCCAAGTACCAAATCGCTCGTCTACAAGTCATTCAAAATACGGCCGCCAGACTTGTGACTGGAAAAAAACCTTGGGAATCAATCTCACCTTCACTGAGAGCACTTCACTGGTTGGCAGTACAAGACAGGGTCACTTTTAAAGCACTCTGTCTAACGCATAGATGTATCAATGGGAATGCTCCCCATTATCTATGCGAAAAAATAAAATCTCATAACCCCTATCGCGTTCTGCGATCCACCAATCAAAATCTGCTACAGATACCGAAAGCCAACTACAAGTCCAAGGGAGAAAGAAGATTCGCGGTCCAAGGTCCCAGACTATGGAACGCTTTACCAACCAGTATTCGGTTGGAGGATAATCATTTAGCGTTCAGGAGAAAGATCAAGACTCATCTCTTTTGATACCAAAGGAGACAGGAACAACAAGCGCCCAGAGGCGATTAAATTCGCATGTGCTGCGCTATATAAGTTTTAATTCATTCATTCATTCATTCATTCACTCAGCATCAGCAGCAGCAGTCTTCAAGGGATCATTTACAGTCCCAAGGAACACGTGGACTTTTACGTGGCTGGAATGAGGTGTCTGTGGATCCTGTCGTCCTCAGTGATCCAGAGGACTGTGCCCCGAATGCCTCTGCAAACCTACGCTGCATGGACTCCCTGATCCTGCAAATCCTGCGTAAGGATCCTTGTGTACGTGCTATCAAGGAGACGGGTCATTACTGGCTGGCAACTTCTCCACGTTACAAGAGTAAGGTTGGGGACCTTATGTTGCCATTGCAGAGGGAGCAGAAGATGAAACTTCTGCGGGAAGCCTTGCAGAAGGGTCTGTGGAATGCGTTCCCAGAACCGGGGGGATTACCAAAACCTGGCTCTGGGCGACATCTTGCTGAGGCTTCGGTTAGCCACAGAAGGAGTGGTGGAGAAGGTGGCCGTCTGACCGATGCCTTCAGACAGTTTTTTAGTCCGCAGTCCCAAGGTCTGACCGGTTCCAGCAACCATCGTCAGCGTCTGGTTTACATGATCTCACAAAAGGGTATTGGCAAATTCCCCTGGCTAAATTGGTCAAGGAGAAACCGGGTTTGTAACCCCAGACGGGGCATTCCAGTATAAAAGAATTATGTTTGGGTTACAGAATCCCCTGGCAACCCTTCAACGGAAAATGGACCAGATTCTGAGGCCTCATCAGAAGTATGCTGCAGCTTACCTGGATGATGTAGTTATCCATAGCCCAGATTGGGCCTCGCATCTGCCAAAAGTGCAAGGATAGATAGATAGATATATAGATAGATAGATAGATAGATAGATAGATAGATAGATAGATAGATAGATAGATAGATAGATAGATAGATAGATAGATAGATAGATAGATAGATAGATAGATAGAGCCAGATTCTGGTAGATGGGCGCTTCTTTACTTTGGAGTAACGTTTCTCATTTACGTTACTCCGCCGACACTTTCGGCGCAAGTACTGTTATTCACATAGCAGTTGCGCGTAAACTTGCGCCACAGTAACGATAATGCGCTGGCGTAACCCGACGCAAGTGGAAGTGGGTGTGATCATATGTAAATGATAGGCGGAGCCCAGCGCAGAGGCTTACGTTCAGCGCATCATCCACGGAGCATGCGCAGTAAGTGAGGCTTCACTCGGCCCCCTGTGCGCATGCTCACAACTTCCGTCGGCACCACTTTGCGGGAAACGCCAGCGCAATGTGTTCCGTTGCACGTATAAAAGCGCCAGCGGAAGCGGCATTCCGGCGCAAAAGTATTTCCGTTTCCCCCCACCCCAGGGAATTTACTTTTGCTCTATTATGGCTGCTCCCGCTACCCCCAAAGAGAGGAGGAACCTCAATTTTAATGCCCAGGAGGTCTCTGTGGTCATCTCTGCTATGGAGACTTACAATGATTTCCTGCATGGGAAGAAAAGTAGGAAGACCAGCAGGGAGAGGAAGCAGGCCATCCTGGACACCATTGCTGGCAGGGTGAATGTCTTGGGGTACTCCACCCGGACTGCTGGGGATATCCAAAAAAAAATCAATGACCTGCGGCGCAAGGTCCGTGGCAAGGTGGCCACCTTTCGGAGCCATGAGCGGTGGACCCCCATGTCCGGTCAGCCTGACCACAGAGGAGGAGGTGGTCGCCCGCTGCCTGGAGAGGGAGCAGTTGGAGGGGGTCCCTGGATATGACTCCATGGAGGAAGGCTCCAGGACAGGTAAGTGTTTTTTTAACCCCTATTTGGTGTATTGCATGTAGGGGGAGGGTACATGTGCCAAGTGTGTGGGACCACCAACATGTGTCTGCTTTGTGTCATCCACAGATGACGGAGCTGGGCCATCATCTGTCGGCGGCCAGTCCACCCCATCCCCCCAACGGCACCCAGTGCCTGTGCCCCTGGGTGGTGAAGACACCGAGGTGGAGGAGGAGAGTGCCCACACCACACCTGCAGAGGTCGTTGAGGAGGAGCCTGTTGGGGCAGAGCAGGACTTTATTTTATTGTTGGAGGAATCATCCTCTTCTGCAGGACCCTCTCAGATCCCCTCCCCCATCATAGGAAGCCCCTCAAGGGCGACTCCATCCCCCCGGGGACAAACATCTACTGGCCCAAGGAAGGCCACCCATAAGACCAGGGGGGTGTCTGATCTGGTCCAGGACCAGGTGGCGAGGGATCACGCCAGGCAGACCCAGCAAATGGGGGACATAGTTGGGCACCTGGACAGAGTGGCTGACAGCCTGTGCTCCGTGGCCCAGATTTCTTCAGCAGTGCAGGATGTGAGCTGCAACTGCGCTGCAGTGGTGACCAGCCTGGGGGAGGTGCAGGGTGACATAAGGGACCTCACTGCAGCCGTCCAAGCAAACAGTGCTGCCATCCGGGACCAGGGGAGGCTGAGTCGGCAGGCCCAGCATTATCAGGTCACCCGGCAGCTCAGGATGCAGGCCCAGACCAACTCTTACCTCGGCCGGATAGCCATGGCCTTGGAGGGCATGCAGGCCACACCTGCCAGGAGTGGCCCACCCGGGGATCAGCCACCTCCAGATGCCCCCCCACCCACTCCATCCAGGCAGCTGAGGAGCCAGAGAGGGGCCACCAGAAGAAGCCCCCGGCATCCCAGATAATTGATTTTTTGTTTTTTTGATTGATGCTCAGGACATGAGTTTATTTTAATTTTTTTTGGGAATGCTCAGGTTATGAGATTTTTATTTTATTATTAATGCTCAGGTTATGAGTTATTTTATTTGTGATTATGCTCAGGATATGAGATTTTTATTTTTTGATACTGCACACGTTGCAGTGTGAATGGTGTGTGAATGTGAGGGGGTGGCACTCCTGCCAGTAAGGGGTGTCACCCTCGGCCGTGGTGGTGAAGTTAACCCCACGGCTGTATGAATGACGTGTGAAAGGTGTATGAATGGAAAGCGACATCATTGGGGCCTTGACGCTGGCGTTGCTGTTCCCAAGTCCTACATGCTGGACTTGGGCTAACCCAATGCGATGTGCATGTGGTGTGTGTGATCTAGGGACATCAGTGGTGTGCATGCATGCATTGTCTGTGTGATTAATGTTTTGGTTTAGTGTCCAAAGATGCCTACGGCGAGGACCCTCCTGACTGCTCTTCCATCAGCAGACTGGTTCTCCTCTGGCAGGGGGGGATTGTCTGGTTGGGGGGTCAGGTCATCACGCATGTCAATCTACAGGCCTTTTCTCATAGCAAAGTTGTGCAGAATGCAACAAGCACCAATGATCTGACACACAAAGGTAGGGGAATACAATAGGGTCCCCCCGGACTTATCCAGGCAGCGGAAACGGGACTTCAGGAGCCCAAATGTTTTGATGTGTGCTTCATTGTATTTTCTCTCTCCTCTGGTTTGGGGGTTCCGGAAAGGAGTCATGAGATGGGGTCCCAGTGCATATGCAGAGTCACCTGTAAGGGAAAAGACAGGAGGATGTTAGTCATGCATGTGCCCCTTGTGATGTGCATCATGGGAGGGGATAGTCATGCATGCCACCCATGTCACTCACCAACCAGCCAGCTGTCCCCATACATGTTCTGCTCGAATTCTGCTGGGATGGGGCTCTGACGGTATATGAAGCTGTCATGGCTGGACCCGGGGTGTTTGGCACGGACGTGCCATATGAGGCGTTGGGCATCGGCTATCACCTGTACGTTGAAGGAATGCCAATGCTTCCGATTGCGGAATATGTGCTCTGTGGCACTGGGGGGCTGGAGTGCCACATGTGTGCAATCAATGGCCCCCACAGTGCGTGGGAATCTGGCAATGCTGTAGAAATCTGTCATTGCCTTCAGCCGCAGCTCCTCAGTGGTGGGTCTGATGAACTGGTTGGACATGCGTCTGAGGATTGCAGGGACAACCTGGTGCACACATCTGCTCATGGAGGACTGTGACATCCCAGCCACCACTCCACTTGTACGCTGGAATGATCCACTGGCAAGGAAATGAAGTGTTGCCAGTACCTTTACCAGTGGCTGCACTGCTTGTGAGCGGTGTGTCTTGGTGGTGATGTCACCCTGCAGGGTTGTGGTTAGTTCAAGTATTGCATCTGGGCTGAATCTGAAGAGGCGATACACCTCCTCATCCCCCATGCCAAAGAGGCTCATGCGCGTGCGGTATATCCTCTCACGTGCCAGCCTCCTCCGTTCCGGGGGACCCAGTACTAGTGCTAGGACCGCGACTGCCCCTGGCATGTTGGCACACAGAGGTGTTGTCCTTGCAAGTGTGGTTGTTCAGCTTGCTAGTTTCGTCGGTAACGCTGCTGCTGTAGCTGCTCTCCTGCTGACCTGAGGCCGTCTGGAGTAAAGATAAAGCAGCTATTTGTAGAAATAACTTTGCGCCGGACGGACGAGATACGCACGGCGCATGTAGCCAGCGTATGGTGCTAATCCGTTCGCGAATCGGGAAATCTCCCTCATTTGCATATTTGCAGGGGAAATCAATAGGCGCGACTGATGCGCCAAACGAAATTATGCGCTGACGAGACTCTGGCGTCGGAAAGTTAAGCCGATCGGAAATGGCCCGTTTTCTGTCGCATCTAGTTTGGTGGGTACGGCCACATAGGGCCAGATTCAGGTAGAGTTAGGCTGGAGTATCAGTAACTGTGACTTTAAGCCGGCGTTTCTGTTTTCTGTAACCAGAAAACAAGAACGCCGGGTTGGAGTTCCGATGCGATCGGCGCAATTGAATTTCGCCATCGCATCGCAACTTTAATATAAAAATGGCGCCGGGGGCGTTCCCGCTAATTTACGCTGAAAAAATATGTTAATCAGCGGGAATCGGCAATTCACGATCATATTCAGGCGCGACGCAGTGACTTTCCAACGTTTCCGTAAGCGATACGCGGCGTAAAGATAAAGCAGCCTCCTAGTGGAGTATACTATGTTAGGTATAGCCGTCGTCATCGCGTCGAAAAAAAAAAAAGGATTTTTAATAAACAGCTTACCTGTAAAATCCTTTTCTTGAAGTACATCACGGGACACAGAGCGCATAGCCATTACACTTGGGTTATATGGGTACCTTCAGGTGTGGACACTGGTGTAATCAATTTCACAGGAAGTTTCCTCCCTATATAACCCCCTCCCACTGGGAGTGCTTCAGTTTTGTAGCAAGCAATTCCTCCGAGGTTACACAATGTTCCCCAAAAGAGGGGTGGGAGCTCTGTGTCCCGTGATGTACTTCAAGAAAAGGATTTTACAGGTAAGCTGTTTATTAAAAATCCTTTTTTCTTTATCGTACATCACGGGACACAGAGCGCATAGCCATTACACTTGGGATGTCCTAAAGCAATGCTCTATGAAGGGAGGGAGACCGTAAGGCCAAGAATAGCCAAACCAAAAATTATCAGGAAGTAAAGTAACTCCACCAACAGAAAAAAGGGGGCGTGACCCGGACCAGAGGATTCTATACTGCTGCCCGTAGGACCGCCTGCCCAAATGCTGCGTCCGTACCCTTTGCAATGTCCAACTTATAAAATTTAGTAAACGTATGTACGGAAGACCAGGTTGCCGCCTTGCAAACCTGTGCCATAGAGATCTGATGGTGTGCCGCCCAGGAGGCACTCATGGCCCTCGTAGAATGGGCTTTAACTGATAAGGGAGATGGAACGCGCTTCAGACCATAGGCCTGAAAAATTAGCTGCTTAATCCACCTAGCCAAGGAAGACTTGGCAGCCGGCTGACCCTTCTTGGGGCCATCCGGAAGAACAAAAAGCACATCTGTTTTCCGAATCTTCTCTGTAGCCTTGAGATAGACCCTCATGGCTCGAACCACGTCCAAAGTATGAAGCAGTCTTTCCTCTCTGGACTGGGGAGTAGGAAAGAAGGATGGTAGGACTAGGTCCTGATTCAAGTGAAAACTGGATATGACCTTAGGAAGGAAAGAAGGTTGAGGCCGCAGAACCACTCTGTCCTTATGCAGAATAAGGTATGGCTCCCTGCATGACAAGGCTGCCAGCTCGGAAACCCTTCTGGCCGAAGCCATAGCCACCAAGAAAACCAACTTTCGGGTTAGTAGCACAAGAGGGATTTCTGTCAGAGGTTCAAACGGCTGCCTTTGTAAAGCTGACAAGACCAGATTTAAATTCCAGGGGCAGAGGGGAGCTCTAATAGGGGGATTCACATGCAAGACCCCCTGCAAGAAGGTTTTCATAAGCGAATGGGTGGCCAAGGGTCTTTGAAACCATATCGATAAAGCCGACACCTGCCCCTTTAGAGTACTAAGAGCCAACCCTTTGTCAACGCCAACCTGGAGGAATCGCAAGATCCTGTCAATAAAAAACTTTCGAGGATGCCATTTTTGAGACTTGCACCAATCCACATAGGTTCTCCAGACTCTGTAATAAATATTTCTAGAGACCGGTTTCCTAGCCTGAATCAACGTAGATATGACCTGAGCTGAGAGGCCTCTGCCCTTAAGAATTAGGGATTCAGCCGCCAAGCCGTCAAATTTAGCTGCTGTGAAGCAGGGTGGCAGATTGGGCGGCCATGGCGCCCCGACTGACATCTTCACGATGAGTGCGTACCAAGCCCTCCTGGGCCAGGCTGGGGCCACCAGGATCACAGGCCTGCGCTCCACCCTGATCCTCCGTAGAAGGCGGGGAATCATCTGCAGTGGAGGGAACGCATACAGAAGAGAATACTGGTGCCAGGGGCAAACCAACGCATCGGTCCCGTAGGCCGAGGGATCCCTGGCTCGGGATATGAATTTGTCCAACTTTTTGTTGGATCTCGTTGCCATAATGTCCACATCTGGGACTCCGAATCTTTGGCAAATCTCTTGGAATACCTGGGGGTGAAGAGACCACTCCCCCGGGAGCAACTGTTGACGACTCAAAAAATCTGCTTGAGAATTGTCTATCCCTGGGATGAACACCGCCGAGATGCAGGGTACATGGGCTTCGGCCCATGAGAAAATCAGGTTTACTTCCCTTTGGGCTGCTAGGCTCCTCGTGCCCCCCTGGTGGTTTATGTATGCCACCGCAGTGGCATTGTCGGACTGTATCCTTACTGGCAGACCCTGAAGGGGGAGAGTCCAGGCGATCAGGGCCAGCTGAGCAGCTCTGATCTCTAGGATATTGATGGGAAGCAGTTTTTCTGCCTCCGACCACTGCCCTTGCTGGGTCTGTCCTTCTAGAACTGCCCCCCAACCTGACAGGCTGGCATTCGTGGCTACTATCTTCCACGTGATGGGGCAAAAGGATTTCCCCTTTGACAAATTTTGAGGGACCAGCCACCAAAACAGGCTGCGCCGGACTCCTAGGGAGAGCACTAACGGACGATCTAACGCCTGAATGGACTTGTTCCAAGCAGAGAGAATGGCTGCCTGGAGATATCTGGTATTGTTTTGGGCGTAGGGCACTGCCTCGAAGGCGGCCACCATCTTCCCCAGCAGTCGCATACATAGGCGAATAGTCGGCCTCTTCTTGCCTAAGATCACTTGAACTGCTTGAGTTATTGATCTGACCTTTGCTTGAGGTAAAAATATCCTCTGGCAGTCTGTATCTAGCCGAAGGCCTAGATATTCCAACTGCTTTGTGGGTTTCAATATCGATTTTTCTTGGTTCACAATCCACCCGAATTCCTCTAGATGCTGAACTGTGCGAACTACTGCATGATTGAGGCTGGAAGCTGAGCTGTCAATAACCAGAAGATCGTCCAGGTATGCCAGGACCAAAATGCCTTCTGTCCTTAGGACGGCTAGCACCGAGGCTAACACCTTTGTGAATACCCGCGGAGCTGTTGCCAACCCGAAAGGGAGGGCTACGAACTGGTAATGACAGTGATCTATCATAAAACGAAGAAACTTGTGATGTGCCGGGTAGATCGGCACGTGCAGATACGCATCCTTTATGTCTATAGATGCTAGAAAGTCGTCTTGATGTAGGCTGGCTGCCACCGAACGTATGGACTCCATACGAAAGGTCTGAATCTTTAGAAAGCGATTTAGGCATTTGAGGTCTAAGATAGGCCTGACGTCGCCATTGGGCTTTGGTATTATGAAAAGGTTGGAGTAGAATCCCAGACCCCATTCCTGGGTTGGTACTTCTACAATTACTCCTTGGAGCAAGAGACGATCCAATGCTTTTACAAGAGAGGCCCTCTTTAATGGGTCGCTTGGAAGACTTGACCCCTGAAAATGAGGAGGGGGGACTTCCCGAAACTCTAGCTTGTAGCCCGTGGCTACCACGGACAGTACCCAAGAGTCGGGAATTCTGGCCTCCCACACTTCGGAGAAAA
Source organism: Rana kukunoris (assembly GCA_029574335.1). NCBI lineage: Eukaryota > Metazoa > Chordata > Amphibia > Anura > Ranidae > Rana > Rana kukunoris. The sequence continues at coordinate 195,587,049 of CM056050.1, read as the reverse complement.
ACCGAAGCCTTCCCCCCACCCAAGAGAGTGGGGGCGCCCCTTCATGAATCTGACTTGATGACTGGTTTAACCGGCTTGCCTGCCGTGGCTTGTCCTTGTGGGTGGCTATTAAATGCTGAACGCCCGGGAGGCCGTCGATACTGACGGGAAGTTGAAGGGGCCGAGCCTGCGAAGGCCTGTCGCTTAAACGCGGGCCCACGCGATCTTTTCTTGACAGGCAAGAAAGAACTTTTACCACTTGATATGGTCTGGATATATCTATCTAGGTCTTCACCGAATAGTCTCCCACCATAAAAGGGAAATCCTGCTAAAAGCCTTTTGCAGGGTGCCTCTGCTGACCAGTTTTTCAGCCACAAAAGGCGACGCATATGAACCAACAGCAGAGATAAACGGGACGCCTGTTGAATGGAGTCCTTAATAGCATCTACTGCAAAGCAGAGAGCTCTTGGGAGGTCAGCCAATTCACGAGCTTGCTGAGCCGGTATGTCCCTTAATATCTGTTTAGTCTGATCCTTTAAAGCCTGACAAACGCCAATGGCTGCCACCGCTGGCTGAACCACGGCACCTACTGTGGTAAAAGAAGCCTTCAGTAGGGTCTCCAACTTTTTGTCGACTGGATCTTTAAACATCTGGACATTTTCAACCGGACAGGTCAGGGATTTATTTACGCAGGAAATGGCTGCGTCCACGGTAGGGAGTGCCCATTTCTTTGCAAATTCCTCTTCCATAGGATAGAGAATAGTGAACCTTTTAGGAGGGATAAAAATCCTATCAGGTCGAGCCCAATCCTGAAAAATCACGCTCTCCAGAAGGGGGTGAACCGGAAAAGACGCACCACTCAACGGTGCCTTCAAGGAACCTAAAGAGGATACCGCGGGGGCTAATTGTTCTGACACTGGAAGTTTAAAAGCAGTGCGAACCATATCTGTCAGAGACTGGATCCACAGGCTCTCTGCTTGAGAAGCCGAAAAAATGTCATCTATAGTGGAACCCTCAATGTCTGAACCGTCGGGACTCGGGTCCGCTTGATCCCATTGTGGGTCCAATTCCTCCGAAGAGAGGACCTCTGCATCTGAAAACACCAATCTAGGTGACGGGGATCTAGCCCGTTTGCCACCTGGCAAAGAGTGGGCAATTAAAGCAGTTAACCTTTCCTCTAGCCCACCCAGGGTGGTCGCTAGCATTTCTTCCGTAACGTAAACGGGAATGGGTTGATTGGGGGCCGCCTCTGCCCCTAGCACCCTCAATGGCTCCTGCAACATGCTGTTCGGTGGTCTATCTGGTGAGGGTGGGACCGCTAGAGCCTGGCCCCAAATCCTCTGACCCCGATGGAGACCCCTTTAGTTTTTTGGTACCTTTTGCAGCCTTAGCTGGTCCTGATCCCTTGGGAGCCATTGCACAACCTTGAGACACCCCTAAAGCCAACACCAAACTGTTGTAGCTAGAAGTGAACCATTAATAAGAACAGGCTATGGTAAAATTTTTCCAAATTTTCATACGCCCGAGAAGGCGGCAATACCGAGGAAGGTCCTGTGAGTATTGCCACACCAATGCCCGTTAGCTGGAGCCCAAGGTTGCACCGACTCAGATACTGCCAGATCTAAGGCTGAGTCCCTTTAAGAAAAAAAACTTTTTTTTTTTTTTTTTCTGGTCAGTATGGAGCTAAGTCCAGACCTGAAGATCCACAAACCCCCACTGGGTGTCACGGTTAGCCAGAAATAGCTCAGCTGCACGCTCTGTGTCCTCAGCCTCCTCTGCCTTCAGGAGGGAATGACCAGCCAGGAAATGCTTTGCTGCTTTAATTGAGACCTGACACTGCTGGCCCGCCCCCCCCCCACGCACGCTGACGCTGTAAAAGGCGGCGCGCATGCGCGCGCGCGCCCCCCCCACGCTGAAACCAACATGGAGGAAGCAGAAAGCAGAGGAGAAGCCTGGACCAGCGCTAGCAACCCAACAGACACCAGGCAAGACACTAATCTTATTGTAGTGCACACATAGAGGAACCTGTCCCCATAGGCTTCCTAAGAAACAGGAGTTTTGCCAGCATTTCCTCCTTATAGCACGTGGGGCTGCAGTATCATGCTAACAGGCAGATCTGGGGGGAGTAGTAAATACATATCTTTAAAAGCATACATATACCTACATGTTATCTGGGTAAACATTAGTACATCCCATCCTGCCTCAAAAGACATAGTGGAGATAGTGGCTGATGCACAAGCATACCATTAGCCGACCCAGAACCCCCAGGGGGATACCTACTGTCGAACCAAGTCCCGCAGGTTCCCTCTTACCTGCTCCACGCCGCAGGGTATTGCAAAATGCAAGAGGCCCAACCTTCCCCCATCTCCGTGGGTATTGTCTTGGACCTTCAGGGACCGGGGTCCTGTGTTAAGGAACCCACACACCTGGACCTATATAGCATCCTGGCATCAGTAGCGTCTAGCTCTTGGAAGAGACTAAGGCACTGGAGCCCAGAATCCAGCCCTCCAAGGAAAGGCATTATAGGCGAAACCCCACTCCAGCAGGGCCCGGGTACCGTACACCTTGGCTTTGAAGCACTTCGGACGGATCCGGCTAGCTATCCCGGGTCCCGAGACCTCCGAGGGACAGCTAGACGTGACCAACACCTAAGACACTGGCGAAAAAACTGAAGCACTCCCAGTGGGAGGGGGTTATATAGGGAGGAAACTTCCTGTGAAATTGATTACACCAGTGTCCACACCTGAAGGTACCCATATAACCCAAGTGTAATGGCTATGCGCTCTGTGTCCCGTGATGTACGATAAAGAAAAAAAAATCGTGTCGCTTGCGTAAAACGTCCATGAATGGGGATTTGACGTCATTGACGTTCACTGACAGAATTTGGAGCATGCGCACTGGGATGCATTGACAGTCGACGCATGCGCAGTATATTCGCTGCGGGATCGCGCTTATTTTAAATAATACGTACCCGCCCAATTTGAATTCCGCCGGCTCATTTGCGATACGCTGCTGCAACTTTAGGAGCAAGTGCTTCATGAATAACAGCACTTGCTCCTAAAATTTCGCCAGCGTAACGTAAATGAGAAATGTTACTCCAGAGCAAAGATGCTCCTATCTACCTGAATCTGGCCCATAGAAACGACGGCGCATCTTCACAGTTACGTGGCGCATATCGAATTACTCCAGCGCAAGTCTTGCTGAATCTGGCCGATAGATAGATAGATAGATAGATAGATAGATAGATAGATAGATAGATAGATAGATAGATAGATAGATAGATAGATAGATAGACAGGGGTAGATTCACATAGATCAGCGGATCTTTTGATCCGCGTGATCTATCTTTTTTACGATCCGCCTGCGCCAGTTTTTGAGGCAAGTGCTGTATTCAGAAAGCACTTGCCTCGTAAGTTACCCTGGCGGATCGTTAATCACCCGACGGAATGCAAATTCCGCGGCTAGGGGGAGTTTACTATTTAAATCACGCGCGTCCCCGCGCCGATCGTACTGCGCATGCACCGCCGGCTAAATTTCCCAGCGTGCATTGCTTCAAATGACGTCGCAAGGAAACAACGTAAAAAATTCAAAACTCGACGCGGGAACGACGGCCATACTTAACATAGGATACGCCGCACTTACTCCGCATATAGCAGGGGTAACTATCCGCCGGAAAAAGCCGAACGCAACGTAAAAAAAAAACGATGGCCGGGCGTTCGCTTCAGAATCGGCGGTTCTCCTCATTTGCATATTCGTCGCGTATAATAACAGAAGCGCCACCTAGCGGACGGCGGGAGATTGCAGCCTTAGATCTGACAGTGTAACTCACTTACACCAGTCGGCTCTAAGGGAGATCTATGCGGAACCTGATTCGAGGAATCAGCCGCATAGATCCGAGCGTCGGATCTCACAGATACGACGGTGTATCAGTAGATACACCGTTGTATCTCTATGTGAATCTACCCCAGTGTCTTTTCACATAAATAGATAGATAGATAGAGACACAGGGCCAGATTCACAGAGCCATTACGCCTGTCTAACTAGTCGAAAAACTCAAACCATGAATAGACGGCTGCGGGCTTCAATTTGACTGGATTACCTGTTAGTACGCCTTCGGATCTACGCTGCAATAAAATTGCGGCCACTGGGTGGACTTCCCGTAGTTTTCCGCGTCGGGGTATGCAAATGAGCTTTTGCCGGCGATCCCCGAAATTACGATCTTCATTCGCAATCTCTTACGGCACCTTTAGTCATCTTTTTTTTGCGTAACACTATATCAGCTTTTTGCTGGTCTAATATTAGACAGCCCATGTTAAGTATGGCCATCGTTCCCGCGTCGAATTTCTACGTTTTCCGACGTCTTTTATTATTTTTTACTTTTTACTTTCGTACGGGAATAGGAATGTTCGTAAACGACGCTACTCAAACAACGAATGACGTAACGACGTGATTTCGCGCAATGCACGGCGGGAAATTTCTGAACGGAGCATGCGCAGTTCGATCGCCACGGGGACGCGCTTAATTTAAATGCTTCATGCCCCCTAATCGCGTATTTCAATTACGCGGCGAAAAATAAACTACGCCGCCGTAGCGTACGGGCAAAAATCTACCAGGATTCGGTGTAGAGCCTGGTGAAATACGGCAGCGTAGAGTATTTTGATTACGCAGCGCAATATTAAGTGTATCTGAATCTGGCCCACAGTGACAGACAGACAGACAGACAGACAGACAGACAGACAGATAGATAGATAGATAGATAGATAGATAGATAGATAGATAGATAGATAGATAGATAGATAGATAGATAGATAGATAGATAGATAGATAGATAGATAGATAGATAGATAGATAGATCAGGGAGGCTACTAGTTAGTATAGTTAAATGTACAGTTTGTAGAGAATATATTGACATCCCTAGGAGTTGTCAATATATTTATAAACTGTATAGCTTAGCTAGTTCTGCTATTAGTATCTGTCAGGCAGGAGATTGTGCTTGATGCTCTAACGTGTTAGTGTACAAGTGTTAGTTAATTGCACATAGACGCATTAACTGTTACTGAACGTGTGCTATTTATTTGCACAGAAAGGCAGTTGCTGTTAATGCAAGTGGGCTATTGAATTGCACAGAAACGCAGTCGCTCTGACTGTGCGTGTGCTGTTTAATACCACCTTAGCGCATTTGGTGTCACCGCACGTGTGCTGTTACATACCACCTTAGCGCATTTGGTATCACTGCACGTGTGCTGTTACATACCACCTTAGCGCATTTGGTGTCACTGCACGTGTGCTGTTACATACCACCTTAGTGCATTTGGTGTCACCGCACGTGTGCTGTTACATATCACCTGAGCGCATTTGGGGTCACTGCACGTGTGCTGTTACATACCACCTTAGCGCATTTGGTGTCAACGCACGTGTGCTGTTACATACCACCTTAGCACATTTGGTGTTACCGCACGTGTGCTGTTACATACCACCTTAGCGCATTTGGTGTCACCGCACGTGTGCTGTTACATACCACCTTAGCGCATTTGGTGTCACCGCACGTGTGCTGTTACATATCACCTGAGCGTATCTGGTGTCACCGCACGTGTGCTGTTACATACCACCTGAGTGCATTTGGTGTCACCACACGTGTGCTGTTACATACCACCTGAGCGCATTTGGTTTCACCGCACGTGTGCTGTTACATACCACCTGAGCGCATTTGGTGTCACCGCACGTGTGCTGTTACATACCACCTGAGCGCATTTGGTGTCACCTCACGTGTGCCGTTACATACCACCTGAGCGCATTTGGTGTCGCCGCACGTGTGCTGTTACATACCACCTTAGCGCATTCGGTGTCACCGCACGTGTGCTGTTATATACCACCTGAGCACATTTGTTGTCACTGCACCTGTGCTATTATATACCACCTGAGCGCAGTTAGTGTCACTGTACGTGTGCTGTTACATACCACCTGAGCGCAGTTAGTGTCAACGCACCTGTGCTGTTATATACCACCTGAGCGCAGTTAGTGTCACTGTACGTGTGCTTTTATATACCACCTGAGCGCAGTTAGTGTCACTGTACGTGTGCTGTTACATACCACCTGAGCGCAGTTAGTGTCACCGCACCTGTGCTGTTATATACCACCTGAGCGCAGTTAGTGTCACTGGACGTGTGCTGTTACATACCACCTGAGCGCAGTTAGTGTCACTGGACGTGTGCTTTTATATACCACCTGAGCGCAGTTAGTGTCACTGTACGTGTGCTGTTACATACCACCTGAGCGCAGTTAGTGTCACCGCACCTGTGCTGTTATATACCACCTGAGCGCAGTTAGTGTCACTGGACGTGTGCTGTTACATACCACCTGAGCGCAGTTAGTGTCACTGGACGTGTGCTGTTAAATACCACCTGAGCGCATTTAGTGTCACTGCACCTGTGCGGTTATATACCACCTGAACGCATAAATATGTCTGGAAGGACAACAAAGAGAGGTTGAGAGTCACGAGGGCAAGCAGGCTCTGCATGTAGAGGTAACGCTGGTAGTGTATGTGGTGCATCCTCTTCAGCACGTGGCCGTGGTCCTTCTTTTTGGGAGCTGGCCGTGTTGAGCCTCAACATGCAGAGAAATTAGTAGAGTGGATGACCAAGCCTTCCTCATCCTCCTCATCCTCTCTCACACAGACTGATCAAAGTTTATCTGGCAAAGCAGCTGTCAAGGCGTCCTCTTCCCTCTGCACAATGGCTTCACACAATACTTCCCTAGCACCACCATGTCCTCCTGAGGAGTCCCCCGAACTGTTTCAACACAGTGTTGGGTACATGCTGCAGGAAGATGCGCAGCGTTTTGAAGACTCCGATGACGGAATACTGATAGAGGAAGGCATTGATGTGAGCCCAGGGAGAGGGGGTGTCCGAGAGGGACAGCAATTTGTCAGTGATGATGTTCCCCCAGCTGGAGCATACTGCCAGGTTGTTGACAGTGATGAGGAGGGAGGGGATGATGAGGTCTCTGACTCTACCTGGGTGCCTGATAGGATAGAGGAGGAGGAGAAGGAGGAGGATGAGGCACAGGCACATCTCCAAAGAGGCAGGATGCCCTCCAGGCGTCAGCTTAAGGTCACACCCACTGCATTACAGCGCATATCTATGGCGCTTGTGCATGGCGCTGCTGTGTCTGGCCGGTACAGAAAAAGTTCTTTGGTGTGGGCCTTTTTTGAAACATGTCCACAAGATCGTACCTTTGCTATTTGCAACTTATGTCGCAAGCGTATCTCGCGTGGCCAAAACATCAACCGCCTGGGTACCACATGCTTGTCCAGACATATGTCGACCTGCCATGCAGCTCGTTGACAAGCACACCAAAAAGACCCACACCAAAGACAAAAGCGTACTCCCCCTTGCCCTTCTGGGACCTCCAACCCCAGTAGACCCCCAGTCCTCTCTGAAGTCTGCAGTGAAGGTGTAGAAATAGGTGTCTCACAAGCTAGTAGTAGCGGTCAATCTACTGATAGTACCAGGCAAATTTCCCTGCCCCAGCTGCTGCAGCGCCGAAAGAAGTACAATCCCAGCCATCCACATGCCCAGCAGTTGAATGCTAGCTTAGTGAAATTGCTAGCACTTCAACTGCTACCTTTTCAGTTAGTAGATTCTGCCCCCTTCCGTGAGTTTGTGCAATGTGCAGTACCTCAGTGGCAAGTACCAAAACGCTACTTTTTCTCACGGAAGGCTATTCCGGCTCTCTACCGGCATGTGGAAGGCAATGTCCATGCCTCGCTGGACAGGGCGGTCAGTGGTAAGGTGCATATTACCGCTGACTCATGGTCCAGCAGGCATGGACAGGGACGTTACCTGTCTTTTACGGTGCATTGGGTGACTCTGCTGGCAGCTGGGAAGGACACAGGGCAAGGTCCAGTAGTTTTGGAGGTTGTTCCGCCACCACGCCTCCAAAACAATACTACTGCTTGTGACACACCTCTTTCCTCCACCCCCTCCTCTTCTTCTTCCTCTGTGGCCTCTTCCTGTGGGGATGTTTTCTCCAAACCAGCCGTGCTCCGTAGGCGTACGAGGGGATACGCAGGAATGCAGGCCAAGAGATGCCATGCGGTGCTAGAGCTGGTGTGCTTGGGAGACAGGAGCCACACTGGGGAAGAGGTTTTGTCAGCTCTGCAGGGTCAGGCTGAGAGGTGGTTGATGCCATGCCAGCTGAAGCCTGGAATGGTGGTCAGCGATAATGGCACCAACCTCCTCTCTGCCCTGCGACAAGTGAAAACCCACCCACGTGCCCTGTTTTGCGCATGTCCTCAATTTGGTGGTGCAGCGGTTCTTGGGCAGGTACCCAGGCTTGCAGGATGTCCTGAAGCAGGCCAGGAAAGTCTGTGTGCATTTTCGAAGGTCATATAATGCCACTGCTCGGCTGACTGACCTCCAAAGGGAATACAACCTGCCCAAGAACCGCCTAATTTGTGACATGCCCACCAGATGGAACTCAACATTGGCCATGCTGCAGCGGCTGCACACGCAGCAACGGGCCATCAATGAGTACCTGTGCTAATATGGCAGCAGAACTGGGTCAGGGCAGCTAGGTTTTTTTTCCCCACGCCAGTGGGCCTTAATCAGGGATGCATGCACTGTCCTGTCACCATTTTAGGAGGCCACAAAGATGGTGATTAGTGACAGTGCATGCATCAGTAAGACTGTCCCTCTTATTCACATGTTGGAGCACATGCTACGTGGAATAATGGACAGGGCCCTTGAGGCAGAACAGCGGGAGGAAGAGGAGGACTTCCTTACCTCTCAAGGCCCCCTTTACCCAGACAGTGGTCTTGCTTGTCCACCTAGCACACAGGAAGAGGAGGAGGAGGATTGTATCAGCAGCATGGAGGTGGAGCCTAGCACTCAGCAACAGCAGTCTTCAAGGGATCATTTACAGTCCCAAGGAGCACGTGGAGTTTTACGTGGCTGGGATGAGGTGCCTGTGGATCCTGTCGTCCTCAGTGACCCAGAGCACTGTGCCCCGAATGCCTCTGCAAACCTACGCTGCATGGCCTCCCTGATCCTGCAAAGCCTGCATAAGGATCCTCGTGTACGTGCTATTAAGGAGAGGGATCATTACTGGCTGGCGAATCTCCTTGATCCACGTTACAAGAGTAAGGTTGCGGACCTTATGTTGCCATCGCAGAGGGAGCAGAAGATGAAACTTCTGCGGGAGGCCTTGCAGAAGGGTCTGTGCAATGCGTTCCCAGAACCGGGGGGTTACCAAAACCTGGCTCTGGACAACGTCTTGCTGAGGCTTCGGTGAGTCACAGAAGGGGCGGTGGAGAAGGTGGTCGTCTGACCGATGCGTTCAGGCAGTTTTTTAGTCCGCAGCCCCAAGGTCTGACCGGTTCCAGCAACCATCGCCAGTGTCTGGTTTACATGGTCTGGGAATACCTAGGGGCAAGATCCGACTTGGACACCTTCCCCACCGAAAATCCTCTGGCTTACTGGGTCTTGAGGATGGATCACTGGCCAGAGCTTGCCCAGTACGCAATTGAGCTACTGGCTTGCCCTGCATCCAGTGTTCTTTCAGAACGGACATTCAGTGCTGCTGGAGGCTTTGTGACTGATCACAGGGTGCGCCTCTCCACCGGCTCTGTTGATCGACTGACCTTCATCAAAATGAATCGGGCTTGGATCAACACCAGCTACCAAGCACCTGATGCTGATATTAATGAATAATATCTTTTTGTTGAAATGTCGGATCCCTTTTAGACTGCTGATGCTGAGTGACTGTCCTCTTATGCTGCTGATGGAATATCCTTCTCCTCCTCACTTTTCTTGCTGATAGCTAGTAAGAAATGTTGTGTTTCTGGGCTTCGCCACCAGTGCCTAAGGCATAATTTTTCAGCCCCTGTTTAACATCATTTAAGCATCATTATAATGGCTGCTCCGCAAAAAACGGACGTTTTTAAAAAAAATGTTTCCATTGATACATGTTCCCTGGGGCAAGACGCGGGTTCTGAACGACATTTTCCAACATTTAATTGAATTTTGGTCTTTACAATGACCTTTTTTGAATTAGAACGTTCAGGTCCCATAGACTTCAATGGGGTTCGAAATATTCGTGCGAACCCGCGGTCTGTTCGAACGTTCTGGTGCGAACCGAACCCGGGGGTGTTCGGCTCATCCCTAGTCATGGTTAAGTCGACCCTAAAAACGGAAGCAGCCTTAAAAAAAGCCTTATGTAGCCAGCTGGTCTTGTACTCACCAGATTTCTCCAGGGACTTTGTGGTACAGACGGATGCATCGGACATGGGGTTAAGGGCAGTGTTGTCCGGGATGGGAAAGAACACCCGGTTATTTATCTCAGTAGAAGGTTAAAGGCCCATGAGGTAAATTATGCCACCATTGAGAAGGAGTGTTTAGCTGTGAAATAGGCTCTAGACTCCCTTAGATACTACCTGCTAGGTCGGCACTTTGACCTAGTGACAGACCACGCACCCCTAAAGTGGATGGCCCAGAACAAGGAGACAAACAGAAGGGTAAACAGATGGTTTCTGGCCCTACAGGAATTTAACCTTACTGTGAAACATTGCCCTGGCATCCAAATGGGGAATGTAGATGCATGCCTAAATGCTGGTGTTCCAACCCCAAGGTAGACACAGGGGGGGGGGTATGTGGCAGTAGGCAGGTTAAATTCCCTGGTTGCATCCAGGATGCAGTGTATATATCCCCTAGGTTCAGGCTTTATGCCAGTTTATACCTCTAGGGGGAGTGCTGGGAGTCCTGCTGGGAAGACTTGATGAGCCCAGCTGAATTAGGTGGGATTGTTAGGTCCTCTACAAAAACTCCCAGCATGCAGAGAGATATGCTCCAACCTGGAACTAGATCTGTGTGGATAGTCTAGGGAGTGTGATGTCTGTGCGGTGAGACAAAGCCTGTGTGGCTATTGCTAAGATATTTAATCAGCAGGGAGTCAGGGACTGGGGCAGAACAAGGCTGTACCCAGTTGTTAGTTAGGGACACCAACGTTTATAGCGAGTAGGGATAAGCCGAACATACCCGCGTTCGGTTTGCACCAGAACGTTCGAACAGACCGCGGGTTTGCGCAAACATTTAGAACCCCATTGAAGTCTATGGGACTCGAACGTTCGAATTCAAAAACGATAATTTTAAAGACCAATATTCAATTTAATGTTGGAAAACATCGTTCAGAACCTGGGTCTTGCCCCAGGGAACATGTATCAATGGAATTTTTTTTTTTTAAACGCCCGTTTTTTCCAGAGCAGCCATTTTAATGATGCTTAAAGTGAAAAAAAAAATCAAAAATTCCTTTAAATATCACACCTGCTGGGTGTCTATAGTAGTGGCACGTGTTTAGAAATGTTCCTGCACAACATGAGAGGACTATAAAAAAAAAGTAATTTAATACTGCTTGCGCACGTGCTGTGTGGCAACAATATGTCGAATATTGTAGCAGTGGTGGGGGGCCATTATTGTTTTGTTAAAGAAAAATTTTAGAAAAAAGGGCACCCCTCAAACATACTGTAATTGGAGTGCAACAAGGAGCCACGTGCAAAGTATTGCATCAAAAATTGTTATTAGGCGCCCCTGTTAAACAGGGGCAGAAAAATTGTGCCTTGGGCACAACACAACACTGCAACCCCTCCTACTAACTCCAATTGGAGCACAACAAAGAGCCACGTGCAAAGTATTGCATCAAAAGTTGTTATTAGGCGCCCCTGTTAAACAGGGGCTGAAAAATTGTGCCCTAGGCACTGGTGGCGGATAGTGATGAGCGGAATACGCCATATTCGATTTCGCGAATATTTCGAAGAATATTCGCGAATATTCGTTAATATCGAATATTCGTGATATTTTATAAAAAAAAAAAATTGCGAATTTTCGCCAATGCGAATTTTCGCTAATGCGAAATTTCGCGTTTTTTTTTTCTTTTTATAAAATGTCACGAATATTCGATATTTACGAATATTCGGTATATTTTATAAAAAAAAGCGAAATTTCACATATGCGGTCGCGAATATTCGTTAATATCGAATATTCGTGATATTTTATAGAAAAAAAAAAAATTGCGAATTTTCGCCAATGCGAAATTTCGCTAATGCAAAATTTCGCGATTTTTTTTTTTTTTAATAAAATATCACGAATATTCGATATTTACGAATATTCACTATATTTTATAAAAAAAAAAAAAAAAAAAGTTGCGAAATTTTGCTATTGCGAAATTTCGCTATTGCGAAATTCGCGAATGCGAAATTGATTGCGATTTTATTGCAAAATTTGAAAAATACGAATATTCGAAATAGCGAATATTCGCCGAATACTCGAATATGCAATATTCGTAGCGAATATTCGCAATGCGAATATTCGTGAGCAACACTAGTGGCGGAGCCCAGAAACACAACATTTCTTACTAGCTATCAGCAAAAAAAGTGAGGAGGAGAAGGATATTCCATCAGCAGCAAAAGAGGACAGTCACTCAGCATCAGCATATGCAGTCTAAAAGGGATCCGACATTTCAACAAAAAAATATTATTCAGTAACATCAGCATCAGGTGGTTGGTAGCTGGTGTTGATCCAAGCCTGATTCATTTTGATGAAGGTGGAGAGGCGCACCCTGTGATCGGTAACAAAGCCTCCAGCAGCACTGAATGTGCATTCTGAAAGAACACTGGATGCAGGGCAAGCCAGTATCTCAATTGCGTACTGTGCAAGCTCTGGCCAGTGATCCATTCTCAAGACCCAGTAAGCCAGAGCATTTTCGGTGGGGAAGGTGTCCAAGTCAGATCTTGCCCCTAGGTATTCCCGGACCATGCAAACCAGACGCTGGCGATGGTTGCTGGAACCGGTCAGACATTGGGGCTGCGGACTAAAAACTGTCTGAAGGCATCGGTCAGACGGCCACCTTCTCCTTCTGTGACTCACCAAAGCCTTAGCAAGACGTTGTCCAGAGCCAGGTTTTGGTAATCCCCCCGGTTCTGGGAACGCATTGCACAGACCCTTCTGCAAGGCCTCCCGCAGAAGTTTCATCTTCTGCTCCCTCTGCGATGGCAACATAAGGTCCGCAACCTTACTCTTGTAAGGTGGATCAAGGAGAGTTGCCAGCCAGTAATGATCCCTCTCCTTGATAGCACGTACACGAGGATCCTTACACAGGCTTTGCAGGATCAGGGAGGCCATGCAACGTAAGTTTGCAGAGGCATTCGGGGCACAGTCCTCTGGGTCACTGACGATGACAGGATCCACAGGCACCTCATCCCAGCCACGTAAAAGTCCACGTGTTCCTTGGGACTGTAAATAATCCCTTGAAGTCTGCTGCTGCTGATGCTGAGTGCTAGGCTCCACCTCCATGCTGCTGATACAATCCTCCTCCTCCTCCTCCTCCTCCTCCTCCTCCACCTGTGTGCTAGGTGGGCAAGCAGGCCCACTGTCTGGGTAAAGGGGGCCTTGAGAGGTAAGGAAGTCCTCCTCTTCCTCCCTCTGTTCTGCCTCAAGGGCTCTGTCCATTATTCCACGTAGCGTGTGCTCCAACATGTGAATAAGAGGGACAGTCTCACTGATGCATGCACTGTCACTGCTCACCATCCTCGTGGCCTCCTCAAATGGTGACAGAACAGTGCATGCATCCCTGATCAAGGCCCACTGGAGTGGGGGAAAAAAACCTAGCTCCCCTGACCCAGTTCTGCTGCCATATTGGCACAGGTAATCATTGATGGCCTGCTGCTGCGTGTGCAGCCACTGCAGCATGGCCAACGTAGAGTTCCATCTGGTGGGCATGTCACAGATTAGGCGGTTCTTGGGCAGGTTGTATTCCATTTGGAGGTCAGTCAGCCGAGCAGTGGCATTATATGATCTCCGGAAATGCACACAGACTTTCCTGGCCTGCTTCAGGACATCCTGTAAGCCCGGGTACCTACCCAAGAACCGCTGCACCACCAAATTCAGGACATGCGCAAAACAGGGCACGTGGGTGAGTTTTCCCTGTCGCAGGGCAGAGAGGAGGTTGGTGCCATTATCGCTGACCACCATTCCAGGCTTCAGCTGGCGTGGCGTCAACCACCTCTCAGCCTGACCCTGCAGAGCTGACAAAACCTCTTCCCCAGTGTGGCTCCTGTCTCCCAAGCACACCAGCTCTAGCACCGCATTGCATCTCTTGGCCTGCATTCCTGCGTAGCCCCTCGTACGCCTACGGAGCACAAGTGGTTCTGAGAATACATCACCACAGGAAGTGGCCACAGAGGAAGAAGAAGAGGAGGGGTGGAGGAGAGAGGTGTGTCACAAACAGTAGTAGTGCTTTGGAGGCGTGGTGGCGGAACAACCTCCAAAACTACTGTACCTTGCCCTGCGTCCTTCCCAGCAGCCAGCAGAGTCACCCAATGCGCCATAAAAGACAGGTAACGTCCCTGTCCATGCCTGCTGGAATATGAGTTAGGGGTAAGATGCACCTTACCACTGACCTCCCTGTCCAGTGAGGCATGGACATTGCCTTTCACATGCCGGTAGAGAGCCGGAATTGCCTTCCGTGAGAAAAAGTGGCGTTTTGGTACTTGCCACTGAGGTACTGCACATTGCACAAACTCACGGAAGGGGGCAGAATCTACCAACTGAAAAGGTAGCAGTTGAAGTTCTATCAATTTCGCTAAGCTAGCATTCAACTTCTGGGCATGTGAATGGCTGGGATTGTACTTCTTTCGGCACTGCAGCAGCTGGGGCAGGGAAATTTGCCTGGTACTATCAGTAGATTGCCCTCATGTACTACTTCTAGCTTGTGACACACCTATTTCTACACCTTCACTGCAGGTTTTAGAGAGGACTGGGGTCTAGTGGAGTTGAAGGTCCCAGAAGGGCAAGGGGGGGTACGCTTTTGTCGTTGGTGTGGGTCTTTCTGGTGTGCTTGCCAACAAGCTGCATGGCAGGTCGACATATGTCTGGACAAGCATGTGGTACCCAGGCGGTTGATGTTTTGGCCACGCGAGATACGCTTGTGACATATGTTGCAAATAGCAAATCTAATAGACATGTTTCAAAAAAGGCCCACACCGAAGAACTTTTGCTGTACCGGTCAGACACAGCAGCGCCATGCACAAGCGCCGTAGATGTGCACTGTTATGCAGTTGGTGTGCCCTTAAGCTGACCCCTGGAGGGCATCCTGCCTCTTTGGAGATGTGCCTGTGCCTCGTCGTCCTCCTATTCCTACTCTTCTTCCTCCTGCTCCTCCTCCTCTTCTCTCCTATCAGGCACTCAGGTAGAGTTAGTGACCTCATCATCCCCTCCCTCCTCATCACTGTCAAAAACCTGGCAGTATGCTCCAGCTGGGGGAACATCACTGCCAGATTGCTGTCCCTCTCGGCCACCATCTCTCCCTGGACTCACATCAATGCCTTCCTCTATCTGTGTTCCATCATCGGAGCCTTCAAAACGCTGCGCATCTTCATTCAGAAGCATGTACCCAACACTGTGTTGAAACAGTTCGGGGGACTCCTCAGGAGGACACGGTGGGACTAGGGAAGGATTGTGTGATGCCATGGTACAGAGGGAAGACGAAGCCTTGGCAGCTGCTTTGCCAGACAAACTAAGATCAGTCTGTGTGAGAGAAGATGAGGAGAAAGAGGATGGCTTGGTCATCCAATCTACTATATTGTCTGCATGTTGAGGCTCAACACGGCCAGCTCCCGAAAATAAGGACGAGTGGCCAGGTGCTGAAGAGGATGCACCGTGTCCACCACCAGCGTTGCCTCTAGATGCAGAGCCT
This sequence comes from Rana kukunoris, assembly GCA_029574335.1. Lineage (NCBI taxonomy): Eukaryota > Metazoa > Chordata > Amphibia > Anura > Ranidae > Rana > Rana kukunoris. The sequence continues at coordinate 195,571,327 of CM056050.1, read as the reverse complement.
GCTTGCCCATGTGACGCTCTGCCTTTCTTTGTTGTCCTTCCAGTCATTTTATTAGCCTGCACAGGACAAAATCAGAAATAAACAGCAAACGTATAGTAAGATCAACTGCGTTTATGGGCAAAAACACAGACAACTTATAGTAAGATCGACTGTGTTTATGAGCAAAAACACAGGAAATGTGCAGTATGATCGACTGTGTTTATGGGCAAAAAAAACAGCAAACGTGCAACGTGCAGTATGATCGACTGTGTTTATGAGCAAAAACATAGAAAACGTGCATTATGATCGACTGTGTTTATGGGCAAAAAACACAGCAAACGTGCAACGTGCAGTATGATCGACTGTGTTTATGGGCAAAAAACACAGCAAACGTGCAACGTGCAGTATGATCGCCTGTGTTTATGGCCAAAAACAGCGCAAACGTGCAACGTGCAGTATGATCGACTGTGTTTATGGGCAAAAAACACAGCAAACGTGCAACGTGCAGTATGATCGACTGTCTTTATGGGCAAAACAACACAGCAAACGTGCAACATGCAGTATGATCGACTGTGTTAATTGGCAACAAAACACAGCAAACGTGCAACGTGCAGTATGATCGACTGTCTTTATGGGCAAAACAACACAGCAAACGTGCAACGTGCAGTATGATCGACTGTGTTTATGGGCAACAAAACACAGCAAACGTGCAACGTGCAGTATGATCGACTGTCTTTATGGGCAAAACAACACAGCAAACGTGCAACGTGCAGTATGATCGACTGTGTTTATGGCCAAAAACAGCGCAAACGTGCAACGTGCAGTATGATCGAATGTGTTTATGGGCAACAAAACACAGAAAACGTGCAACGTGCAGTATGATCAACTGTCTTTATGGGCAAAACAACACAGCAAACGTGCAACGTGCAGTATGATCGACTGTCTTTATGGGCAAAAAAACACAGCAAACGTGCAACGTGCAGTATGATCGACTGTCTTTATGGGCAAAACAACACAGCAAACGTGCAACGTGCAGTATGATCGACTGTGTTTATGGGCAACAAAACACAGCAAACATGCAACGTGCAGTATGATCGACTGTGTTTATGAGCAACGAAGCACAGCAAACGTGCAGTATGATCGACTGTGTTTATGGCCAAAAACAGCGCAAACGTGCAATGTGCAGTATGATCGACTGTCTTTATGGGCAAAAAACACAACAAACGTGCAACGTGCAGTATGATCGACTGTGTTTATGGGCAAAAAACACAGCAAACGTGCAACGTGCAGTATGGTCGACTGTGTTTATGGGCAAAAAACACTGCAAACGTGCAATGTGCAGTATGATTGACTGTCTTTATGGGCAAAACAACACAGCAAACGTGCAACGTGCAGTATGATCGACTGTCTTTATGGGCAAAAAACACAGCAAACGTACAACGTGTAGTATGATCGACTGTGTTTATGGGCAACAAAACACAGAAAACGTGCAGTATGATCGACTGTGTTTATGGCCAAAAACAGCGCAAACGTGCATTATGATCGACTGTCTTTATGGGCAAAACAACACAGCAAACGTGCAACATGCAGTATGGTCGACTGTGTTTATGGGCAACAAAACACAGCAAATGTGCAGTGTGCAGTATGATTGACTGTCTTTATGGGCAAAACAACACAGCAAACGTGCAACGTGCAGTATGATCGACTGTGTTTATGGCCAAAAACAGCGCAAACGCGCAACGTGCAGTATGATCGACTGTCTTTATGGGCAAAAAACACAGCAAACGTGGGGGGGCGTGGCTAACCGCCGAGCTGAATGGAAGCCTGAACTCACAGCTCCTGCATGGACCGGACTAAATAGCTATAGCAGCACTGATCCACACGGCACATATGCAGTACCAGGACCCCTACACATCGGGGAACCAGACCGGGACCTCCCGCAAAAGAAAGGATTACCTTCAGCCCAGAAAACTGACAGATTTATTTTCAATGGCGCCTTGTGGGTGAATCCAAGATGGCGCCCGCGATCGCTCACCTTGCGAAGATCGGGCCTACACTGACCTGCCTGATGAGGAGGATACACCCGACTGAACACAGACACTATCCCCGAATCCCTCCGCTCTCACAGGGCCACTCTCTGCCTCCAACAGTCCGGCGAAAGCAGGAGCCCAGGATCCTGAGGTAAGGCCTGCCCTGGACAATCTCCTCACACCGCCGCCTACACCATCCCCCATTGCGGCCTTCCCCACTGCTAACCAGCCGGTTGTAGATACGCTGCTGAAGGACATGTTAATTTCACTGCACAACTTCCTGCACAGCGATATTGCCACTATGGTCACAGCATTTAAGACAGAAATGGTGCACATGGGGGACAGGATGAGCCACATTGAATGCAAAATGGGCGCCATGACAACTACAGTGAATGACCTGGTAGATGCACATGACCACGTTAGAGAGGAACAGCAGTGGGTACGGGCCAAAATGGCGGATCTCGAAGACCGATCGAGACGTAATAACGTCAAAATTCGTGGAATACCGGAAACGATCGTTCCGTCCGATCTGAACTCCTACGCTAGAAAGATGATTTCCACTCTGCTGCCTGATCTTCCGCCCATGGAAACCATAATTGACCGCATCCACCGCCTGCCAAAACCCCCTCATTTGCCAGCAGAGGTTCACCGAGACACTCTGATGAGGGTCCACTTCTTTCACGCTAAAGACATGCTCTTAGCTAAAAACAGGCGCATGGAACGACTGCCACCGCCTTACTCTGAGCTACAACTCTTTGCTGACATCTCCCAATACACCAGACAACAAAGACGCCAGCTCCAAACCATCACCAAACCACTCAACAATCACAAGATACCCTATCAATGGGGGTTCCCGACCAAACTTATGGTAACCAAAAATGGGGTGAAACACAACATCCACACAGTGGAAGAAGGTATAACCCTACTTAGAATGTGGAAAATCCTCCCTGATGGAGACGCATCCTCGCAACTGCCTTCTACTGGGAAATCTCAACCCCTCACCAAAAGCTCCCGCTTCAATGCGGGCAAGTGATCTTTGGATCAGTGCATCATTATGCATAATTACACATGAACTCCGGTTCGGTGCCTGCTCGTTGCATATAGTACACAAACTTTCTCCCCCCACCAGCGCTCAGTAGTTCTACTGGTATACTATTGACCCTTGTTGTTATTTTATTGTTTCCCCTCCTCAGTACTCCCTTTCTTTTGCCCTTGCATAGACCTAACACTAACTGTTGTCCTTCTCTCCCTCCCTGCCTTCCCTGATTCCTGGAGAGCACGAGTCTACTACACCGCAATCTTCCTTGACAGACCAGCTTCCGTGAACCTCAGGATCCGACGAACCTACAGGATCGAAATAAAGGAAAAACTGCGCTAATATTGGTAAAGGTAAAAAAGCTGCCACATACAAAAAAACAAAGTCAACAAAATATAGAAACGAAAAATGTAGCGCTAATATGAAAATCACATTTGTATACGGTGAGTATATAAGAGCCACTAGCACTGAACAGGGAGTGGCCCAAATGGAGTGCTCAAAGTAAATAGAGTTCCAAAGTCTATATGTAGACAGGTGGGTGATCATCCAATGAGGGGAAGACAAGCGAATTTCTATAGGTCACAATCTCATCGTGATCAGAGGAAAACGTAAATGCGCTTACCAGATGGGTTGGACTCAAGTACTGTACAGTAGTGAGTCAGACAGGCACTGTGGTATTTGGGAACCGGGACCACTGATAACCGGAAGGCAGGATCACAACAGATGACTGGAATTGAGGCTGGGAATCCACATCAGACCCAGGTGTACCTTGAATGGTGTGGAACGTCAGGTTGTAGATTCCACGTGGGATCCTTGAGCCAAAAATCAAAGGTTGGAGGCCTAGAATATGGCTGGGGCTCACCAAAGCCGCAAGGTGGATGTTATGTGGAAAGAGGAAGAACAGGAAGCTGGCGTTAGACTGCTCCCTGAATGGGGTCAGGTATACTATTGTGACGATATACGCACCCAACAAAAAACAAATCAGTTTTCTGTCCAAATTACTGAAGTCAATCGACCGCTTTAAGCAAGGCCACCTCATCATCTGCGGAGACTATAATATTGTCCCGGACAACTCCATTGATGCTTCGTCAAAAACCAGGCGCCCCTCATCACCTATGGGTGCCTTTATTCGCTCACACGATCTGTATGACGTGTGGCGATGCCATCATACTACTGAAAGGGACTACTCCTACTTCTCTCCATGTCATAACTCTTACACCCGGATTGACTACTTTCTGGTTGACAAACAGACCCTACCCAACGTGTCAGCGTCAGAGATTTCTACCAATAACTGTCAATGATTCCCCGTCTACTTCAGGTACAAGGATTTGGAGAGCTAATGCAACGCTCATACACTCACCATTCTACTCAGGATACATAAAAGACTGCTTAGAGGAATTTTTTGCCCTCAATGCTAGCTCTGTTAGTGATAATTCTGTTCTTTGGAATGCCCATAAGGCATACATACGTGGGGTTTTCATCCAACTGAGAGCTAGAGAGAGGAGGAGGAGATCACAGCATCTGGACACCCTCACGTTCGAGATCACCTCACTAGAAATTCAAAACCAATCCCACCCCGACCTGGCCACTAAACGCAAATTAGATCTCCTTAGGCAAGAACTGAGAGCCCACCTTTTGGACTCCTTTGAAAGGGCCCACACCCAAGTCAAAGCTAAACATTACTCCACGAGTAACAAAGCAGGGAAAGCCATGGCCAATAGACTCAAAGGCCATTACTCTAAAACCAAGATCACCCACCTCTACCACCCCACGTCGAACCAAAAACGAATAGATCCCTCCACCATTGCGGAAGCTTTCCGCCACTATTATACTACCCTCTACAATTTGAAGGACGACTCCTCTATACAACAACCCACCCCACACGACATTTCGTCGTTCCTAGAGGAAATTAATCTCCCTAGTCTTTCCGAGGACCACCTAACATTGTTAAATGCCCCGTTTACGTCCCAAGAAATTATGCGTACAATCTCAAAATTACCCTCCAACAAATCCCCAGGTCCTGACGGACTTACCGGTGAGTACTACAAAAAATTTGGGGACATTCTGTCACCCTTCCTCTCTAATGTGTGCTGCCTCGTCCTCCTCTCCCGAAATGTTATCAGCCCTGATTATCACACTGCCGAAGCCAGGCAAGGAACCCACATGTGCACAAAATTTCCGACCCATATCGCTTCTCAATCTAGACACCAAGATCTATGCTAAACTCATAGCCAATTGGCTGATTGACCTGATGCCCCTACTCATACACAATGGCCAGTAAGGTTTCACAAAATGAAGACAAACGTTCGATGCTACCCGCAGGATCCTCAACATTATCCATGGTGCTAACTCGACACGAACGCCTTCTCTGCTCCTATCCTTGGACGCAGAGAAGGCGTTCGATAGAGTACATTGGGAATACATTAAAGTGACCCTCATTAAATTTGGCTTCCAGGGACCTATATTATCAGCCATACTGGCATTATTCCTCCCCCTCAGCCCAGGTATACACTTCTGAGATGCTCTCCAGACCGTTCTCCATCACTAATGGCACCCGCCAAGGCTGCCCGCTGTCCCCGCTCATATTCAACTTGGTGATGGAACCCCTAGCAGAACACATCAGGGCCCACTCCGAAATAACAGGCTTCCGAATAGGTTCTATAGATCACAAAATTAATTTATTCGCGGATGATGTGATACTGATGCTAACTGACCCCCTCTCCTCCCTGGCTTTGGTTCAATCACTATTGCAAAGATTTAGTAATATTTCTTATTACAAGGTAAATGAACATAAATCTCACATTCTGGACTTAGGCTTAGATGCCGTCACAAGCAATATCCTCAGAAACACATACCCATACTCCTGGGCAGACAATGGAATAACCTACGTGGGTATCACACTTTTTAAATCAACAAAAGGTCTAGCTGCACACAACTACACTAACCTTAGACAAATGCTGATTAAGGAAACGCCTAAACTTTCTAAACACAAATTCTCATGGGCCGGTCGCCTAGCAGCGTTCAAAATGATGTTACTCCCCAAGTTATTGTATATTTTCCGCACTCTACCTACACCTCTTTCAAACTCATACCTCAACTCGCTACAATCCATACTGACTCACTTTGTGTGGCAAGGCAAAAAGTCAAGGTGCAGTCATGCTAAACTTGTCAAACACAGTTCAGTAGGCAGGATGGGACACGTTGATATCAGGGACTACTACCTAGCTACTATTCTTTCACAGATGAAGGACTGGTTCTCTGCTACCCCGACTACACTTTGGGGCAATATAGAAAACTCCATGACACCGGGCCCAAACCTGTTCGAATGGCTGTTTAGCGTAGCCGCCAGAGACACGCCATTGACCCTTTACTCTCCTACATCCAAGCCTCCGTCAAGGCATGGAGAATTCTCCACAACACTCAATGGACGAATCACCTGACCAAGCCCATACCTGTCCCCCTTGGGACGCTAAAACTGTTATCTCCAGATCTGACCACCCCAACCTGGTTAACAGACCATGTTACTGTTACCTCTGACCTCCGCTCCATTGCTGCTACTACCCCATTCTCACATATTCAAAGAGAATTTAACGCACCAGTCGGGGATTACCTTACTATTTACAGAATACAAAAATGCCTGACTGCAAACCCTTCTTTAGAAGGATCTCTGCCTCTAAATGTTTGGAACTACTTCCTTTCTGACACACGTAACTCTAGGGGTACCTCCATAGTATATTCCACTTTGCAGGATAAGAACATCTTCCAGAAGACCAAACCCCTTAATGACTGGGAAGCTGATGTTCAATGTCATTTCTCTTTCTCTTTCTGCAGTATGATCGACTGTCTTTATGGGCAAACCAACACAGGAAACGTGCAACGTGCAGTATGGTCGACTGTGTTTATGGCCAAAAACAGCGCAAACGTGCAGTATGATCGACTGTCTTTATGGGAAAAAAACACAGCAAACGTGCAACGTGCAGTATGATCGACTGTGTTTATGGGCAACAAAACACAGCAAACGTGCAGTATGATCGACTGTCTTTATGGGCAAACCAACACAGCAAACGTGCAACGTGCAGTATGATCGACTGTGTTTATGGGCAACAAAACACAGCAAACGTGCAACTTGCAGTATGATCGACTGTGTTTATGGGCAACAAAACACAGCAAACGTGCAACGTGCAGTATGATCGACTGTGTTTATGGCCAAAAACAGCGCAAACGTGCAACGTGCAGTATGATCGACTGTCTTTATGGGCAAAAAACACAGCAAACGTGCAACGTGCAGTATGATCGACTGTGTTTATGGGCAACAAAACACAGAAAACGTGCAACGTGCAGTATGATCGACTGTGTTTATGGCCAAAAAACACAGCAAACGTGCAACGTGCAGTATGGTCGACTGTGTTTATGGGCAAAACAACACAGCAAACGTGCAACGTGCAGTACGATCAACTGTATTTATGGCCAAAAACACAGCAAACGTAAAGTACAGCACAATCCCCTGCCTGACAAAATGGTATCGTTTTTTTTGTGATAAAACCAAAAAATACATTAAAAGTGATCACAAATAAAAGGCAATGTGGGAACAGGTAAAAACCAAGCCCTGGGCCTTTTATTTGTGATCACTTTTAATGTATTTTTTGGTTTTATCACAATAAAAACAATACCATTTTGACCTGCACCATTGGGGTTGCGTTGTTTCTTTTCTCTCCCCCATGGTGCTTGGAGCCAACCAGCTGCTCCCATCCCACTCCTCCAAGGGTCCTACCATTGCCTTCCCATATTCCTTCTGTGAACGGATTATCTCGGAATTAGGCTACCGGCCTGGGACCACGTGCACGTTTGGTGTTTCATCGAGGATCGGAATCTTCCACATTCAATCCGAGTGAGCCCACCTGAGAGTGCCTTGGAGTCATACGCCTTTTTGATCTGCTGTTCATGACAGACAGGTCCTACCATTCCGGTAAGCACATTATATCTCCGTTGGAAATTAAGTGCCCTTCTGTGTGTAAGGGTCCAGGAAGTCTATGTACATCTACCTAGTGCACCATTAGGTATGGTTAGGGATGAGCGTTCGATCGTTCGTCCAATTTCGAACAAAAACGATCGTTCGCGGCAAATTCGAGTGAAACGAAACGACCGTTTTTAAAACTTTTTTTCCATTGATACATGCTCCCTGGGGCAAGACCTGGGTTCTGAAAGACGTTTTCCAACAATAACTTGAAAATTGGTCTTTAAAACTACCGTTTTTAAAACTTTTTTTCCATTGATACTACTATCAATGGAATTTTTTTTTTTTTAACCGTTTTTTTCAGTCCTGCTCCTGAAAAAACGACAGTTTTTAAGACTTTTTTCCATTGATACATGTTCCCTGGGGCAAGACCCGTGTTCTGAAAGACGTTTTCCAACAATAACTTGAAAATTGGTCTTTAAAACAACCGTTTTTAAAACTTTTTTTTCCATTGATACTACTATCAATGGAAAAAAAAGTTTTAAAAATGGTTGTTTTTTCAGGAGTCCTGCTCCTGAATAGGGATGAGCCGAACACCCCCGCCTTTGGTTCGCACCAGAACCGTCGAACGGTCCGATTGTTCGCACGAACATTTAGAACCCCATTGAAGTCTATGGGACTCGAACGTTCGAATTCAAAAACGGTCGTTTTAAAGACCAATTTTCAAGTTATTGTTGGAAAACGTCTTTCAGAACCCGGGTCTTGCCCCAGGGAACATGTATCAATGGAAAAAAGTCTTAAAAACAGTTTTTTCGTTTCACACAAATTTGCCGCGAACGATCGTTTTTGTTCGAAATTCGACGAAAGATCGAACGGACGATGTTCGAGTCGAACATACGTTCGTTTCGAACACGAAACTCATCCCTAATGTGAACTAAAAATCCCTGTTGATAAGCAATGTACACAGAGTTAGAAGAGTATATAGCAGTGTGCAGAGGGTTTATTCCGATGTTTTAGTCTTAACATGTGGACTCACACCCCACAGTATCTGGGTATATACAATATATATATAAGATATTTCGATTTCAGCACAGGTATCGTTTATTTCTATGGAATATATCGGGGACTGAAGTGTGTTGCTATTTCACAGGTACATGCAATTCTTATGCCGCGTACACACGGTCGTTTTTTCCGATGAAAAAAAATGACGTTTTTTAAAACGTCTTTTAAATTGATCGTGTGTGGGCAAAACGTAGTTTTTAGTCTTAAAAAAAACAACCAAAAAAAAATTCCAACATGCTTGAATTTTTTGTGTCGTTTTTCAAAATGTCGTTTTTTGTGTCATAAAAAGTGATGGTGTGTGAGCAAAACGACGTTGAAAACGAAGTTTTTTAACCCGCGCATGCTCAGAAGCAAGTTATGAGACGGAGCTTCAATGGAAAAGAGTGCCGTCCAACGTGGTGTACGTCACTACGCTTTGCTAGAGCTTTGTAGAAAAACGATGGTGTACGTACGCAACGTCGTTTTGGAAAATGAAGTTTGAAAAACGTTGTTTTTTTTCATGATTAAAAACATTGTTTTTTTTCATCGCAAAAAACGTCCGTGTGTACGCGGCATAAGGCTTGACACGTTGGGTATTTACTTTCTCGGTGAAACCTCATCTTTTAGATTTTTCCCCAAAAATTTCAATTCGAATATTGGATTTGTGTGCCCCAAAATTTGTGTTTTTTACTGACATTTTGCATTTCAGAAACCATTGTATTAATATCACATGACATCAAAAATGAAACTATCCCTATTTTATTCTAAAGGGTGTCTACTCTCAGAAAATACTTTATGTTTTGGGGGATTTTATGTAATCTTCAGCAAAACGGTCTCTGACTGTGCAAGGGTTAATCGTATGATATTGGAATCAATATATTTATTCTTTTCCAAGTTGAAAAAAATGGTGTGGCTGAAAAACTCCCAGAGATGGCGTTCCCAATGCTGCCTTGTTACTTGGATGTTGATAAGCTGATCCCAATTCATATCCCGGCACATTCTCTTCCCTGTCACAGTAACTCTGAGCTCAGCGCTCCTGTGACTGAGGAGACAGCAAATGACACATGCACAGGGATCATCCCAGCAATGTCTAATCAACAAGTCAAGAAAGGATCGCCATCTCTGAGAGTTTTTCTGATAGGGATGAAGATAGAAATGGCCTACCCCTACAGTTTGTCGTTATCGACAAATACACCCCCCCTTGGAGAGGTGGAGCCATGACCCGTGGGGTATCCCGCCTTGAAATTTTCTGGATATACGAACTCCAGACCTACACCCCATTAGGAATGAATGTTGAATGGGATATCAATTCTTTTATCAACATGTCATAAATTTACATATAATTTATTCTGGGTCTTTGGTAATTTAAAAAAAAATGTTTTAGTAGTTTTTTGAGTACTCTTATTGTACCTCTTTTTCTTTCTTTTTTCTTCCTTTCATTTATATTGGAACACATAATGTACATATCTTGCAATTCCTGTTTTATTAACTATGTATATTCATATGTACGTGGAGATCTGAATCACAGGACACATGAAGCGATGTTTTTATTTCATTGTTAGAAACACACTTCATTATTGAGATTAGCCTACAGGATCCAATCACAGTATACATTGCCATTTTCTGATATACAAGTATGCTATGAAGTGGCCTCATTGCCTGTTTATAACTAAGATATAAGTCTCTACATTGTACTATGAAATAGTGTACAGTTTTGGCAGCCACAATAGTAATTAGTTTCTTTATTTTTAGCCTGAATTTAATTCCGGTCTGGCATTAGGGTATGGCCTTTTATTGTTTTTAATCAGAGATTTCTATGAGTGGATTTTGTCCTGCTTAGTTGGAGCGCACATTCACCGATGTGCATGTGCATTCCACTCAGATTATGTACAACCAGTTAGTGACTTATCTATTTTGATTCTATTTGGAACGCACGCTGGCTGGAGGGCACGCTAGCTGGAACGCACGCGCGTTCCACACTATAGTCGTTATATGCGCGCGCGCTTGATGTCGTTCCAATGGCTCTTCCGGTTGCGTTGCGTGATGCACTAATTCCTCGGCTGGAGCGCATATGCGTTCCATAGCGCTGTCACGTTAAGCGCGCAATCGCGGACCTCTGACCACTTTGAGGTATAGCTGGACACACCCACCCAGAGGCGCGGCGATCATACACGCGCCCTAGCCGTCATAGGTTGACACTTACGAGCCCTAACTGCTATTGGCTTAAACAGCCATCAATTGCAAGAACCAGACACTGTGAATGTCTGGTTCTTTTTAGTTTATCGTTATTTTACTTTTTATTTTTGTACCTTTTAAACATGGTTTTTCCAAATGTTATTACAGTCCCACACTCAGGGAGTATGCCCCCCAACATGCAGATCTAACGATATTTTTTAGTTTCGTTTACAATATCTTGCCAACTTCCTGTTTATGCTAATGAAACCAACTCACATTGAGGCTTGGATAGCAAGCCGCGGCGCCATCTTGGATAGACGGAAGTGCCGTTTTTCATTGCTGCAGGTGTATGGTGAGTCAGATCTTCACTTGATTGGACTGTAATTTACTATTTTATATAAATTGGAGTGGGCTACAGTGGAGAGATACCCCAGACGAAGTGCTCTATTCACGAAACGTGTCGGGAGGACTCCACTGCTGCCCTACTTGTATACAAGTGTTTTTTATTCAGCTAAAATGTAAGTTTGACCGCTGTAAATAAATATTTTATTTTCTACATAACGGGATTACGCTACGTGGCCACTTCTTTCTCTTGTCTCTTCCAATATCCATTCATTGTGAGAACATCCATTTGGGGATCGTACTCCTAGCTGGGCTTCATCCATCCATCCCACAGAGTTTATCTGATGACCAGCCATCATACTGCCCTGCTAAGGAGCCTATTTTGACATCAGCTAAATACAAGCCTACTTTGACTTTCAGTGGTGTAAGCCAGCTGAAGTCAATTAGTTCCGGTAAGCCTGCATTGCTTTCGGTGGTGGGATCAATTTAGTGGAGAAGCTATTTAACATTCACCAATCACCAGATTGACTGTTATTTTCACATCAAGATTTATAACCTTTATTTATTATTTACTCAATATTATTTTTTCCTTTTTATGGGAGATTATTATACTTGGCATCTATTGGCCATTAATTGATTCATGTTTGTCCAAGAAATGAATTATCACTGTTTGTTGTCATATGTGTTTAATGTATATGTGTGAAATGGCATTCATTAGTAGTTGAACATATTATGTAATACTACAGTATCACACTAATAGATTATTTTTATCACGCACCAGTCACATAGTACCTGTCCCTGAATTTTACAGGGTCTTATATTTGGTTTCACAATTTATTTCAATTTTTTTGTGTGTCTTAGACTATCAATAATAGATAGTCATTCCAAGCGCTACACATTCTTCTACACTTCCAATATTTTTGCTTTTCTCATACGAGCCGTGTTAGCAGCTACTATCTAACCATCATTGGCAGCGCGGGGTATTCTCCTTCCTTTTATCTTTGATCACAGTGTACAAATGGTTTCATCTACTTAGAATTTGGGAAAGGTGAACGAACCTTTTAAATTATAACTAAAGGTAAAACTTTTTTTGTTAGTTTTGGATGGAGTGGAGAGGGATTAGAACACCTGTTAGATACATATTGCTGTCTGTGCCCCCATTAAGACGATTCACCCTCTCTATGTGGCTTGATGATCACTATCACTTAGAGTGAAAGAAAATCTCCACTTTTGAGCTCCTCACCAGAACAGGAATATAGGCGAAATCTTCCAGTGTTAATTTAGTAGACACCCCCATTGAGAACGTCCTTCTAGTGACGAAACGCGTATGGGAGGCGACACAGTGACGTCACCACGTTGAGGAGGAGGGCTCCTACATGCCGGCCGGCAACATTTGATTTTATGCCTGTTTATATCGTGTGCTGTGTAAGTACATTTTTATTATCTTATTAAAATTTCGCCAACGGAATTGTGCTATGTGCGCCTTTTCTTTACTCTGAGTTTAAGAGGTGTTCCGTCCCATTCAAACCAACTCTGGAGATCCTAGGAACCACAGGGATATCAAAGGCCGTGACTGGGATATAGTCAGATGCTGGTTTACGTTTGACCTCTGGTAAGCTGCTCATTCACTTGGTGGTGGGTGCACCCTTGGAGTTTGTTCATTTGGTGACATGAAACAGAGGATCTCCTTTGGGAATTAATTCCTATAATCACTATGGACTTCAATGGACTCTAGTGGCAAAATGTTATATTATCACTGATACTGGTGTAATAATTATTGATGATCATTTATGTGGCGCGGCTTTTTATATTCCATCATCCACAATTTAGTAGACTAAAATGACGAAAACATTCTGGTTGACTAAATGAATACTATATTAGTCGACTAAAATACAACTGAAACTAAAACAATTGAGATGACTAAAATACATCTAAAACTAAAATGGCATTTTCGTCAAAAGACTAAAATACAACTAAAAATGCCATTTTAGTCAAAAGACTAATGCCGCATACACACGATCGGGCATTCCGACATCAAAAGCGTAGATTTTTTTCCGACGGATTGTTCGCTCAAAAATTTCTTGCAAACACGCGGTCACATAAATGTTGTTGCAAATTTCGAACGTCAAGAACGCGGTCATGTACAACACTATTACGAGCCGAGAAAAATTAAGTTCAATGATTCTGAGCATGCGTCGAATTGATTCCGAGCATGCGTAGAATTTTTGTGCGTCGGAATTTGCTACAGGTGAAAAATTGACAACCAGCTCTCAAACATTTGTTGTCGGAAATTCCAACAGCAAATGTCCGATGGAGCCTACACACAGTTGGATTCTCTGACAACAAGCTCACATTGAACATTTGTTGTTGGAAATTCCGAGCGTGTGTACGCCGCATAAGACTAAAACTAAATTTTATTACCAGGTTTAATTGAACAAGCTGGGGTTAGAAGCTCATTGGTTTCTGTGCAGAAGTGAGCCTGATTTTGCACTCTATAGCAATAGTAAATAAACCCCATTGTGTACGTAAAAGTGGGGTATGCCTGTATATATATATATATATAGCCATGCCCCCTTGCGGGTTGCTGAATGTTGTGGGTCACGTGTCACCTTGCCCAGCTAGAAATCCATCTCTCAGACACTCAGAAATATAGAACAGTCCATAAGCTTTGTTTTTGTTTTGTTTTTTATTGAGGGGATTGAACTTGGATGGGAATGGGAAATTATGGGATGCCCAGGAATATTCAGCACAACTTGCTCGGGACTTCTATATACACTCTAGTATATATATTCCAGTCTTCTCTCCAAAACAAACTTTTTCTTAGGACCTCTTATCCTTCATTCCTCCAGCACTTCACTTGCTGCATAACGTTACTCCTCCAGCACATTTGCACGAAAATGTCTGAATGAGCGCAAAATTGCACGATAGCATATATGCAAAAAAGCATTTAAATGCGAGAAAATACATAAAAAGAAAAAGTTTGAAAAGGTAGATGCTCAAACAGTATCATGTGCAAGAGGCCTAAGGGTCACATATACTTTAACCCCTTGAAGCTTGGACCTGCCAGCCCTTTAGGGGTTTAGAAAGCCGGGAGGCAGGGCTTATGGTCATGTGACACACAAGCAATTTTCCTGCGCTCTGGTGCTTCTTGCTATAGGGCAACGGAATCCAATTACAGGGTAAATTCTATGGTCTTGCAGCCCTCCTCAGAATCATGGGAATTCATAGAGCTAAAAAAAGAAAAGAAAAAGGAGGGCGCCCTCCTTTTTCTTTTCTTTTCTTATGGTCATGTGGCCATCGTGATTAGCTGGCACGGCAGTCACGCGTTCCTTCCGTTAGCTGGGGGTAACTGTGGCGGGAGCGCATAGGGCATGCGTTCTTGGCACAGCTCTATTTGCACTAATCTGTCTTACAAATCAATTACAACCTACCCCAAATGGAACTGTTTGATGCCTGCAAGTAAAGCGCTTTGTTACTTTCATGACACGCTACCCACTGACTCTATACCACCGGCCAACAATTATGGGCCAGATTCACGAAAGGTTACGCTGGCGGATCGAGTGATCCGCCAGCCTAACTGTGGCTTTGAGCCGGCGTTTCTGTTTTCTGTAACCAGAAAACAAGAAACGCCGGGTTGAAGTTCCGATGCGAGCAGCGTAACTGAGTTTCGCCATCGCATCGTTACTTCAACTTAAAAATGGCGCCGGGGGCGTTCCCGCCGATTTACGCTCAAAAAATATGTTAATGAGCGGAAATCGGCAATTCACGATCGAAATCCGGCGCGACGCAATGACGATACGACGTTTCCGGACGGGATACGCGGCGCATAGATATACCTACATGGGGTTGGAGTATCCTATGTTAGGTATAGGCATCGTCATCGCGTCGGAAAAAAAAAAAAAAACGTCGCTTGCGTAAAACGGTCATGAATGGGAATGTGACGTCATTGACGTTCATTCACAGATTTTGGAGCATGCGCACGGGGATGTTTTGACACTCGACGCATGCGCAGTACGTTGGCGGCGGGATCGCGCGTAGTTAGCATACTACACGCCCCGTACCGCTACATTTGAATTCCGCCGGCTCATTTGTGATGCGCTGCCGCAACTTTAGGAGCAAGTGCTTCGTGAATGACAGCACTTGCTCCTAAAATTACGGCAGCGCAACGCAAATGAGATGCGTTACTCCAGAGCAAAGATGCTCTGGAATACGTGAATCTGGCCCTATGTGTACAAGTGGGCAGCAGGTTTTAATATTACGATAGAACTTAAAAAATTTGGAACATCATTAAATCATGTTTTCAGAATGTTCTAGCTTTGGAAACTAATTATAAAGCTTTATACCAATCATATTTAGTACCTACTTGCTTTGCACATTTCACCCAAGGTTGCACAGGGAACTGTTTCCTGGGCTGCTTTAGAATCTTAAATCAGCGTACATATTTGGTGGACTTTCCTGATAGCTCAGTCTTTATGGAAGCATGTTTATTTTGTTAGCTCCTTTGGTAGGCCCTCCTATCTCCAGGCGTCCAGATGAAAAACCAGATGGCCACTGGAAACATAAATTTAAATGTATATGTTAAAACTAGACTTCACTGGAAATCCTCAAATGAAAAGTTGACAGCTGAACTCTTTGATACGATGTCCAGATACAAAACAATCTGGGATCAGTGGGTTTCACACTTCTTAATTAGGGATGAGCCGAACACCCCCGGGTTCGGTTCGCACCAGAACGTTCGAACAGACCGCGGGTTCGCGCGAACATTTAGAACCCCATTGAAGTCTATGGCAGGGATCCTCAAACTACAGCCCTCCAGCTGTTGCAGAACTACACATCCCATGAGGCATTGTAAAACTCTGACATTCACAGACATGACTAGGCATGATGGGAAATGTAGTTCCTGAACAACTGGAGGGCCGTAGTTTGAAGACCCCTGGTCTATGGGACCCGAACGTTCGATTTCAAAAATGGTCGTTTTAAAGACCAAAATTCAATTAAATGTTGGAAAACGTCGTTCAGAACCTGGGTCTTGCCCCAGGGAACATGTATCAATGGAATTTTTTTTTTTTAAAACGGACGTTTTTTCCGGAGCAGCCATTTTAATGATACTTAAAGTGAAAAAAAAAAAAATCCTTTAAATATCACACCTGCTGGGTGTCTATAGTAGTGGCACGTGTTTAGAAATGTCCCTGCACAACATGAGAGGACTATAAAAAAAAAGTAATTAGTGCTACTTGCGCACGTTCTGTGTGGCAACAATATGTCGAATATTTTAGCGGTGGTGGGGGGCCATTATTATTTTGTGAAAGAAAAATTTTAGAAAAAAGGGCACCCCTCAAACATACTGTAATTGGAGCGCAACAAGGAGCCATGTGCAAAGTATTGCATCAAAAATTGTTATTAGGCGCCCCTGTTAAACAGGGGCTGAAAAATTGTGCCTTGGGCACAACACAACAATTGCAACCCCTCCCAATAACTCCAATTGGAGCGCAACAAGGAGCCACATGCAAATTATTGCATCAACAATTGTTATTAGGCGCCCCTGTTAAACAGGGGCTGAAAAATTGGGCCTTGGGCACAACACAACACTTGCAACCCCTCCCAATAACTCAAATTGGAGCGCAACAAGGAGACACGTGCGCTCAGGTGGTATATACCAGCACACGTACAGTGGCACTAACTGCGCTCAGGTGGTATATAAGAGCACACGTACAGTGGCACTAACTGCTCTCAGGTGGTATATAGGAGCACACGTACAGTGGCACTAACTGTGCTCAGGTGGTATATAGGAGCACACGTACAGTGGCACTAACTGCGCTCAGGTGGTACAGTTGTGTTCAAAATTATTCAACCCCCCAATGCTGTAAAGGGTTTTAGGGAATTTAGTGTACATTTGTAATTGAATTCAGAATGAAATCCTACAAAGACTTCTTAACCACTTAAGGACCCCCGCACGCACATATACGGCCACAGAATGGCTCGTACAGGCACAAGGGCGTAAATTTACGTCCCCGCCTAAGTGCGGTTCGGGGGTCCCATCGGGACCCCCTCCGTGGTGTGCGGGGGTCCCCCTGGCTCCGGGAGCGATCCGGGACGAGCGGGCGGATGTCGGCGTTTACCCGCCTCCCCGCGATCGCTCCCAGCCAATGCGCGCGCTCCAGGTTCTGTCACTTCCTCCTCCTGTGTAAACACAGGAAGGGGGAAGTGATGTAATCTCCCATCGCAGCGGTATTTCCAACCGCTGCGATGGGAGAAACACCTCACAGTAAGTCCTGCACCAACACTACACTGACATACACACACATAGGCACACTTAACCCCTTGCAATCTGCCCCCCCACCCCCCCTGTCACAGTGTCACTGAATGCAGTGATCTAATCACTGCATTTAGTGTCAGTGTGACAGGCAGTGTAAAATCAGTTAGTGTTAGGTTCAGGATAGCCCCCCCACCCCCCCTAATAAAGTTTTAACCCCCTGATCACCGCCCTAGTTAACTCTTTCACTCCCTATTGCCAGCGTCACGAAGCGATCATTTTTCTGATCGCTGTATTAGTGTCGCTGTTCCCGCTAGGTAGCTATTTTTTTTATTGCGATTTTTTTTTTTACTAAAGACATGTGGCTAAATAAATTTTGGCCTAAATGTTTGACTAAAATTTAGTTTATTTGATTTTTTTTAACAAAAAGTAAAAAATAGTGGGTTTTTTTTTCAAAAATGTCGCTCTATTTTTGTATATAGCGCAAAAAATAAAAATCGCAGAGGTGATCAAATACCACCAAAAGAAAGCTCTATTTGTGGGAAGAAAAGGACGCAAATTTTGTTTGGGAGCCACGTCGCACGACCGCGCAATTGTCTGTTAAAGCGATGCAGTGCCGAATCGCAAAAACACCTTGGGTCATTTACCAGCGTATTGGTCCGGTTCTTAAGTGGTTAAAGAACCATATGCAACTAAAATGACATCAATTGGTTTTGTAATACAGTAGTAAATGTTTATTTTGTGAATTCTTCATTTACACAATTATTCAACCCCTTAAAGACTACCACTCTGAAGAACAGAGGTTCATTGAACTGTTTTCAATCAGGTATTGAAAACACCTGTGGATGTCAGGGAGCAGCAATAAAGGCCAATAAGCACCAATTAGGCAGCTTTAAAATGACTGTGATACTCAGCTCCTTCTAGACATTTACTGGTGTGGTTACAAACATGGTGAAGTCAAGAGAATGGTCCAGGAAGACAAGAGAAGAGGTGAATACTCTTCACAGGAAGGGCAATGGCTATAAGAAGATTGCAAAGATGTTAAACATACCAAGAGACACCATAGGAAGCATCATTCACACATTCAAGGCAAAGGGCACTGTTGAAACGCTACCTGGTCGTGGCAGAAAGAAGATGCTGACTTTGACTGCTGTGCGCTACCTGAAGCATAGAGTGGAGAAAAGTCCCTGTGTGACTGCTGAGGAACTGAGAAAAGATTTGTCAGATGTGGGTACTGAAGTTTCTGCTCAGACAATATGGCGCACAGTGCGTAATGAAGGCCTCCATGCCAGAACTCCCAGGCGCACCCCCTTCCTGTCTCCAAAGAATAAGAAGAGTTGACTGCAGTATGCCAAAAGTCATGTGGACAAACCACAGAAGTTTTGGGATTGTGTTCTGTGGACTGATGAAACAAAATTAGAACTGTTTGGGCCCATGGATCAACGCTATGTTTGGAGGAGGAAGAACAAGGCCTATGATGAAAAGAACACCTTGCCTACTGTGAAGCATGGCGGGGGGTCTATCATGCTTTGGGGCTGTTTTGCTTCTGCAGGTACAGGGAAGCTTCAGCGTGTGCAAGGTACCATGACTTCTCTTCAGTACCAGGAGATATTGGATGACAATGTGATGCAGTCCGTCACAAACCTGAGGCTTGGGAGACGTTGGATCTTTCAACAGGACAATGATCCCAAGCATACCTCCAAGTCCACTAGAGCATGGTTGCAGATTAAAGGCTGGAACATTTTGGAGTGGCCATCGCAGTCACCAGACTTAAATCCGATTGAGAACCTCTGGTGGGACTTAAAAAAAGCAGTTGCAGTGAGCAAGCCTAGGAATGTGACTGAACTGGAGGCTTTTGCCCATGACGAATGGGCGAAGATACCCATAGATCGCTGCAAGACACTTGTGTCAAGCTATGCTTCACGTTTAAAAGCTGTTATAACTGTAAAAGGATGTTGTACTAAGTACTAAGATTGAATGTCACTTGGGGTTGAATAAAACTGATAATGATGTGAGCACAGAAAAGACATTTGTGGTTATTTCATTAAGTGGTCTTGCATAGCAAGAGCACTTACTATTCTCTCACATATATATTATTATTCTTATTATAGCCAAATTTGCCACCCTAACTCCTCCCACAGTTTTTACGCTACATAGACGAGTAATATATCAAATCGAGCGGCTTGTTCCCGAATAGTGGGCTATTACTTTGTGGAACGTTTCGCCAAATCGTTCGCGAAATATCGTCATATTTGCGGCGAAATTTTCCCATAGGAATGAATGGTGAAGCTTAGAGTGTAGATTGTCAAACGGAAAAATCATTACATGATTTCCAAACTGCGACCACTCCCTCATTTTTAGGCCGACCTACACAAATCTTATATCAAAATGTTCAGCTGTCCCTGCTGATACTACACGTGTCGACGGCTAAGCGATCGGTCATATGGTTTTCAAGATACAGACATTTGTTTGCAACACATGCCATCCATCATTTCAATGAAAGTCAATGGAGGAAAACAAATTGAAAACTGAATATTGCAAGGCAATTTGTAAACTGCGACTGTGCCTTCAATTTTAATATTTTAGAGACATACTATACATCAGGTTGAAGGTCTGGGTCTTGTGATTCGTAAAATATAAAGATATTCGCTGTGCGATTTATAGTTTTTAAAATACAATCATTTGAAGAAGCACAGTAAAAAACAAGCCAGAATCTGAGTGGCTGTTTAGAGTGGCTGCCTGCATGTGTTTACATTGGTTTCCTAGGAGACGATATCTCCTCACGCACAGCTAAGGGGCTTTCTATAGCTCCTCCCACTCAGCTGTGAGGTGATATGGTTGTTTTTCAGGCATATCCCACTTTTAAGTACACAATGGGGTTTATTTACTAAAGCTGGAAAGCGCAATATAAGGCTCACTTCTGCACACAAACCAATGAGCTTCCAGGTTTTATTACCAGGCTTAACTGAACAAGCTGGGGTTAGAAGCTTATTGTTTTTTCTGCAGAAGTGAGCCTAACATTGCGATTTCCAGCATTAGTAAATAAACCCTAGTGTGTACTTAAAAGCGGGGTATGCCTGTATTTGGCTCTGTGTAACTTCTGCATACTCTGCATATAGCAACCATCCATAGCATCCAGTCCATAGAAACCATCCATAGCAACCAGACCATAGCAACCCTCCATAGCAACCAGTCCATAGCAACCACTCCATAGCAACCAGACCATAGCAACCAGACCATAGCAACCAGTACATAGCAACCAGTACATAGCAACCAGTACATAGCAACTGTCCATAGCAACCCGTCTATAGCAACCCGTCCATAGCAACCCGTCCATAGCAACCCGTCCATAGCAACCAGTCCATAGCAACCAGTCCATAGCAACCAGTCCATAGCAACCAGACCATAGCAACCCCTCCATAGCAACCCCTCCAAAGCAACCCGTTTTTGATGGGGCAAATAGGATGGTGCAGTTTTGATGAAGCAGTTTTTGATGGGGCAATGGATCGAAATGGATCGACACACTGTTGGATCACATTTACATCTACAGGCGCACCATCACCAGTCTGGAGTACTGGTGAAGGCAAGAACACGTCACACAATTTCCCCAGAAATTGTACCTTTTCTAGTTATAAATCGTATGTTATATTTGTCTGACCTACACGTGCCTCTTTGATTTAATTGTAAGCAGGATGACTGAATGATCAAAATCAATGTCAAACTGGCCAAAAAAATCAATTTCAGTGGGGGGTTGAATAATTTTGAATACAACTGTATATAGGAGCACACGTACAGTGGCACTAACTGCGCTCAGGTGGTATAAAGTAGCACACGTACAGTGGCACTAACTGCGCTCAGGTGGTATATAGGAGCACACGTACAGTGGCACTAACTGCGCTCAGGTGGTATATAGGAGCACACGTACAGTGGCACTAACTGCGCTCAGGTGGTATATAGGAGCACACGTACAGTGGCACTATCTGCGCTCAGGTGGTATATAGGAGCACACGTACAATGGCACTAACTGCGCTCAGGTGGTATATAGCAGCACATGTACAGTGGCACTAACTGCACTCAGGTGGTATATAGGAGCACACGTACAGAGGCACTATCTGCGCTCAGGTGGTATATAGGAGCACACGTACAGTGGCACTAACTGCGCTCAGGTGGTATATACCAGCACATGTACAGTGGCACTATCTGCGCTCAGGTGGTATATACCAGCACACGTACAGTGGCACTATCTGTGCTCAGGTGGTATATAGCAGCACACATACAGTGGCACAAAATGCGCTCAGGTGGTATATACCAGCACACGTACAGTGGCACTAACTGTGCTCAGGTGGTATATAACAGCACACGTACAGTGGCACTAACTGCGCTCAGGTAGTATATAGGAGCAGTGAAAAAAATGTCTAGTGAACTTAAAAGTGAAAATAAGTACAGATAGCACAAACAGTGCTAATGTGTAGTGAATCCACACAAGTGAACTAAATAAATAAATAATCAATAAGTAACACAAAAAGTGTATGAATGTAAAGACCCGTGAATGAAAATGAGTCTAAAGGTAAACAGTTCATAAAGTGTCTGAAGAAATCTTCTAAATCTCTCCAACGAGTAGTCCTCCACCACACCAGTGTAACGAACACTCCTCCACCAATATGAATGGCCACTCACCAGAACTCGTAGCCTTACACTCACGTGTTTGGCATAAAGGCATGTAATACAATCCTCAAGTTAGTGTTCAGGATTCATATCCAAGAATGTAGAAGTGAAATCCACATACGTGAAAAAAACAAAAAAGTATAATAGTGATTTTTTGAGTTACAAATTTTAGTATATAGGAGCACACGTGCGGTCACACCAAATGCGCTAAGGTGGTATTGAACAGCACACGCACAGTCAGAGCGACTGCGTTTCTGTGCAATTCAATAGGCCACTTGCATTAACAGCAACTGCCTTTCTGTGCAAATAAATAGCACACTTGCAGTAACAGTTAATGCGTCTATGTGCAATTAACTAGCACACATTGACGAACACGGAGTACTATGTTTAAGGTAAACCCTAAAGCACAATCTCCTGCCTGACAGATACTAATAGCAGATCTAGCTAAGCTATACAGTTTATAAATATATTGACAACTCCTAGGGATGTCAATATATTCTCTACAAACTGTAAATTTAACTATACTAACTAGTAGCCTCCCTGATCTATCTGATCTGATCTATCTATCTATCTATCTATCTATCTATCTATCTATCTATCTATCTATCTATCTATCTATCTATCTATCTATCTATCTATCTATCTATCTATGTGAAAAGACACTGTGTCTCTCAATATCTATCTATCTATCTCTCTCTCTCTCTCTCTCTCTCTCTCTCTCTCTCTCTCTCTGTCTGTCTGACTGCAAAGCAAGCAAGCCGGAACACACTACACGAGGCCGCCCGGGAGGCAGCCTTTTATAGTGTGGGGCGTGTGCTACAGCCCTGAGCCCTAATTGGCCAAAGCACCCAGGCTTTGGCCAATTAGGTCTCTTCGTTTTTTGGGCGCTGTGATTGGCCAAGCATGCAGGGGTCATGGTGCATGCTTGGCCAATCATCAGCGTGCAACGCCGCAGTGAATTATGGGTCATTCGAATTTGGCGCGAACGACCCGATTTGTTCGTTTTCGACGAACGATCGAACGGCCGATGTTCGATGCGAACATGTGTTCGCATCCAACGCGAAGCTCATCCCTATTCTTAATGATAGATTTTCATTGTCGCCTAGTAGGTGTGTGGTGTTGGTATACTTTTCTCCCCCCTGGGCCTGATACAACTGACCTTGACTCCTAGGCACTCCACTTTGCATTTCCTATTTTTTTTTTGATGACACATTTGTTCCTATCTGCTTAGGTTTACAATATTTCTAAGTTTCTAAGTAAATTATGGGTTAGCTACCCAGAATACTTATTATTTTATTTATTTTTCATTTCTAAAACTTAGTGATCATGTTCCAAGGGCTGTAGATGTACTACGTTTTAGCAAGAATTTTCTTGACTTGGAAATTATTTCAAGGTTTATATATAGTAAAAAGCTTGTCAATTACTTCCATAAACAGTAAGGCATTTAATAAAGAAATTTCACTTGGGTTTGCAAGAATCGTCATTTAATAATGAAGATGAGTCTTTGTAGGATACTAACCAACTTAGCAAATGTGCGGAGTATAAAAAAGGCAGTATTTGTACTATTTGTACTAGTTAACATTAACTGTTGTTAGTTCTGGAGTTAGGGCTAAATATATATATTTTTGGTTCCTACATTGGTCCACTAGTTATACTAGACAAACACTATCTGATTGTGTTTTTCTTTTCTCTTTTTTTATCTGTGATCATGTAATTAATTTATTTCAGTAATGTGTATGGGCATTACTGTATATGTACAGTTCCTGTCACCGAGAATGTGTTTCCAGCACGACAGCATCGCGCTGATTCTCGGCGATTCTCGGCGACAGGGTGCCGACATCTCACACTCGCTGGAATAGACAAAGCACATTCCAGCGAGCGCGTCATAGAAGCGACAGGGATCCGACTTGGATTCCCGCCAAATCTACACGCGACGTTTAGTATGTATCATGAGGGGGAACTCCACGTCACAAGATAGGCCTATATAAGTCGCTGGGAGCCGTGCATCCGCCATAACAGTGGGAGGAAGCGTCGAGTCAACATCTAGAGAAGAGAAGAAGAAGTCGTGACTGGCCGCTGCTAGTAATTGAGCTAACACGAAGATAGCGGCGGCCAGTCCTGAAGAAGAAGAAGGCACCGGAGAGCGCTGAGTCAACAGCGGAGAGCGCCGAGTCAACAGCGGAGAGCGGGAGAAGACCCCGGAGAGCGGAGAAGACCTCCCGGAGAGCGGAGAAGAGCCCCCGGAGAGCGGAGAAGACCCCCAGAGTGCGGAGAAGACCCCCAGAGAGCGGAGAAGACCCCCCGGAGAGCGGAGAAGACCCCCCAGAGAGCAGGAGAAGACCCCCGGAGAGCGGGAGAAGGCCCCCCCTGGTAAAAGAGCTAAAGAAGACAGGGGGGCCGTCCGGAGCTGTCTAATAAAATACTTTAAAAACCCTGTGTTGTTTATTTTGTGTTTACACTTTGCCTCCAGATGAATGGGTAGGGGTACGATGTACCCCATATTCATTCGCCTAGGGTGGGGGTCGGTATCTGAGGGCCTCCTTATTAAAGGAGGCTCCCAGATTCCGATAAGCCGCCCGCCCGCAGACCCCGACAACCAATGGCCAGGGTTGTCGGGAAGAGGCCCTGTCTTTATCAACATGGGGACAGGGTGCTCTGGGGTGGGGGTGGGCCGCCTGTTGCTTCTAAGATGGCTTTGTCTCTGTGATGTCCTGTGTGTTGTGAGAGACACAATACTCTGGTCTGGAGCAATGGATGTTTTTTCTCTACAGGCTGTACACTGCAACATGCATCTCAGGACATTACATCTTATCTGCTTCCTACATGAGCACTCTCTAAGATGGCCACTGTACCCCTTGACCCTTGTCATCACTGCTGGGTGGAGCCAGCCTTAAAGTGCCAGTACATGTGGAACCCTTCAGGTATAACACCTTCCATCCATCCCTCAAAAAACAAAAACAAAAAAAAAAACACAAAAACACAATAAAACCATAACAGAAACAAAACATTAACTGATAACTGTCCAGTAACAGTCCTCCAAACACAGGAAAATTACAGAAAATCCGGGCATCCAGCGATTCGGGACCGGAGGAAACAGGGCTGGCCGGAATGGGTACCGGCGGGGCCAAGAAGGGATCCCCCAACTCAGAGGGTAAACAGACCTCCGGACCAGAGCTGGAGGGTTCTGCTGGAGCGGAGTTCAAAAGTTCAGAGTCCCCACAATCATCAGTCTCTGTGCATCCTGATCCGCTGGGAGCAGAACCTTGAGACACTGGTGGTTCAGCCGGCATCAGGGATTCGGGCAGTTGAGAGCGAGGACGCAGTTGGTCCGCATGACGTCTGCAAATGGAACCATCTTCCAGGTGGACCTTGTACATCTTGGGTCCCAAAGTCTCTGCAATGACAGCAGGAAGCCAACGGGTGTTGAAAGACCCATAAGATCGGGCCCATACCTTTTGTTGGGCTGTGAATCCGGGAAGCTCATGGTGTTTGACCATCTTGTCTTGGGACTGCAGTACATGTTCCTGGACTGTTTGAGGGCGGAGCATATCCAAAACAGTCCATGGCTGCCGACCCAGAAGGAGTTCCGCTGGAGTTTTACCAGTGGTTGCATGTGGTGTGTTTCTGTAAGCAGAAAGGAAGGAGTCCAGCTGCTGGGGTGACAGAGACTGTTGTTTACTTGCAGCCACTGTAGCTTTGAAATAGCGTTTGAAAGTCTGCACAAACCTCTCTGCTTGACCATTTGTAGCTGGGTGGTAAGGTGCGGTCAACTTGTGCTTGATGTTGTGGGCAGTCAGGAAAAGCTGAAACTCCTGACTGGTGAATTGTGCACCGTTGTCCGTGACGATTTCTCTTGGGTATCCAAACGTAGCAGCGAGATGTAACAGTATGGAAACCGTTGCCTTAGTCGTTGGCTGAGTAACAGGAATGACCTCAGGCCACTTTGAATGGGCGTCCACTATGATCAAGAAGGTGTGTCCTCTGATCGGACCTGCAAAGTCCAAGTGTAGGCGAAACCAAGGAACCGTGGGCCAAGTCCAGGGCTGGACGCACCCTCGAGGAGGGTCTCTTGCCGTTTGTGCACATCCAGCACAAGAATTCACATATGTTGCGATATCTGAGTCTAGGTTTGGCCACCACACATAGCCTCTGGCCTTTTGTTTCATACGAGTGCCCCCGGGATGACCGGTATGTAGCAAGTCCAGAATGTGTCTCCGGAGGGTCTGTGGAATGATCACTCTGTCTCCCCATAAAACACAGTTGCCAGCCACAGTTAATTCCATACGCCTACGGAAATAAGGTTCATACTCCTGTGTGACACTTGCAGGCCAACCGGACCGTACCCAGGAGAGTATTGTTTTCAGAAAGGTATCTTTGGTTGTATGGGCGGCTATCTCTCCAGAAGACAAGAAGGACAGGCTGGTGTAACAACAACTCTTGACTGGTGGAGAAGAGTCCATGGACCTCCCTGTCAGTCGGGACATTGCGTCCGCGTTAGCATTGACATCATGACCACGATACTGAATTTTGTAGCTGTATGCCCCCAAGTATAGGGCATAGCATTGGAGGCGGGCCGCAGTAGTCTGGGAGATGCCTTTGTCAGGGCTAAAGATCTGAAGGAGTGGTTTATGGTCCGCCAGTATGGTGAATTCCCTACCATACAGGTAAAGATGAAACTTCTTAATTGCCCATATCAGCGCAAGAGCCTCTTTGTCAATATGTGAGTAATTGCTTTCTGCTTTTGTCAAAGACCTGGAGGCAAATGCCACTGGTTTTTCTGACCCATCTGGTAAGATGTGGGATAGTACCGCCCCCAGACCATAGGGTGAGGCATCACAAGCCAAGGTGAGAGGCTTCTGGAGGTCATAGTGCACGAGCATGCGTGACGCCAACAGCTTCCGCTTAGAAACTTCAAAAGTACGCTGGCATGCAGCCGACCAGTCCCATCTGGAGTGTTTCTCCAAAAGCTTGTTTAACGGAAACAAGGTGTGTGCCAGATCTGGCAGGAATTTGTGGTAATAGTTCAGCAAGCCAAGGTATGATCGCAGCTGCTGGATGTTGGTTGGGGCTGGAGCTTTGACTAAAGCATCAACCTTGGCTTCTGTGGTGTGTATACCTTCTGCATCCACAAGGTGGCCACAAAACTCCAATTTAGGCACCATGAATTGGCATTTTGCTAAGTTCACTTTCAGACCCTGTTCTTGGAGTCTCGCCAACACAAGCTCCACATTCTGCTTGTGTTCCTG
The DNA here is from genome assembly GCA_029574335.1 of Rana kukunoris. Taxonomy (NCBI): domain Eukaryota; kingdom Metazoa; phylum Chordata; class Amphibia; order Anura; family Ranidae; genus Rana; species Rana kukunoris. The sequence continues at coordinate 195,543,606 of CM056050.1, read as the reverse complement.
GTCAGTCCGTCCCGTGATGAGCATGTCATCTAGCAGGCACTGCGTAAAAGGAATGTCCGCCAAAATCTCGTCCATTTTGCGTTGCCAAATGGCTGGGGCAGAGGCTACCCCAAACACCATCCGATTATATTCATACAGTCCCTTGTGGGTGTTGATGGTCAGAAACTTGCGGGAAGAAGGATGGACATCAAACTGTAAATATGCTTGTTTGAGATCAAGCTTGGTGAACTTTTGACCCCCTGCAAGAGAGGCAAAAATTTCATCTACTCTGGGTAGGGGATACTGGTCTATTTCCAGTTGGGAGTTCAGTGCCATGCGGAAATCGCCACAAATGCGCAAGTCCCCATTCGCTTTCTTTACCGGTACAACTGGTGATGCCCACTCGCTGTGCTCTACCTTTGAGATGACACCTTGTTCCTCCAGCCGACTTAGTTCTGCTTCCACACCTGCTCGGAGTGCGAAAGGTACTGTCCGAGCTTTGAAGAACTTAGGCTGAGCGTTGGGTTTCAGCTTGAGTCTCACACAGTCATGTTTTATTTTTCCCAACTGGTCATCAAAAATCTTTGGGAACCGCTGCTTCAGGGACACCACCCGTCCCTCATTATCTCCTAATGGCATGGTGACGGCGTTACAGGGACTTATGGCGATGTCTGGCATACCAAAGTGAGCAATCCAGTCTCTCCGAAAGAGAGGGGGTCCCCCATTTTTCAGGATATATAATGGCTAGGGTTGTCCCGATACCACTTTTTTAGGACCGAGTACAAGTACCGATACTTTTTTTCATATACTCGCCGATACCGAATACCGATCCTTTTTTTTAAATGTCATGTGACAGTTTTCAAACCACAATACAGACTAAGGATATTTTCTTTAGAATTATGAAGAACTCTAACTCAAGACATTATAAAAGAATAAAAATGAATAAAAAAAAATTATTTGCTTGTCACGCAGTAGTAAAAAACTCAAAGAATTTTCACAGAACATGTTGATAAATAAAAAAAAAAGTATTCTATTCAGGCATCGGGAGCATTTGCACGAGTACAAGTACTCCTGCAAATACTCGGTATCGGTCCCGATACCGATACTAGTATCGGTATCGGGACAAACCTAATAATGGCAGTCTCTTTGTCTGACCCTTGTACAATACCTTTACTTTTGTGTAACCCAGTGGGTGGAGTATCTGCTTTGAGTATGTCTGCAGTTTGATTGGTGTTGGGCGGACAGTTCTTCGGGTCTGAAGTTGTCTCCATCGTTTCTGGGTGATAACTGAAACTGCTGCTCCTGTGTCTACATCCATCTTGAGTTTCTTTCCCTCAATGGTTACATCTACAGTCATTGCGGAGGGTGCTGCATGCATATGATGTATGTCTAATCTGTGGAGCACTTCCTCATCCTCTGACTCAGATAATGATGTATATCTTCCCACCATATATGTCTTTGTCTTGGGGTTCAGAGGTTGTTTATCTCGCACCTTCTTGCTACGGCAAACTCGTTTCAGATGGCCGGTCCTACCGCAATTATGACAGTTCTGATCCTTAAACCGGCAGACTTTGTGATCATGGTCTGTATTCCCACAACAGTAACAAGCTGACTCCCGGCTTGGTGGCGGTCGGTATTTCCAGTTTGCGGCAGTTGGCTTGACTGCTGTTCTGAAAACTTCCTGCTTCACCTCTTCCCTTCTGCTCTGGGGGTTCAATTGCTCTGTATCTTTCACAGCCATTTCCATCACTGAAGCTATCTCAATTGCCTTTGAAAGGGTAAGGTCTTTCTCTGTTAACAGTCTCTTTTGTATTGACTCACAATTCAGTCCCATGACAAACTTATCCCTCAGTGCAGTAGGTAGGTAGTCCCCAAAAGAACAGGTAGAGGCTAGTCTGAGAAGGGCAAGCACATAAGCTTTAATCTCTTCACCTGTCTGCTGCTGCCTCTGATAGAAGCAAAATTTTTCTGCTATTTCTAGTGGTTTGGGCTGGAAGTGATCCTCTAGCAGTGTCAGCAGCTCTGCCAATGTCTTAGCTGAAGGTTTTGCAGGGGAAAGCAGATCTCTAAGGCGGCGTACACACGATCGGATATATCCGATGAAAACGGTCCGCGGACCATTTCCATCGGATATGTCCGATCGGGAGTTTGATCCGATGGCGTGTACACACCATCGGATCAAATTCCCCGCCGCCGGAAGGCGCGGTGACGTGGCGGTGACGCGGCGGTGACGTTGACGCCGCCGCGTCACCGCAACGTCACCGCACCAGGAAGTAAAACACTTCCGCGCTTGCGCCGAATCCATTCGGCAGCGGCGCGGCGGCGGTGGGGGCCGACATGTCTGCTGGTAAGTGTACTAACCAGCAGACATGTCGGGCGGACAGATCCCCACCGGATAGATTTCAAAGCATGCTTTGAAATCTGTCGGGTGGAGAAATCTGTCCGCTAGCCCATACACACGAGCGGAGATGTCTGCTGAAACGGTCCATCGGACCGTTTTCAGCGGACATATCCCCTCGTGTGTACGCGGCCTAAGAGTGTCATACGTTTTGGACCCGACCACTGTCAAAAAAACTGCCACTTGCCTGTTATCTGTGATGTCATTTGCACTGAAATACTGTTCCAGCCTCTCAACCCAGGAACTCCAGGATGTCTGTTCTCCATCAAACTCACTTAATGTCCCGATTAATGAAATTTTCCTGCTGGGATCTGTGACTGCTTTTATCCAGGTGACAATCCACAATGTCCCTGTCTCTCTCTATCTCTCAGACTGATAGACACTTTGTAAATTCCATTCTCGTCGCCACTGTGATGTCCTGTGTGTTGTGAGAGACACACGACTCTGGTCTGGAGCAATGGATGTTTATTCTCTACAGGCTGTACACTGCAACATGCATCTCAGGACATTACATCTTATCTGCTTCCTACATGAGCACTCTCTAAGATGGCCACTGTACCCCTTGACCCTTGTCATCACTGCTGGGTGGAGCCAGTCTTAAAGTGCCAGTACATGTGGAACCCTTCAGGTATAACAGTCTCCATCACGGCAAGCCAGCTTGGCGCTGGCTCCCGCGATGGGGCTCGTAGGTGGTCAATCTCGCCGAGAAAGGGAGCAAGATTGACACAATATCGCAGTCACCTACTGTATATGTTCCCCCTTTTTTCCCTTCTTGTGATTGTTGTGGACTTGTAAAGTTTTTCCTGCTCGTGACATACGATATAAGAAATATCCTCTTATGCTTTAATTGCTGTTTACATTTGTAATTGAAATTTCATTATATTTTCTCCATGTGTTTTGTAATCAACAGTGAACCTGGTGCAGCTTGTCGGTAGAGACTATCATACCTCCCTGGCACCTTCCTAATTTTGGGCCGCTTCTCTTTCCCTCTCCCCTCTCTGATTGGTGGCTCACTCAATTTCGTCCCATGGGCGGGGGCTCCATCTGGAGCTCCCTCCTCGTGACCTATGACCTGGCTATGACATTGGGTCTCTAGATCGCACACCCACACCAATTGAGGGTGGGATGTTTGGAACGGATGATCACTTTACGTCGCGATAGCAACGTCACGTGGGCGCCGCCGTCACCTGACGCCCCGCGTGATTGGGGAAGCCTCACATAAGCAGCGCTTTTGGCTGCTTACGGTGAGACACACGTAAAGCTCTCCCTGGGGACGTACACCGGCCATCACGATAAGGTAAGATACTTCCAGCGCGTTACCTCGCCTTGTTTGTTTTAACTTTCTTAGTTTAATTTTTCCCATACCCTGTTTTACAGCCGATTGATTACCAGCGTTACCTGCTGTTCTCATACCAAATTACCTCTACCCGCGCTTATAACCCTGTGATGCTGCTGTCCCTTTTATCCCCAGTGTATACAATAGACTTTCATTATTGTGGTAAGAACTAGCAGGCAATCTCCTTTCCCTTATGTTTGGTGAACCCTGGGTCTCCATACCTTCACTACTTATCCCTCCTTTGGGCACCCACATCACTGCTTCTTTCATGTTTCGCTATTCACATACCCCCCCCTTCCTTTATCCCCCAGTTTCTTTGCCTTATTCCTCCTCTCCCTGGTTTTCTCCTTTTCCCGCCTTCCCCCCTCCCCCCTTCTTCTTGCCTATCTTTCTTTCTTCCCCTTCCACCTTCCCCTCTTCTCCCGTCCCCCCGCCTTTTCCCTCCCTCCCCTTTCCCCTCTCATTTCTACTAGCTCTTTCTTCTTTTTCATTTCCCTTTTCTTTGTTTCCTTGTTTTTTTTTGTCTATCTGCTCTCCTCTCATTTTCCCCACTTTTCCCTTCTTCTCCTTTCTTTTCTCCTTCCTTTTTTTCTTCCCCCCTCATTCCTTCATCTCCTTATCTCTCCCCTCCTTTTCCCCTTCTTTTCCATTCCCCCTCCTCCCCTCCTTCCTCTTGTCACTCCTTCCTTCCCCATCTTTTCTCCTTTTCTTTTTTCCTCCCTCCTTTTCTTTTCCCCAGCCCCGCAATTCCCCCCCCTTTTCACGTGCCCCAGCCATTTTTTCACAACCGCTCTTCCCTTTGGTGTCCTCCACTAGTTTCATATATTGGTAAATTTAAATTGTCCTTTTCTTGTTTCGAATACTTTTATCCATCAGAGCTTATGTCAGCTTCCCCTGCGTGAGCCATTCTGTTTTGGGGGGGTGTGATCGATAGTGGTTCATTCCAGGCCATCTGCCGCCATAGGTGAGTGTGTCTTTGCCTCCAAGATATATGGAAAGACTCCTGCGCTACCAAGGGGGATGGGTGGGAGTGGAATTGGGCTGGAAGGTGGACTGGGGATTCTGCAGCAGACTCCTGACACTCTGTCCTGGGCAGAGAGAAAAATGTATATGTAAAAGAAGGGGGTGTTGTCTGCGCTGAAAGTGAACAGGGGGGAGGAGGGGGGGTGTGGGTGATAGGGGTGAATGGATGGGACGGGTGGCTGGATGGGTGGATGCAGGTGGGTTTAGGACAACATGATAACCAACATAATCGAAACAATGATGTGAATGAATATACACATAAGGGTGATAACCAATAAATACAAAAATTATTATTACAATAAGGAAAAACCCAACACACTAGCCAGTGTAATGTGAAACCAATGAAAAACAATCCTAAATCCAAACTATAAGACCAGAGAAAATTCCATGAGGAAATGCCTCTGGATGGAAAAAATGTGAAATAAATAAAGTCTCTAGTGAAAAAAACCCAAGAGTCCAGATAAGTCCAAATTGAAATGGTGGTGCCAGGAAAGGGTGACAGCAGAAAGCACCTCAGGTGGTCCCCAGCTCCTCACCTCAAGGCTATAGCTCGGATAGCCTGCAACAGCACCTCCCGGTGGAGGACAGTGATCCCTCGGCAGGGCAAGCAGCAGAGGCACTCCTCAGCGGTAAAGGTAAAACAGAAAAGAAAGCAAGTGAGTGACAAAAAAAGACGTCTAGTAGGCAACGAGTGTCACTTGTACATCCACTCACCACGGGGTGATGGATGATGGGCCTATCTCCCACGAACAGCGAGTTCGTACTTCTAATGGCAGATATCCTCTTCTAAGCTGGCCAGATGGTCACTCACAACAAGGGATCTCTCAGATGGCATACATGATAAAAGAAACAGACCATAGCGCAATCCCGCAAGGTAAAAAACACATTTAATAAAAAATAAAACTCACATTTAAAACGATCCAAAAGGCACAAAACAAACAGACGTCAGGAACACACCTAAGGAAGTCACGAGGTGTGACGAGACGCGTAGGGATCCTAGGAGCCACAGAGTCCACACGCCTGACGCAGTGTGTTCCTGACGTCTGTTTGTTTTGTGCCTTTTGGATCGTTTTAAATGTGAGTTTTATTTTTTATTAAATGTGTTTTTTACCTTGCGGGATTGCGCTATGGTCTGTTTCTTTTATCATGTATGCCATCTGAGAGATCCCTTGTTGTGAGTGACCATCTGGCCAGCTTAGAAGAGGATATCTGCCATTAGAAGTACGAACTCGCTGTTCGTGGGAGATAGGCCCATCATCCATCACCCCGTGGTGAGTGGATGTACAAGTGACACTCGTTGCCTACTAGACGTCTTTTTTTGTCACTCACTTGCTTTCTTTTCTGTTTTACCTTTACCGCTGAGGAGTGCCTCTGCTGCTTGCCCTGCCGAGGGATCACTGTCCTCCACCGGGAGGTGCTGTTGCAGGCTATCCGAGCTATAGCCTTGAGGTGAGGAGCTGGGGACCACCTGAGGTGCTTTCTGCTGTCACCCTTTCCTGGCACCACCATTTCAATTTGGACTTATCTGGACTCTTGGGTTTTTTTCACTAGAGACTTTATTTATTTCACATTTTTTCCATCCAGAGGCATTTCCTCATGGAATTTTCTCTGGTCTTATAGTTTGGATTTAGGTTTGCCTCCAAGATAGCACCATGCTTATTGTTCTTTGAATGTCTTTCTTATAAGTGTTTAAATCATGCTTGTTTTTTTTTTCTACAAATTATGCATATCTATATAGATCCTCCTGAAGAAGCGGTGCAATACCGCAAAACCAGTCGAGGTCGCAGATCGGCTCCACGCATTTGACCCTTATGGTTTTGTTCTAACAAATACCTGATATTGTGTCCGAATTGTGGGGCCTGTCCCATTGTTTTTATACAATTTTTTTATCTGATACATGCCTTCTCATCAGTGCCTTGAAAATCCCAATCAATCAAATTTTGACCAATGTATTTCCGACGCATAGTGTCAAGCAGCTTGTGTCTTTAATCATATGTTCCCCCTTTTTCAATATCTTTTAATATATTCTATTTTTATTGTTATTTTTATTGTTATGAATTCTTAAAAACAAATCCAAACAGTTAGACCCGGTTCACACTGGGGCGGCATGACTTTGGGGGCGACTCGGCAAGGCGACCTGAAGACAACTTCAGAGGCGACTTGCAAAATGACTTCTGTATAGAAGTCAATGCAAGTAGCCCCATGTCACCCCCAAAGTCGTACAAGAACCTTTTTCTAAGTCGGAGGGACTTGCGTCGCTCCTATTAGAACGGTTCTATTGAATAGAACGGGGCGTGGGTGGGTGAGTAGCCTGACGAGTCGCCCCAGTGTGAACCGGCTCTTACAAAGCAAATACACAAATTTGAGCTTCATTATTTCATATATCTATATTCCCCCTCCAAAAAATAAAAATAAATCACATAGATAAACTCGCTAACTGCAAAGGCTACAGAAAGTGAGAAAGTTCCTCTTGCAGTCACCAGCATCTACAAAACCTTAGTACATTGTTATGGTGGCAACTTTACTATTGAGTCTGCCACTCACATTTAAGGACCAATTGTTAGATGGAGATAGGCCTACCCTTGACTTTCCTTTCCAAAGTAGGTATTTGCTTATCAAAAGTCTCATGAGTTGTGGGGAGCATAAGAACTCTCTGTAAAATGTGGGCAGCTAGTGGCACTTTCTTTTTTATTACAGGGTACTTTTCTGGGAAAACCCCCAAATTTGGGATTTTCTTTTACTTTCAATGATAATGGTAAACAGGACAAATAGAGAGTCTGAATCTCCCTAATGGGGGTATCAACGGCAATAAAAACTGACTAACGTCCGAATACCTTTGCACTCTATCCAAAACTAAATTTACAATTTTTTGGGCCAGATTCACAAAGCACTTATGCCGTAGTATCTTGAGATGTGCCGCCTAAGTCTAAATGTGCACCGGAATATCTATGCACCGTACCCACAGAACTAGATACGCAACAAAATAGGCTATTCCCGACCGGCCTAACTTGCCTACGCCTGCACATCCTAGGTGCACATTTATTCCGTCCACACCATTGATTTCCTATGCAAATATGCAAATGAGGGAGATACACCGATCCACAAAAGTAAGTTTGTGTGGTGCAGGCTTCGCCCTGTGCGCATTAGCTGCACGTCCAGTCTAAAGTTAGTCCTTTTAAAAGCAGGTTTAAAATTGGACAATCCGTCTACATGTCAGCTAAAGCAACACTGTTAGGGACGAGCTGAACAGCCACACTTGCAGGACAACAATCTGTATGCCAACATGCCAGGGGCATCCTTGCTCATAGCTATACTACTGACTTTAGATGAGCGCAGAAGGAGGAGGGCACGGAGGAGGGCACGGGAGAGGATCTTTGTCGGGTATATCCGTGGGGTGAGACAAGTAAACTGGAGGTGAACATTGCCTACTGCAAACCGGAGATACCTTTGGAATTCCACTGTTATAGGGACGTGAAAGTAGGCATCTTTCAGGTCTATGGACACCAGCCAGTCGCCTGGCTGAACTGCTTGATGGATCGTGAGGAGTGACTCCATCTTGAATTTCTCCTTCTTGATAAAGGTGTTTAGATGTGTCAGATCTATCACTGGTCTCCAGGAACCTGACTTTTTTAGAACCAGAAAAAGTGGCGAATACATCCCTTGGAACCTCTCGGCTGTTTGGACGTGTATAGCAGCACCTTGAGCCACAAGTGAGCTTGTGTATGACAATAGGACTTGTCTTTTCTCTTCTGAGCAAGGCATGGTTGTGGGAATGAACTGCAGAATAGGTGGGGCGATAAATGTCCAAGAATGACCTATAGATACGGACTTGACAGACCAAAAATCCTTTATCGAGGCTGCCCAGATGTGCTGGAATTAAAGGAGGTGAGCCCCGACTCTTTCCGTCTGGGCCGACCCTATATCAAAAGGACTTAGGGTCCTCACGTCCACCAGAAGAAGAGTTTTTTGTGGACCTTTGACTGGAGGGCTGTTTTTTTCTCCAGTTCTTCCTGAAATCACGCCCAGGTCTGTACCGGCGGGCCTCCCTTGCCCGATCTTGAAAAAATTTCTCTGTCCATACGGACGTCGATCCTGGGGAAGGAAGCTTGACTTACCCCCAGTGGCCCGGGAAATGGCACTGTCCAACTTATTCCCAAAAAGGGAGGACCTTAAAAATGGTATTTTGCACCATGCCTGTTTAGAGGCAGGGTCAGCCACCCAAGGCCGTAGTCACAAGGCACGTTTGGCTGTAACAGAGGAGAGCATGACCCGAGACACTAGGCGAATAAGATCAAGGGAGGCCTCCCCCAAAAAAACTGAGGCCATTTTCAGTTCTTGAACTGGAATGCTTCTGGCTAAGTCTTCAGAGACGCAGGACAACACAGAGTCCATCTCACCTGTCCAGGCCTCCATTGCTTTAGACAGGGCTGCAAGAGCCAAGGCTGGTTTACAAGCCATGCCTGCTGTAATATAGATACGTTTTAGATCAGTGTCTATTTTCCTCTCCAGACCATCCTTGAAGGAAACAGTGTCTTCCAGAGGGAGGGTAAAATGTTTTACCAGTCTCATCAAGGCTGCGTCAACAAAAGGGGCTGACTCTAAATGTCTCACCTCCTCACTCTTGAATGGGTACATTTTTGCAATTTTGGAGATTAAAGAATTTTTCTTATCTGAGCCAGACCATTCCTCTGTAATAACTTCTCCAAGTTCACCCAGAAGGGGAAAGTTTGGGCGGACTTTCTTTAGCTGCCTGAAGTACTTCCTTTGCTTGGAAGGTGCTTCTACTGGATCTTCCTACTTTAAGGCGTCCTTAACGGCTTTAACCAAGGTTGGGACCAGGGAAAAATCAAATCCTGCTGCATAATTAATACTTTCCTCTTCACTATCTGAGGACACGCTTGGGGCGCGGTTAAGCTGGGAGGGCCCCGGCACCTCAGGATTATCCTGTACAAGGAGTGGGGGAGGCTCAATAGGAGGGACAGATGCTTGGATGGACTCAGAGCCGTTCAAAGATTCTTGGACTACTCTTCTGACCAGGGCTTCCACCTGCTGGTCTTCACCTCCTCTTTCCCTTACAGCACGGGAATAACATGGCTCACAGAGGGATTTTCCTTCTGGGACCTGAGCTCTGCATCCCCAACATGATTTCCTTCCAGAGTGACTGGAGTGGCCGTGAGAATGGTGACTAGATGTGGATCTAGATCCCTCTCTATGATGTTTAGATGATGACCTAGAGCTTCTAGAATTTGAATGACGATGCTGAGACCGACTCTCATCATTATCTTCACGTGCTAATGACTGAAGAACAGACCTAGAGGGGCTGGGAACAAAAGGAAATAGAATACTATTTTTAAAATGACCAAAACCTCATAGAAAAACAGGTAGAGGGAAATAAATTCCATCCTACCTGCAGCGTAAGGTTTGGCCACAGGGGGGCGGTGACACATCCATGGCAGGAAGCACACAGTACTGCAATAACCAAATAGGACACAATAAGTAATCTAGCATGTAGATAATTACAGTGGAAGAAAAGGCAGTGACATACACAGCCTCTTACCTTAGAGCAGCAAGACAACCCTGGATGCAGTGCTTAATGTTCATGGAATGTGCCATTTTCTAGCTGTCTGTGACAGCTATTTAAACTTGCCGCCTAATGATGACGTCACCGCGCACAGCCGAGCGCCTTACGCGCCTGCGTAGTGCTCGGCATCCCCCGCCGAAGACCTCGCGCGCATGCGCGATCGCGGCCGCACGGACTGGAACGCGCAGTCGCAACCGAGCCTCGTTTGCAAATGCGCATGCGCACACCATCGGGAAGCGGTGAGGCTGGAACGCAGATGCGTTCCAGCGGCCATTCCTAACAAGACAGACAACAAACACAAACTGGCTGCCATACAAAGTAAGTGACAAATGATACGTTACCAACGATGAACAACCCACGGTCTTGCCTGGAAATAGGAGCACCGCTGCTCACTCTGCACGGTCTGGGGTAATAAGGATGGGGCCACCTGTTAATAATCAGGGCATACGGCCAAAAACTCTGCTCACCTGCCAGTGGCAGGGTAGTAAGCATTTTAAAACCACCATAGACAATATAAAAACAATATAAAAACGTCCATCCAGCTAATAGCTGAGATTTGTTGGACTTCCAGAGCCATAGTCAGTCGCTCTATAAGTGTGCATCACCAGGACTTTTGAACCGAGGGATATCTTTTTTTTTTTTTTTTTTATTGTTTATTTATTCAGAACAGAAAACTGGTCCACACGAACCGCAACAGTAACAATACATAATAGTACATAAAGGGTTAGCACCGACTCCAGTGTTCATAAACATGAATGCAGACGTTCAGTACCATGCGTCGCTTGAAGCCTGCGGGCAGGCGGCACAGAAACTTACTTTAACCCACATCTAATTGCACCCACAGATAACACTGCTCCTGCGGGACCCCAGGTAGGGGCCCCATCTTACTAAGGTGCAACAACAAGGCAGCAGTTCGCGGGCCCAGTCCACTGATTTTTCCTATTTCCAGAAACAAATAAGTGAGAGGAAAGGAAGAGGGAAGAGAAAGAAGGTCGAAGATAGAAGAGGGAGAAGGTGGGGGGTGGTGGGGGAGCCACGAGCATGTTCAGTTAGCAGAGCTCAACGGGTCGCGTCTTAGGATCAGATTAAAATATCCCTCTAAAGGGTAGCAGGAAGCGCCGTCCGGCATCCATAGCTAAGGGGTATTTCTGAGGGCTTGGCACTCGTCTGAATATTTAAAAACATTCCATAGAGACCATGTTTGGGAATATTGCTCATTTCTGTCTTGCTTCGTCAGGATCAGGTCTTCCATAGTGTTGATGTCGTCCACCTTTTTCAGCCACATGGCCAACGTTGGTGGGTTTGAGGGTTTCCAACACAGTGGAATACATGCTTTCGCCGCATCTAGCAAGTGTCGGATCACCGATTTTTTTGTATGTTCGAGCCGGGGTGTCGCTCATGTGTAACAAGAATAACGCAGGGTCATCTGGGACCTCTCGGTCCAAAAATTGTTACGCGTCTGACTCCCTCCCAGTATGTTCGCAAGCGTGGGCAGGACCAGAAAATAAGGAGAAGAGTGCCCCTGTAATTCTGGCATCTCCAGCAGATGTCCGACACCGTCGGAAACAGGCGATGGAGAAGGTCAGGGGTCCTATACCACCTCCTCAATATTTTAAAGTTAGTCTCCTGTATTTTGGTGCAGATCGAGGACTTGTGCGTAAACCTTAGCATATGATCTATCTGGGCGGGTGAGAAGCGGCATCCCAGTTCCCTCTCCCATTTACTCAAACTCGGGATCTGGTAGTCTGCCGTTGGTGTGATCAGCATCGAATGTAGTAGTGAGAGGGCATGCGGTAGCGGGCCTGAACCCGTGCACATCTCTTCTAGAGGCGTCAGGGGGTGACCCGAACTAGGCGGTGGCACCAGTGTCCTAAGAAAGTGGCTCAGTTGACCGACTCTTAGGAAGTCTAGTCTGTATTGGCCTGACATGTCCATTAGCTCATCAATAGATCTCCACTTACCCGCCTCTCCGAAGTGTGCGGCTTGAAACGTACCCGAGTCCCGTAGGGCGTGAAATTTGGGGTCTATAAGGCCCGGGGCGAAAAGTGGGTTACCCAAAATCGGGCGAGGGATCCGACGACAGACAGAACCTTGCCAGCAACCTCGCGCACACCGTGATGGTGTTTCCAATCAGGGGGTGGGTAAGTACGTCGCTCGATCGCATGGCTGGTGTCCAGGGGGCGTTCCGTAGCAGTACCGCGCTCTGTGCCTGTTCCAATTGTGTCCAGAGCTTGGTCCGATCATGTCGGCACCAATCTATCAGCCTGTTCAATTGTGCCGCATAGTAATACATGCGTACGTCGGGCACGGAGAGGCCGCCGTATGTCTTAGGTAAAGAGAGGACCACTCTACCAATCCTGGGATGTTTGCCTGCCCACAAGAACGATCCGAGCGCAGATTGGACTCGTTTGAAATAGTCCGCAGGAATACGTATGGGGAGGGCTTGTAAGAGGTATGTAAATTTAGGGAGGATGGACATCTTAATTATATTGCACCTGCCAAACCACGAATGTAGGCCCGTGGACCACCGATTCAGCAATTTCTGGACCGCCTGTAGCAGGGGGGGAAAGTTCAGTCTGAATACATCAGAGATCCGTGGTGAAACACGTGTCCCCAAGTACGTGAGGGCCGTGTCTGTCCACTTCAAATTAAAATTCTGTATAAGGGAGGTCAATTGGAGCTGCGGGACACCCACCCCCATGGCTTCGGACTTTGTTAAATTAATCTTTAGATTGGACAGTCTACCATACGAGTCAAATTCCCTCATCAGGTTTGGAAGGGAGGTCAGCGGGTTCGTCAGGGAAAACATCATGTCATCGGCGTAAGCCGAGACTTTGTATTGGTGGTCACCCACCGTTAGTCCTGTAATGTCCGGGTTCAGCCTAACATGTCTTAAAAAGGGTTCAAGAGTCAGTGCGAAGAGCAGGGGCGATAATGGGCAGCCTTGTCTGGTCCCGTTGGCGATTGGGAATGGGTCCGACGTTGTGCCATTCATTCTTACCCTGGCCGTTGGGTTTGTGTTGGCTGCCGAAACCCAATTTAACATTTTCCGCCCAAGTCCTATATGTTTGAGGGTTCCAGTCATAAACTGCCAGTCCACGCGGTCAAACGCCTTTTCAGCGTCTGTTCCCACGAAGACCGAGGGTGTCTTAGTTGCGTTGGCGACGTGGATCAGGTTTAACACCTTAGTCGTGTTATCTCTGGCCTCTCTAGAGGGTATGAAGCCCACCTGATCCAGGTGCACCAGGTCTGGGAGGAATTTTTGAAGTCGTGTGGCGATCACCTTCGTGAACAATTTAAGATCTGCATTTAGTAGTGATATGGGTCGGTAGCTACCGCACTGGCCAGGGTCCTTGCCTTCTTTGTGGATCACCGTTATTTGCGCCTGTAGCGTCGAGGTATGAAATGTACCCCCGGTGCTTAAACTGTTAAAGAGGCCCAGTAGGCGATCACCCAATGACGGGAACAGGATCCTGTAGTAGGGAACAGTAAGACCGTCTGGACCCGGGGCCTTCCCTGGTTTGGAAGATTTCAAGGCTGCCTGGATTTCGGGTAAGGTAATCGGTTCGTCTAGCAGTTTCACTGCGTCAGACGGAAGCGATGGCATTTGGGAGGCAGTCAGGTAGTCTGCGTGGCGGTTCGGCTCTCGATTTGTGGACAATGTAGGGAGATTGTAAAGGTCCTTATAAAAGTCCTTAAATTCTGTAGAGATTTGCTGGGGGAGAAATATTTTACGCCCCCCTCGCGTTACCACGTGCGGTATGTACGTTGTCGAATGTTGTTGGGCCAGCAGTTTCCCGCATTTATTGCCGGACTCATATATTTTCTGTCTACAAATCTGCATGGCCGCCTTGGCTTTGTACTGCAATATGTCTGTGATTTTTTTGCGGGTGACATTTAGTTCAGAGGTGATCTGGACCGTTTGGGACTGTTTATGTTGCAGTTCCAGGGCCTGCAGCTTTTGAAGTAAAGTGGTAAGTCGTTCAGTCCTCTGTCTTTTCAACCTGGCCCTGTGTTTAATGAGGATGCCCCTCACCACTGCCTTGTGGGCCTCCCACACCAGTCCCGGGTCACTACCCTCAGTGGTGTTCGTGGTAAAGTAGCAGCCCAGTTCCCTTACTACCTCTGTCAAAGTGTCCTCGTCATGCAATAGACTCTCATTGAGTCTCCAGGGGTGTCCTCGGTTGGTGAGGGTGTCAGATAGTCTGTAATGCAGTTCTATGGGAGCATGGTCCGACCACGTGATAGAGCCTATCGAGGCTGCCTCGATCGCCGCAAGGTGCCTGTGTGGGATCAGGAATAGATCAATTCTCGAGTACGACTGATGTGGCTTGGAGAAGAAGGTGTAGTCCTTCTCTCCCGGATGGAGTAGTCGCCATGCACACCAGCCGGTGTGTATGTAGCGTCTCATGTATGTGTTTACGAAGGTCCCTCGAGATGGCAGATCTGCCCGTCGAGGTATCTTCTGAAGGTATCAGAGGGATGTTAAAGTCCCCCCCTATAATGAGTTGACCCGACTTAAAGTCTGTCAGCCTGTCCAGTTGTCTAGAAAGGAATCTATCCTGTCGTTCGTTCGGGGCATAATAATTCGCTATTGTGACCTGTGTCCGACCTATGCTGCCCTTCAGAAGCAATGAGCGGCCCTCTGGGTCCGTCCGCACCTCCCCCAGGGACCAGGGGACCCTGGCCGAGAGGAGGACGGACACCCCCCTCGACTTCGCCGCTGTGTATTGAGAGTGATACACCGTGGGGTAATACCTGTTCTTCGGCACAGGCAGGTTATTATCCCTGAAATGCGTCTCCTGAAGTAGCACCACATCCGCCTTCAGATTCCGCATATCATGGAGGAGCATTCTCCTCTTCTCCGGGATGTTTAGCCCCTTGACATTCAGGGATATCACTTTCAGCGTATCAATGCTCGTGGCACGGGAGTGGGAAGGAGCCAGGGAGGCGGAAGAAGGGAGGGTCAAGGGTACAGGGCAGAGGGGAGGGGGGGGTTGGGGGGAAGAGTCTCCCCTTGTGGGGTGCTGCCGGAGCAGAGACGGGGAGTAGGAAGAATGACACAGGAGAGCAGTCAGGAAAGTCAGAGAGAGGAATTAGAATGCCTGCACAAGAGCGTGTGCCACAAAGGAGAAAAAACTAAAGTAGCCTAAACAGCTAGAGCGCTCTCCAGTCTAAGACCGGGTATCGAGCGCTGGCCTAAGTGGGGAGTAGATAGACAGGGCCGGCAAGGCGAGCCCCCGGAACCTGTCCCTCCCCCAGCCAATCATGATAACGTTACTAGGTAAGGCATAGAAATCCATTCAAAAGTGCTCATGTTAAGCCTAGCGCTAAGAGGAGCTAGATAATATCGGCAGTAGTCATCTTGAGATAGCACGAGCCTAAAAGTGAGGCAATCACAGTATGAGCAACCATAACATTGGTAATAACAACAGTAACAGCAGTAATAATTATAACATTCCCCATGCAGCTGCATGGTGCTCACAACACACATAGAAGGTGTGTGCGGCGTCCACGCAGGAGCAGAGCATATCTGTGGCCAGTAGGCCTCCACTCCAACGATAACACTTCCCTTGTAGCCGGTTATCTCCTCTTCCCTGACTATAACCCAGTAAGGCCCAGGAAGTCACAGGCCCCCGCATGACAAGAAATTCCCCCCCCCCTCCCTCAACCCCATCATATAGCACTATTTCCTACGACCAAGTCCACGGGGAAGTCCACTAAAGGGGATATCTCCAACAGACCCCCTATGTATCGTGCGGCCCAGCGTCACTCATGGACTCCGGGTCAGGGAGTCTCGGCATGTGGTGAAGCGTTAGCAATCTCAGTAGGGCGACTGGGTAGTGGGTAGCCATCCCCCACCCCCCAGGACGGGGCACGAGCCTGCGCCCAAGGATCACCGCTCCATCTCCCACCCCATATACCACCCGGACAGCAGAAGCCCAGCGATTCCCAGGGAAAGAATGGCGCATCCCGGCGGCATCAGTCGGTGGGTCGGGGTCCGGACTCCGCCACCGCAGCCAGCTTGATCACATATATCCCCAGGTCTCCAGGTCCAGCCCGCAACAAGGTGGATCCAGTGGTCTGTTGGGAGTGTTTGTTTCCCTCCGGTGCTGCCATGGCTTAGCCCCATAAGGACCGGGACGGTGGGGCTAGCTAAATGCTTACCAACCCCCTCCCCCCGGCGGCGTACTAGTGGGGTAAAACTTAAGCTGTGGTGTGGGGCAGTCAGTGGCAAGCATCTCAGGGAGCGCATCAAGTCAGATGAGGGGAGGGAGGAGGGGTGGCCACAATCATGGCAAAGTATCTCTGGGTCACTCAGGACGTGCGTTGGGCCTTGTACTCCTAAGCATGGGGTCAGGCGTCATGGAAGCGGCTAGCGGTCAGGATAGGAAACAATCAAGGGTGATCAGAGGAGTGTGGCCCAGGGCCTACTTACAGATCAGACTCTGGGCTCTCCTCCTGACGGGGCTCTCCGCCGTCTCCTCCCCTGTCGTTGTTGGCAGGGGTGGGCCGGGGCTCTGTAATCAAAGGGGCCCGATCTCCCGTACAATCTCGGCAGGAGTTGGAGCCAGTCCGGGACCGGGATCTGTTCTGCACCCAAGAACCGGAAGAGGCCAGGAAGGTCTGCTGGTGTCTGCAGGGTGTAGGCATGCCCATCCTTCCGAAAGGTGACCGAGAGGGGGTAGCCCCACCGGTACTTGTAGCCTCGTTCCCTTGCCAGCTCCAGTACAGGTCTCAACATTGCTCTGCGACGCAAGGTCGCTCTGGAAAGGTCAGGCAGCACCTTGATCTGAGAGCCTTCCATCTCCAGCTCTCCTCGCTTCTATGCCAGGCGGAGAATGCGATCCTTTTGGGCGTAGCGTAGCAGGCGGCACACCACGTCACGCGGTCTGTCCTGATCTTGCGCCCTGGGGCCTAGGGCTCTGTGTGCCCGATCTACTTCGATTTCCTCCTCCGGTTTCCCCAGTATATCTCGGAACAGATCCTGCAGTTGGTCATCAAGAGCTGCGGAGTCCACCGACTCCGGGACGCCGCAGATCCGCAAATTATTGCGGCGGCTCCTGTCTTCCACCTCCTCCAGGTGGAGTTGCAGGGAAACCGCCGTCTGTCGTTGCTGTTCTCCCGAGCGTTCCAGGTCCGAGACTCTGCTCTGTAGGTCCGCCAGCGATGTCTCCCCAGATGATACCCTCTCTGTTAGTGTGGACACCTCGGCCCTCACCTCCTGGAAGTCTCGGCGATGTGTCTCCTCCAGCTTCAGGATGAGGGCCTCGATGTCTGAGCACGTGCGGAGTGCCTGTAGCAGAGCGCGTATATCCTGCTCCGCCGCCGATCCCCCCACGGGGGGGGGGCGGGGACGCCATGGGGAAGTCCGATGCCGTCGGTTCCAGCAGCGGGTCTAGAGGTGAGTCTGGTCGATCGGGGAGAGGAGCCCAGTGGCAGATATCCAACTCCTCAGGTAAGTCTTGGCACGCTGCTCCTCGTGGTGCCATGGCCCTAGCCCCGGACGATTTTCTCGATTGCCGATGGAAATAGTCGTGTAAATCGCCTGCTGTCACACTGGAGCGGGTCACACGGGTGCCAGGTTTGTTAGTGTGCCTTTTGGCTGATTGCATGCCTATATCAGGGCAAGTTTTGGCCGGTAGAAAGAGGGTCCAGGCCGGGAGCTCAGTACCAAAGCAGCCTCACTCAGCCATATCCAGGCCACGCCCCTCGATATCTTTCTTTTAAGCCCTGTACACACGGCCGAGGTTCTCGGCAGAAACCAGCGAGAACCTCGCTTGGGGCCGCATTCTGCCGAGAACCTCGGCCGTGTGTACGCTCTGGGCGAGCCCCGCCCGTCGGGAAACCCGTCGAGCAAAGAGAGAACAGGTTCTCTCTTTGCTCGACGGCCCGTCGGGATGAATGGCTGGTTGCCTTTCCCGACGGGCGGGTCGCCGATTCTGACAGCCGGCAGAGAACCTCGACGGGCGGAACGATGTGTTCTGCCCGTCGAGGTTCTCTGCTGTGTGTACGGGGCCTCAAGGTAAAAGGTTTTACCAGGTCCTAGGAGGAGGACAAAAAAGGAACACAGTCTATGGGGAGAAGCAAAGCTTTATGGGAGTAGGGTCCTATGAGGTATGAGAGGTGGGATTAACCCACACGTAGGCTGCCATGGAGTCTGTCAGGAAATAAATCTTAAAGTTTCACTGAGACACTAAAAATGAAGCTCCTTTCCACTTTTTCTTTGGTAGCCTGCCGGCCCTCTATTGTAAACAAAAAACAGTCTTTGAAGTGATCTGTGGGGATTAATTTGTTTACAATACCCTCTGCGGTTTTTATTTTTTGTGCTACAAAAAAAAAAAGGCAGAGAATTTAGAAAAATAAAAATAATGGGCCAGATTCACAAAGCACTTACGCTGGAGTATCAGGAGGTGAGCCTGCGTAATTGGAAATATGCGCCTGCGTATCGAAGCGCCGTATTCCCAAAACGATGCACGCATTAAATCTATTGTTTTTAGATCGGCGTAATTTCGATAGACCGGCGCATCGTGTGTGCAAAAAATGCGCTAGACACACCATTGATTTGCTAGGCAAATATGCAAATGAGGGAGTTACGGCTATCCACAAAAGTAAGTTTGTGCAGCGCAGGCTAATATTGGGCAATATAAAAGCTTGCTTAAAATTAGACAATCCTTCTACATCTCAGCTAAAGCAACACCATTAGGGATGAGCTGAGCAGCCACACTTGCAGGACAACAATCTGTATGCCAACATGCCAGAGGCATCCTTCCTCATAGCTATACTACTGACTTTAGAGGAGCGCAGAGGGAGGAGGGCACGGAGGAGGGCACGGGAGAGGATATATCGCACGCACATAGACATCTTTGGCATAAGTGATTCTGAGGTGTCTCGCATCTTCAGATTCACCCCTCATGCCATCATGGAATTAACCACAACCCTGAAGGAGGACATCACCAGCCCAACACATGACACCACCCATGACAGCTACATATACAATTATAGCCCCATCCCAACAGAATTCGAACAGAACATGTACTGTATGGGGACAGCTGGCTGGTTGGTGAGTGACATGGGTGGCAGGCATGACTGTCCCCGCCCATGATGCAGAAATCACAAGGGACACATACACTACTAACATCCTCCTGTCTTATCCCTTCAAGGTGACTCTGCATATGCACTGGGACCCCATTTCATGACTCCTATCCAGAACCCCCCATGGTACCATGTTGTATTCCCCAAACTTTGTATGTCAGATCATCGGTGCATGTTGCATGCTGCACAACTTTGCAGTGAGAAAGGGCCTGGAGATTGACATACGTGATGACCTGACCCCCCAACCAGACAATCCCCCCTAACCGAGGGTCCCCCGTCTTCTGAGGGAAGAGCAGCCAGGAGCCAGCTCACATTAGGCATCTTTGCACGTTAAACACACACATTAATCATGGCACAATAAGAATGCATGCATGCACACCACTGTGGTCCCTAGATCACACACACCACATCCTCATCACATTGGATTAGCACAAGCCCACCATGTAGGACTTGTGAGCAGCAGCGCCACGCCACGGCTCCAATTATGTCACTGTACATTCATACACTATTCAGACGGACCTAGGGATCACTTCTCCCTGGTCCTGGGGAACCCTTCTTCACCACAAATGAGGGTGACACCCCTTTTCCGGCAGGAATGTCACCCCCACATTCCAAAATCATTCCCAAACAGAACCAAAAAAAAAAAAAAAATGACCAGCAAAAAATAAATAAAAATGCCCAGCAAAAATATAATAAAAAAAAAAACACAACAAAGAAAACACAGAAAATACAAAAATCACTCTGCAAAACACTATCCAAAACAGTCACCAAATATCTCAAAGACATGTCACAAACAAACAAACAAACGCTAATAAACGCTAATAAACAACAGAACAAAAGCACCTTGCTGTATAGGAAGGGATACAAATGGATGTTTTTCCTATTGCAAAGGAAGGGTGTTTGTCTCTGTCTATTTAAGCTCTCTGCGTAGCTCCATAAGTTGCCCGGGCCTAGTTCCAATTTCACTGATTGCGCCGTGCCGAGTTGTGAGCATGTGCAGAGAGGTGCTGACCATGGTCTGCTTCATGTGCGCATGCGCAATCCGGCCGGCCCTTCATTTGCATGGGGTCACGGCTCATTGAAATGGAACACGCCCACGTCCTTCCCAATTTGAATTACTCCGCCTTACGTACCTGAATCTGGCCCAATATTTGTTTTACTTTCTGCTATAGAACACATCTAATAATACTAAAACATTTTTTTTTTTTTTTTTTTAAGTTATTCATCAATTTATGCCAATATGTATTCTGCTACATATTTTTGTTAAAAAATAAAATCAAAATATGCGTATATAGATTGGTTTGCGCAAAAGTTATAGCATCTACAAATTATGAGATATTTTTATGAAATTGTTATTTATTTTTTGTTACTAGTAATGGCGGCGATTAGCAACTTATAGAGAGACTGCAACATTGTGGTGAACAAATCAGACACTAATACTTATACTCAGGAAGAAACAGCAAGAGGACATAACTTGAGAAAATTATTAAACTCCTCAAGAGACAGGATGATTAAACTAATAGACAGGAATCATTTAATATAATGAAAGTGATTGATATATATATATGTATATTGTATATATTACACACCAATGGGCCATAACATATCTTTACAGCTCATATCTGTAATAACAACATGACCACAGAGAGGTAAAGTGAATACAATTGATTTTCTTGCTCCAATGGCGTGTGGAAATGGGTGGGATATATTAGGCTGCAAGTCTGGGCAAGTATAAGGCCGTGTACACACGGCAGAGAACCTCGACGGGCAGAACACATCGTTCCGCCCGTCGAGGTTCTCTGCCGGCCGTCGAAATCGTCGACCCGCCCGTCGGGAATGGCAACCAGCCATTCATCCAGGCGGGCCGTCGAGCAAATAGAGAGCGTGCTCTCTATTTCTGCTCGACGGGATGCTCGCCGAGAGCGTACACACGGCCGAGGTCCTCGCTGGAATGCAGCTTCCAGCGAGGTTCTCGCTGGTTTCCAGCGAGAACCTCGGTCGTGTGTACGCCGCCTAAGGATTTGAAGGACTTTGACAAGGGACAAATTGTTATTCCCAGATGGCTACTGGGTCAGAGTAAATCCAGAATGGCAGATCCTGTAGGATGTTCCTGGTCTGCAGTGGTCAGGACCAACCAAAAATCATCCAAGGAAGGAGAATTGGTGAACTGGCGACACGGTGATGGACGGCCAAAGCTCATTGATGCACGTGGGGTGCAAACACTGGACAGTGTAGTCTGATACAAAAGAAGAGCTACTGGAGATCAAATTGCTGAAAATGTTAAAGAGGTTGTAAAGGTTTGTTTTTTCATTAAAATAATAAACTAGTATACTTCTATGTTGTGTCAGAACACACCGTGCATCGCATATAGAGCTGTGTAGCCGCAGACTGGTCAGGGTGTCCATACTGACCTGTGACCACAGCTTAAAGTGTCTACAATGGGCATGTGAGCATCAGAACTGGGTATATACACTTTATACAGGTAGGTATATATGAGTAGGCTCTATATCAGTGATAAGCAATAAGCGGACCTCCAGCTGTTGCAAAACTACAAGTCCTATCATGCCTTCTCTTCTGGGTGTCATGCTAATAGCTGTCAGAGTCTTGCTATGCCTCATGGGATTTGTAGTTCTGCAACAGCTGGAGGTCCACTAATTGCATATCCCTGCTCTATATACATAGTTTACAGGTAGGTATACTGTATGAGTAGGCTGTATATATACACAATAAACATGTAGGTATACAAAAAAATATAACTATGTATATACAGTATAGATGTAGGTATATATGAGTAGGCTCTATATACACAGTATACAGGTAAGCATAACGGAGTAATTTTTATATACACAGGGCCAGATTCAGAAAGATCCGTGGATCTTTCTGCTGGCGTAACGTATACCCGATATGTTACGCCGCTGTAAATATTTGCGCAAGTTCTTTATTCAGAAAGAACTTGCGCCATTATTTACGGCGGCGTAACCTATGTGTTGCTGCTTAAGGCCGCGCAATTCAAATGAATGAAGTGGGGGCGTGATTCATGTAAATGAATCATGACCCCACGTAATTCACGTTTTTTTTGGACTGTGCATGCGCCGTCCGTGGACGTTCCCAGTGCGCATGCGTGAAATCACGTTGCTTTTCCTCAATGTAAACGACGTGAACGTAACTAACGTCGAGCCCCATTCCCGAAAGATTTACGCAAACGACGTAACCGACGTACAATTCGATGCTGTCCCAATGTCCATACTTAACATTGGCTACGCCTCCTATAGCAGGGGTAACCTTACGCCGCTCTAACGCTTACGCAAACGATGTAAACTACGACGCGCCGCCGCAAGTACATTCGGGAATCGGCGTAAATAGCTAATTTGCATATATTACGTGAAAGACGCCCTAAGCGCCACCTAGCGGCCAGCGTAATAATGCAACTAAGATACAACGGTGTAACAGACTTACGCCGCTTGTATCTTAGAAGAAAGCCGGCGTATCTTCTTTTCTGAATAGCAAAAAAAGATACGCCGGCTATTCTTAGTATTTACGCAGCGTAACTCTTGATACGCTGCGTAAATAGTTTTCTGAATCTGGCCCACAGTGTTCAGGAAGGTAGACATGTGGGGGCTCTATACATACAGTATACAGGTAGGTATATTTTAGGGCAGTGATGCGAAACTTGGTACCCCAGATGTTTTGGAACTACATTTCCCATGATGCTCCTGCACTCTGCAGTGTAGCTGAGCATCACGGGAAATGTAGTTCCAAAAAAAACGGGGGTGCCAAGGTTTGCCATCACTGTTTTAGGGGCTCTATACACAGTATACAGGTAGGTATATATATTTTAGGGGGCTCTATACACACATAGGGTTATGTAGTACACACAGGGTTGAAGTGTAAACACTGTTGCTATGGTTACCAGTGACACTCAGCCCTCTCTCAGACATAGAAGGGCTCAATCATCACACAATATGAAAGCCAAGCCTGACAGAAATGACCTGTGTCCCCTCCATATACAGTACTACACACACACAGAATACTGACTGGGTCAATATTCAGCCCAACTTTATTCATAACCCACTTCCTGGTGACCCTACAGCCCTCAGAACCCCACAATGGATCCCCAGTCTGTCCTTCTCACTGCCTGTTGCCTTATATTATGAAATTGTCAAACCCCAGTGTTTATTAAAATACCATAATAAAGCTTTATTTGTTTAATAACAATGGTATAAGCTCAATTTAATTTGGGTACTGTGTTGTATGAGCCAGTATATTTCAGGCAAAGGATCGGGGCAGCTTGTGTGAGAAGGTTGCCAGGCGCTGATGTTTGGGGTCCTGACAGGCAGACAGAGGATCTCTCCTGAGACGCATCTCTGAAGCCAGACTCCAGCGATTATCGCAATTAACGGCCATTATTCTACATTGTTCTTGTTTTTATAGTGTTGTATATTGTTATTATTAGTATTAATAGTAATTATTTTTAGTTAAACCTTCATTCACCTGCGATACCATCCAGTACCACCGAGATGCCGCGGGTCCACAACCCAACCGTGTAAGACCACCACGGGACCCACCAGGTATGACAATTGTACCATATTAACCCTTTCATGACCGTGTAACACATATATGAGGCATCCAGGAAATGGGCTTTAAACCTGGGTGCCCCATATATGTGTTCTTACAATGCATACTATTGTTTCTTGGCTGTATTATGGGTACAAAGAACAAATCACACATATGTGGTATCGCTGCGATCGTCAGACACAGGAGAATTTGTTGTGCAGTTTTTTTGGTGATGATACATTGTAATGTCCTAAAATATACAGCTAAATGTAACTACTTCCTGCCTGTAGGACATCCATGGAAGTCCTCGGATTGAAGTAGTTATACCCGGATGATGTCTGCACCTACAGGCCTCATCCCAGTATGATTTTTTTCAGCCGGCGATTATGTTTATGGCAGAAGGGATTTGAGTGGCTAAATAGTCACTCAATCACTTCTGTGGGTGTAGGAAGGGGGTCCCTCCTCCCTCCCTCCACCTTTCCTGAGTTCTAAGTCTAAAAATAAAAATATGTTTTATGAAATAAATACCGTATTTATCACCCTTTAGCGCGCACCGACGTATAGCGCGCACCTTCACCTAGAAGGGAATCCTAAGGGAACAGTTAGTTACTTACAGTTTTCAATCCAAAGGGGAAAAACTCCTCGCGCTAACACAAATAAATTGAATTAAATTACTAATTGAATAAATAAATAATATAATGAAATAAATAAATTTGATGGTATCCAGCAGCAACACAACGATATGTGATATACATAAAAAACAGAAATTAAAGACAAAAAGGTTGCGCTTAGTTACTTACAGTTGCCCGGCGTCCATCGGCGGCCTTGCCCGGTCCGGTGGTCGTCTGCGGCCTTCGTGGTGTCCTCTCGGCTTCTCCCGCGATGCGATCCCGCACTGTGTTTGAACGCCGCTGCCGCAGTACACTCGGGCACGCTCGGCCACGCTCGGCTTTTCTTGCATAAAGACTAGGAGGTGGCACAGGGCGTGACTGCGAGGGGAGCTGAGCCTGGCCGAGTGTACCCGAGTCTACTGCGCTCGGTATATGTCAGCGGCGGCTTCAAACACAGCCCGGGAGGAAAGGGATCGGCGTATATCGCGCACATCATCTTATATATTTTACCAACCATATTGGGTATTTATTTTGTGCACTAAAATTAATTTAAGTGTATTTTTTAAGAAAATGTGCAGTATGATATATTATAGGTGGCTCTGTTCTCTGTGAATAGAAGATTAGAAGGTTAATTTCAATTCAACTAGTCATCGTTGGACTTATGCATGAATCTGACTAATAAAGTGATTCTAAACCCAAATTGTTTTATCTTTCAAATAACAAATATCATGTCATACTTACCTGCTCTGTGCAAAACCACAAAGCAACCCCGATCCTCCTCTTCTCAGGTCCCCCCGCCGGCTCTCCTGGTTACTCCTGTCGGCAGAGTGCCCCCACAGCAATGCACTTCCTACGAGAGCACTCGTGTGGGCCTGCTCCTGAGCTGGCTTGGTGTGTTAATACGGCCCTGCCCCCCCTGCTCCCCTCTCACTGGTTGTGATTGACAGCAGCCAAGAACCAATGGCTCCCGCTCCCGCACTGGATCAAGATCAATCTTAGCTAAGTGTAAGGCCGCGTACACACGATAGGTTAAACCGATGAGAACGGTCTCATGGACCGTTTTCATCGGACCAAACCGATCGTGTGTGGGTCGGTTAGTTATCCATTGGTTACAAAAAAGAGATCTTGTTTTAAATTTAACCGATAGATTCCTAACCGATAGGTCAAAACCGATCATTAGTAGGCACGACCATCGGTTAAATATCCACGCATGCTCAGAATCAAGTCGACGCATGCTTGGAAGCATTAAACTTCATTTTTCTCAGCACGTCGTTCTGACACGATCGTTTTTTAACCGATGATGTGTAGGCACATCAGACAATCAGTCAGCTTCATTGGTTAACCGATGAAAACAGTCCATCAGACCGTTCTCATTGGATGGACTGATCGTGTGTACGTGGCATAAGGGGAGAGCTGCTTGCAGAAGGTTTTTAACACTAATGTAGAAAATGCATTTAGGTAAAAAACCTTCTGCCTTTATGTTTAGTCTGTTTTTATTGTGTTTATTGTATACTGTGTTTTAAATTTTTTACACGGGAAGACCAAATAGAGAAACTGCTGTGGAACATAAATAGTGCGCTGTCTAATGCCGCGTACACACGGTCGTTTTTTGCGTTTTTTGATCGTGTGTGGGCAAAACGTTGTTTTTTTGTCTTCAAAAAAACGACCAAAAAAAAATTCCAACATGCTTGATTTTTTTGTGTCGTTTTTCAAAACGTCGTTTTTTGTTTCACAAAAAGTCACCGTGTGTAGCAAAAACGTTGTTTAAAACAACGTTTTTCAACCCGCGCATGCCCAGAAGCTAGTTATGAAGCGAGCTTTTTGTGAAAAAAACGATGGTGTGTATGCAACATCGTCTTTGAAAAGTGATGTTTCAAAAACGTCGTTTTTTACTTCACAGAAAACTTTGTTTTTTTTCATCACAAAAAGTGATCGTGTGTACGGGGCATAACAGTGATGCCGCGTACACACGGTCGTTTTTTGCGATGAAAAAAAACGACGTTTTTTGTGAAGTAAAAAACGACGTTTTTGAAACGTCACTTTCAAAGACGATGTTGCATACACACCATCGTTTTTTTCACAAAAAACGAGGTTACGTTCACCACACTTTTCCATTGAAGCTCGCTTCATAACTAGCTTCTGGGCATGCGCGGGTTGAAAAACGTCGTTTTAAAAGACGTTTTTGCTACACACGGTGACTTTTTGTGAAACAAAAAACGACGTTTTGAAAAACGACACAAAAAATTCAAGCATGTTGGAATTTTTTTTTGGTCGTTTT
This sequence comes from Rana kukunoris, assembly GCA_029574335.1. Lineage (NCBI taxonomy): Eukaryota > Metazoa > Chordata > Amphibia > Anura > Ranidae > Rana > Rana kukunoris. Next base: position 195,516,750 of record CM056050.1, on the reverse strand, counting down.
TTTTAAGACAAAAAACGACGTTTTGCCCACACACGATCAATTTAAATGATGTTTTAAAAAACGTCGTTTTTTTTCATCGCAAAAAACGACCGTGTGTACGCGGCATGACATTCAAAAATCAGTATGTCATATGTGCAGCAAAGTATAAATAAAAATCCAAAGTAATCAGCCTTGTAAATATATAAATCAGGATTGAATTTAACACATGAAACACTAAAACCTTATGGGGTTAATAACCAAATGTACTTAAAAAGTAGTTCATAAATAGACAGGCACATTTAGTGTGAAGAGACTATTACACGCAGAACCCCTATTAAAAGGGATTATGTAACAAGAAATGTAAAAACAACGATTATATTAAAATAAAAAATTTAAATTGGTATCCATTCTATCAGTAAACTTGAAATGCGCATAGGATCCCTTGTGGATCTAAACTTTTGGTAAGCGGCCATTGAGTTTGCTTAGAACACGTTGGTGGAGCACTGACACTTTGCATTTGTTGTGCATGAGGACACTGCAATACCATGGATATGGATGGACACCTTTATTGGACTTTTACTCACCTGTTTATGAAAATTTTTGATTATACTATAATCTTTGTTTGATTTAGTTGTACATTTTTTGTCAAATAATCCCTTTTTGTAGGGGCTCTGAGTGTAAAGCCTCGTACACATACATGGTTTTCTCGGGGTGTAGCAAGATGGCGGTGACGGCTTTAAATGTGACGAGCGCATGCTGGTCATAGTCGATGACATCACCGCATTCGTGCCATTCAAAAGAACGGCGTTTTTTTAATGGAGTGTGTGTACACTTGGCCGGCAAGAAGATCTTTCCAAGAAACTCGTCAGGAAAAACAACATTTTTTTTCCTGACGATATTCTGGGCAGTGTGTACAGGGCTTAATAGTCACCGAATGTGCTTGTGTATTTATGAATTACTTAAGTACATTCAGTTAATAACTCACTAAGGTTTTAGTGTTGCATGTGTTAAATTCAATCCTGATTTATATATTTACCTCAAAATCCCTGCAATGTGTTATTTCACGGGAACAATTAAAACTAAGAAAAAATATCAAGAAACTTTGGTCCCTCCCCTGCTCAATGCTGCAAAGGCCCTGATTCCAAAAAAATGGCTTCAAGTGGAGAAGCCATCTATAAAAGAATGGATATAGAGGGTAGATTATATATCTGAGATGGAGTACCTTTGCAGCAGAGACCAGGGAACGGAGGAAAGACATTGATTAATTTGGAAGAAATGGTATGAATTTAAGCAAACAGAGAACTACCGAAAATACGAATGGCGAAAATACCGGATCTTAAGGGGGGGGGGGTGGTAAATAGGATGTTTTGTTAGAATTTTTATTTTTTTTATGTATTTTGTATTGTATGTGAAAACATTCTTGAAGCAAAGATTTATTAAAACATAATCTTTGTTTGATTTATTTGTAGATTTTTTTGTCACATAATCCCTTTCAATAGGGATTCTGAGTGTAAAGCCTCGTAAACACGGACGTTTTACTCGGCAAGAACCAGCAATTAAAGTGCTGGCCGAGCTTTCTTGCTGAGTATACCGTGCGTATGTACGAGGCTTTGAGGTTTCTTGTCAAGAAAACGGCCCAGAATCTAGACGAGAAAAATAAAGAACCTGCTCTCTATTTTCTCGTTGTGATTCTTGGCAGTGTTTTCCTGCCGGGAAACCCGAGCGTCTGTATACTTACCTGTCGCCGTGGAAACCTGTGCATGCTCGAAATGACTTTGACGCATGCGGGGTAGCTTTCAAGGCATAGGTAGGGTGTAGCAAGATGGCAGCGACGGCATCGAATGTGACGAGCGCACGCTCGTCGTAGTCGATGTGTCTGTACACTTGTCCAGCAAGAGATTCTTAAGAATCTCGTCAGGAAAAACAATGTTTTTTTCCTGACGAGATTCTGGGCAGTGTGTACAGGGCTTAATAGTTAAACTTGCTGTCCCCTCAAAATAATTCAACATACAGCCATTAATGTCTAAATCACTGGCAACAAAAGTGAGTACACCCCTAAGTGAAAATGTCCAAATTGACAATATTTTGTGTGGCCACCATTATTTTCCCTCTTGGTCATGGAGTTCATCAGAGCTTCACAGGTTGCCACTGGAGTTATCTTCCACTCCACGGTGGTTCTTTTGAATGGAGTGTCTGTACACTCGGCCGGCAAGAGAATCTTGCCACGAATCTCGTCAGGAAAAGCAAAGTTTTTTTCCTGACGAGAAACTGGTCAGTGTGTACAGGGCTTAATAGTCACTTCACACTGAATGTGCTTGTATATTTATGAACTACTTTTTAAGTACATACAGTTAATAACTCACTAAGGTTTTAGTGTTGCATGTGTTAAATTCAATACTGATTTATATATTTAAAAGGTTGTTTACTTTGGGTTTTTATTTATACTTTGCTGCACATATGACATACTGGTTTTTGAATGTCACTGTAAGGCCTCGTACACACGATCAAATTTATCTGCTGAAAACGGTCCGATGGACCGTTTCAGCAGACAAATTCGATTGTGTGTATGGGCGGACAGACAGATTTTTCCAGCAGACAGATTTTAAAGCATGCTTTAAAATCTGTCTGCTGGGAACCCGTCCGTCCGACATGTCTGCTGGTTAGTACGCTAAACAGCAGACATAGCTGCCCACGCACGCGTCGAATGGATTTGACGCATGCACGGAAGTGCTTTACTTCCTGGTGACGGTGACGTGGCGGCGTCAACATCACCGCCACGTCACCGCGCTGTCTGCCGGCGGTGATTTTGGCTTGATCGTGTGTACACGATCAAACCAATATTCCCCAGCAGACAAATCCGATCAAAACGGTCTGTTAGACCGATTTGATCGGATTTATTTGACCGTGTGTACGAGGCCTTAGACAGCGCACTATTTATGTTTCACAATTATTTTGGATCCTAGTACTCCAAGGATTTTCTTACAGCAGTCCCTAAATTATGAGAGGCTGAGAGCAACCTTACATTACTAATAAATAGGGAAACTGTATATCACAAAGAATGCACTTTCCACCACCGGGACATTACAGGCCATACAAAGAGAATGCTGGTGCATTTAGTAAGAAAAAGAACGCAAACGCAATCTGGACCAAATAGAGGGTGTGTACCAAGTTATTGTAATCACCCATAAGGGCGGGCACATGGGCATAGACACAATACTTTTAAAGCTGTAAAAAATACAATATCGAAACTGTATGAAACCAACCAAGTATATAGAGAGCCTCTGCCAATATCTTGAATGGCACGAGTATCAATTCTGCCATCTGTGTAGTCAGAACTGTGTGTAAGTAGTAAAGTGGCAGATGTGATCTAAGTAATCAGTATATAGACACCCGGAAATCAATCGATATGCATGTAACCTTTATAGGAGACACAAAGGGTGTAGAGGTGTGAAGTAAGGTAGAGGGGGAAGAGGGAAGGGGGGAAAAAATGGAGAAGGGGGATGGGGGTTGGGACTCGAGCGCTATGGAGGAATGAAGCTGGTGCATCTAATCCAGACTGGCAGACAGTAGAGCAACAAATTATACAGAAGAGGCAAACTTTGGAGAATATCCAAATTGATTCCAAACTGACCATGTGAGGGTGACCTTCTGCCTTTAGAACCAATTTCCTAAAGAGGAGCTCCAATTTGGACAAAAAATACAAGTATATGCTGACTTTTAATATAAGGACATTTACCTGTGCAGGGATCCAGCGATGATGGCAACCGAGCTGATATTTTACAGCCGTGCTGCTCATTGTGAATGGTCCCGCGGTCTTCAGGGACCTGAGTGTGTCCCAAAAGGCTGTGGGTGAGAGGGGGAGGGGTCAAAGATCCTCATAGATCGCTATGTCCAAAAGGTCAAACCAGGTCAAAACCAGGTACCTGCCCCCCAAAAAGTGCCAAATGTGGCAGTGGAGAGGGGGAGGGTGCAAACAAGTGTACCTTCCCCTTTTGGGTGGAGCTCCGCTTTATCCACTTCATCCTCTGGCCCATTCTGACATTACTCTCCTATATTTTTTGATTTTTTTTTGCTAGAAAATTACTTGGAACCCCCAAACATGATATATTTTTTAAAAGCAGGGGCCCTAGAGAATAAAATTGTGGGTGTTGCAATTTTTTATGCCTCACAGTATTTGCGCAGCAGTTTTTCAAATGCATTTTTTTGGGGGGGAATTCACATTTTAAAGAGTAAAAACACAATAGAAAATCGAATTGTTTGGTAAAATATAAATGATAATGTTACGCATAGTAAATAAATACCTAACCTGTCATGCTTTAAAATTAAGAATGCTCATGGAAGAACGACGAACAACGGTACACTAAATTGTCTGTAGACAACACTTTAAAAGCCTTTACAAGTTACTAGTTTAGAGTTACACAGGAGGTCTGGTGCGAACATTATTCCTCTCACTATAACATTTGTGGCGATACCTCTCATGTGTGATGTGTGAAGGTAATGCCATTTTACATATGTGTGTGTGTGTGACCTACGTATGCGTTTGTCTTAGTGCATGAGCATGGGGGGGGGCAGGGGTGCTTTAACCACATCTCGACGGCCGTACGATTATATGCGGCCGCCGGGTGCTGCTGAATCTCTGACTGGACGCATATATGCGTCCATCGCTCTTCCTGGCCACTAGTAGAGGGCCCGCTGCATTTCTGAGATACTGATGCACGTGCCTGGCGGCCGCGATGTCCGCCAGGCACTCGCAATCGGCGGTTACAGGGACAAGGCATGGATCTCTGTGTGTAAACACAGAGATCCATGTCCTGTCAGGGGAGAGAGGAGACCGATCTGTGTCTCTTGTACATAGGGACACAGCATCGGTCACCTCCCCCAGTCACCCCCTCCCCCCACAGTTAGAACACACCCAGGACACACATTTAACCCCTTCCATGCCCTCCTAGTGTTAACCCCTTCACTGCCAGTCACATTTATACAGTAATCGGTGCATTTTTATAGCACTGATCGCTGTATTAATGTGAATGGTCCCAAAAATGTGTCAAAAGTGTCCGATGTGTCCGCCATAACGTCGCAGTCCCAATACAAATCGCAGATCGCCGCCATTACTAGTAAAAAAATTAATAATAAAAATTAATAATAATTCTGTCCCCTATTTTGTAAGCGCTATAACTTTTGCGCAAACCAGACGCTTACAGCCTAAACTGAGAAAAAAAAATGTTTTTTTTTGTTTTTAAATGGGCTATTTATTATAGTAACAAGTAAAACATATTTTTTTTCAAAATTGTCGCTCTTTTTTTGTTTATAGCGCAAAAAAATAAAACCGCAGAGATGATCAAATACCACCAAAAGAAAGCTCTATTTGTGGGGAAAAAAGGACGCCAATTTTGTTTTGGAGCCACGTCGCACGACCGCGCAATTGTCAGTTAAAGCGACGCAGTGCCAGAAGCTGAAATTTCACCTGGTCAGGAAGGGCCCAGTAAGGAAGTGGTTAAAAATGTTTCTATTTGAATAATTTTAATTTATTTTAAAAAAAAAGTGCACTTCCTAATTTTTTTGCTCATGTTTATGGCTATCATAACAGATGAAAATTTTCCCTTGTGATAGCCAGAACAGTGACAGGTCATCCTTATGGAGAGATCTGCGGATGTTCCGATCCTCAGTCATCTATATGTTCAGCTGGCAGAACGACTGCCCCGGGTGGGACAGGAGAATCCGGTAAGACTGCGGCGGAGGGGGAGGGGTTTGCCTCGTCCACTGCCTGTAAAATTGACCCAGCGGCTAATTCGCTATCACTAAAGTAACACTTTTACATTAAAGAGCATTGCTGGCTAAAAAAAAAAATGATACCGGGATGATTCCTGTAGCTGTAGGCATCATTCCGGTATAGCTACCTCAATCTGGTGATGTATGGGTACATGGCGGAGGCTGATGTCATTGAATTATCTCCTATTCTCAGGTTTACCTATGAGACAGCCACCTGTCACACTTGAAATTTGTTAAAAATTAGACACTTACCTTTGTCATTCAAGTTTAAAATTGTGATACCGTAGAAAGGGTTACATGACAGAATTGCTGAAATCTCTGCCATTGTCATTACAGGCATGGACTCACCCATTTCTCACCGGACATGAGCAGCTCTTCGGCAGCAGCGTGAGAACGCCAGGGCCCATTGTAGCCGATCTCCAAGGGACCAGCCTGCACCAGCCAGACCACCGGCCAGGGAGTATCAAGCGGTGCCCACCTATTCCATCTGTTTGAGTGAAATGGATGTGAGAGAGAACAATACAACTCTACTCTGCTCCCACCTATTTCACTCCACCTGCATCGGAACATGGAGGACTCAAAGTAATACATGCCCTATTTGCAGAGCTTTAATTGATTATGTTCCCTTGCAGATTGGAAACAGAAGGGTGCCCCGGAGGATCCAGGTGTGGGAGGTGCCCATCCTTTCTCCAGCAGATTTCATCAACCTTCAGGTTGTATTTGAAATGGATGAATTTGGTCATTACCGTGCTGCCTTTTATCTGTAACATCTTTATGTTATGTTTCGGGTGTTCAGCAGAATAGTGAAGAGTGTTGTTAAAAAAACAACAAAATAAAACAAAAAAAAAATGTTATTGTTATGTATAAAATGTATATATATATATATATATCTTTATATATGTACTGTAGATTAGTTCAGGGTGATGCAGTTAAGCGCAGGGTGGAGCGGATTAGGGCAGAATGGAGTGAAATAGGGCAAGGTGGAGTGGATAGGGCAGTGGTGTACAAAGTGGGGGGCGGAGGGGGCGGACCACACCGGGGTGCCACAAAAAAGTCAGTTACTTTGCTGAGTAACTAATTACTTTGCCAATGTAGCTACTGAGTCACTAACTCAATTACTTTTTCAGACAAGTAATTTGTAACTGTAATTAATTACTTTTTTAGTTTCAATAGTTTTTATTAGTTTTGACAGTTTTAAACATAAGTGACATGAACAAAAAATACAAAGAAACATATCAGTGAGTTGGATCACAGGGTGAGGAGGCATCTTATCCATACAGTACTAAGATGGTGTAAATAACAGATGAGATTAATTGGATAACCGTAACCCATCACGCCAGAAGGGACATTTTCCATGTAGAACCGAGGCAATAGTGTATCACCAAACTCAACATGACTAAAATGAGTTAATACAACTGAAATAAGAAAAACAATTAAAAACAAAAACAAACGGAATAGCAGCAGTCAATCACCCTTAGCAGTGGGCAGTATATATGCATTGTGTCAGGCAAGAACTAACTCATGGGGGGCCAGGTCAGGGTTGAACCTTATACCATTTGTTCCAAGGTTCCCAGAATTTATTAATCTCTGTAAAATTGCCTACCCTGGAGGCAAATAGTTGCTCATATGAGCCATGGGTATTGATTATTTGGATAACTTCAGACAGTGTAGGTCGAGGAGTGGTCTTCCAATGTCTGACCAAGGCTAGCCTAGCAGCTAGAAGGATGTGGGATAAAAGCGTCCTCGAATGATAAGGGATCTAATCTATACCCAAGGAAAGCAGCGCTAGCCCCGTGGACAGGGTCAGATTGAGTTTAACCACTTGTCCACCGCCCACCGTCAAATGACAGCGGGCGGAGGAATCCAATATCCTGACTGCACGTCATATGACGTGCAGTCATTTGAATAGGGAATGCGCGCGATCGCGTGCGCGCATCCCTATACTGTCGGTAGCGGCGTGTCACGGAGACACCGCTCGTTACCGTCAGGGATGAACAGTGGCGCGGATGCGCTGTTAACCACATGATCGGCCGCGATGAAGTCACAGCTGATCATGTATGGCAACACCCCCAAAGTGCACGGCGCGTGTGAGCGATCGCGCCGCGTGTGCCCGTCGGTGGCAGCGTGTTCCCGGGAACACTGCTCGTCACCGACAATGGTACACAGCCATTTGTCAGGGCTGTGTACCACGTGATCAGCTCTGATCACTAGTGTAAACAAAGAGCTGTAACTAACTGTTACCAGCTCTTCTCCCCTCACACATTGTTTCCAGTGTGAGGAGAGAAGAGCTAGAAGCAGTGAGTTACAGTTCTGTGTTACTGTAGTGTCTGCACAAACACCACATCTGTCCCTTTGCCCCCCCCCCCCCAATTGTCACCAGTCACCCAACAGTCACCCATAAAGTGCACCTGTCACATAAATAGATTGCCATCAGCGGTGCAACCGTCACCCACCAGTGACCATACCCTGTCACCGTCACCCACCAGTGACCTGCCCTGTCACCCGTCACCCACCAGTGACCTGCCCTGTCACCCGTTTATGAAGAAAAAATACTAATTTGCTAAATTTTATGACAGAAACAAAGAAAAATTCAATTTTTTCACAAAATCTACCGTCTTTTTTTATTTATAGCGCAAAAAATAAAAAACCCACGAGTGATTAAATACCACCAAAAGAAAGCTCTATTTGTGTAAAAAAAAAGGACGCAATTTTTATTTGGGAACAGTGTTGCATGACTGAGTAATTGTCATTCAAAGTGTGAGAGCACCGAAAGTTGAAAATTGGTCTGGGTAAGAAGGGGGTTTAAGTGCACTGTATTGAAGTGGTTAAGGACCTGTGCTACCAGGTTTTGGATTAGCTGCCAGTATTGCATTGTCACGGGGCATGACCATAGAATATGCAACAGCGTACCCATTCCCCCACATTGCCTCCAGCACCTGGGGGATATACCCTTGCCGATCCTGGACAATCTGAAAGGGGTGAGATACCATCTCAATAAGATTTTTTGGAATAGTTCCCAAAAATTAACACATTTGGTGGAGGAGTATGTTACCCTCAGGGCCGTCTGCCATTAGTCAACTGAATATATTGTATCTAATTCGCTCTCCCAGGCTTGCATATCAGAAGATTTGGTGAATGTCAATTTATCCTGTAGGTAAGAATAGAACACTGTAATGCCTTTGACATTTGTACATTTCATTGAGTAATATTGAGCTATATGCCACGGGAGGAGAGTATATAGGTCAGTCTGTCGTTTCAGTAGGTGTGAAATTTGCACATACCGAAAGCATTCAGTCATGGGTATAGAGTACTCCAGTTGGAGAGCTCTAAATGTTTTGAGTGCAGGTCCCATATACAAGTCCTCTATATCTAGTATTCCACCCGAACTCCAGCCCGCCACAGAGATATCAGGGATAAGACAGGATAGGGCAGTCAGCGGGAATCTCATTGGGATGAGTCTATACTGTGGGGAAACTTACGAAGTCAGTATTCGCCATGCATCAGTAGAATGCTCATGGAAGAACGACGAACAACGGTACACTAAATTATCCGTAGACAACACTTTAAAAGCCTTTACAGGTTACTAGTTTAGAGTTACACAGGAGGTCTGGTGCGAACATTATTCCTCTCACTATAACATTTGTGGCGATACCTCTCATGTGTGAAGGTAATATGTGTGTGTGTGTGACCTACGTATGCGTTTGTCTTAGTGCATGAGCATGGGGGGGGGGGCAGGGGTGCTTTAACCACATCTCGACGGCCGTACGATTATATGCGGCCGCCGGGTGCTGCTGAATCTCTGACTGGACGCATATATGCGTCCATCGCTCTTCCTGGCCACTAGTAGAGGGCCCGCTGCATTTCTGAGATACTGATGCACGTGCCTGGCGGCCGCGATGTCCGCCAGGCACTCGCAATCGGCGGTTACAGGGACAAGGCATGGATCTCTGTGTGTAAACACAGAGATCCATGTCCTGTCAGGGGAGAGAGGAGACCGATCTGTGTCTCTTGTACATAGGGACACAGCATCGGTCACCTCCCCCAGTCACCCCCTCCCCCCACAGTTAGAACACACCCAGGACACACATTTAACCCCTTCCATGCCCTCCTAGTGTTAACCCCTTCACTGCCAGTCACATTTATACAGTAATCGGTGCATTTTTATAGCACTGATCGCTGTATTAATGTGAATGGTCCCAAAAATGTGTCAAAAGTGTCCGATGTGTCCGCCATAACGTCGCAGTCCCAATACAAATCGCAGATCGCCGCCATTACTAGTAAAAAAATTAATAATAAAAATTAATAATAATTCTGTCCCCTATTTTGTAAGCGCTATAACTTTTGCGCAAACCAGACGCTTACAGCCTAAACTGAGAAAAAAAAATGTTTTTTTTTGTTTTTAAATGGCCTATTTATTATAGTAACAAGTAAAACATATTTTTTTTCAAAATTGTCGCTCTTTTTTTGTTTATAGCGCAAAAAAATAAAACCGCAGAGATGATCAAATACCACCAAAAGAAAGCTCTATTTGTGGGGAAAAAAGGACGCCAATTTTGTTTTGGAGCCACGTCGCACGACCGCGCAATTGTCAGTTAAAGCGACGCAGTGCCAGAAGCTGAAATTTCACCTGGTCAGGTAGGGCCCAGTAAGGAAGTGGTTAAAAATATTTCTATTTGAATAATTTTAATTTATTTAAAAAAAAAGTGCACTTCCTAATTTTTTTGCTCATGTTTATGGCTATCATAACAGATGAAAATTTTCCCTTGTGATAGCCAGAACAGTGACAGGTCATCCTTATGGAGAGATCTGCGGATGTTCCGATCCTCAGTCATCTATATGTTCAGCTGGCAGAACGACTGGCTTCAGTCCCGGGTTCCCCGGGTGGGACAGGAGAATCCGGTAAGACTGCGGCGGAGGGGGAGGGGTTTGCCTCGTCCATTGCCTGTAAAATTGACCCAGCGGCTAATTCGCTATCACTAAAGTAACACTTTTACATTAAAGAGCATTGCTGGCTAAAAAAAAAAATGATACCGGGATGATTCCTGTAGCTGTAGGCATCATTCCGGTATAGCTACCTCAATCTGGTGATGTATGGGTACATGGCGGAGGCTGATGTCATTGAATTATCTCCTATTCTCAGGTTTACCTATGAGACAGCCACCTGTCACACTTGAAATTTGTTAAAAATTAGACACTTACCTTTGTCATTCAAGTTTAAAATTGTGATACCGTAGAAAGGGTTACATGACAGAATTGCTGAAATCTCTGCCATTGTCATTACAGGCATGGACTCACCCATTTCTCACCGGACACGAGCAGCTCTTCGGCAGCAGCGTGAGAACGCCAGGGCCCATTGTAGCCGATCTCCAAGGGACCAGCCTGCACCAGCCAGACCACCGGCCAGGGAGTATCAAGCGGTGCCCACCTATTCCATCTGTTTGAGTGAAATGGATGTGAGAGAGAACAATACAACTCTACTCTGCTCCCACCTATTTCACTCCACCTGCATCGGAACATGGAGGACTCAAACTAATACATGCCCTATTTGCAGAGCTTTAATTGATTATGTTCCCTTGCAGATTGGAAACAGAAGGGTGCCCCGGAGGATCCAGGTGTGGGAGGTGCCCATCCTTTCTCCAGCAGATTTCATCAACCTTCAGGTTGTATTTGAAATGGATGAATTTGGTCATTACCGTGCTGCCTTTTATCTGTAACATCTTTATGTTATGTTTCGGGTGTTCAGCAGAATAGTGAAGAGTGTTGTTAAAAAAAACAACAAAATAAAACAAAAAAAAAATGTTATTGTTATGTATAAAATGTATATATATATATATATCTTTATATATGTACTGTAGATTAGTTCAGGGTGATGCAGTTAAGCGCAGGGTGGAGCGGATTAGAGCAGAATGGAGTGAAATAGGGCAAGGTGGAGTGGATAGGGCAGTGGTGTACAAAGTGGGGGGCGGAGGGGGCGGACCACACCGGGGTGCCACACACTGGGGGGTGTCAGGCCGACGCCCCCCCATAACTGAAGCAGTGACAGCGCCGCGGACTCTTTTTTTTTTTTTCAAATAGTGTTTATTGGAAAGGTTTTGTAAAAAGACAAAACAAGGTCATAACAGAAAAGTAATACATAGAAGCATTACAAAAACACAATACACAACATTAAACCAAGGTAAGTATAGCAGCCAGATAATAATTCGTAACCATGAAGAACAAACAATGACAAGTGGAACACAACCGTATATAATAGAGTACATACGTTCGCCGAAGCAGTTATCATTAATACCTTGAAGCCTTGGTAAGAGAGTAAGTAGTATTGGGATGAGTAGAAGACGTAGAACGAGGGGGGGGGGGGAAGGGGGAAGAGAAAATAGGAGGGAAAACAGAGTAGGGGAAGGAACGAAAGAGGGGGGGGGGGGAATCTGATCTGAACTCACGTAGGTGTAGGTAATATATGGCAGTATAGGGCACACATAGTCATCATAAACATAACAAAACAGGGAGCTGAAACATATAATTCCGAAAGTAAAAGAGAAAAAAATAAACAATACGGACCCTAGGGCCCAGCCTTATACCACAAGGTCCAGATGGACCAGTCGGAGTCAAGTTTTGCTTTATTACCCCGTCTTTCCACCAAAAGGGACTCATGGGCATAGTTGGTTTGGACGATTTTTAGGACTTCTGAGACGTTAGGGGCTTTGTCCGTTTTCCAACGTTGAGGTATCAAAGACCTAGCAGCCAAAAGGATGTGGGTTACCACCCCTCTAAAGTTGGGCGGGAAGACCTCAATTCCTAAATGTAATATCGCTAGACTGGGGTTGGGCCGTGTCAACATACCAGTGATCCTGGAGATCTGTGAGAAAATTGAATTCCAGAAACTAGTGAGGTGTTTACAGGCCCAAAATACATGCAACAAATTCCCTATCATCCCGCAGCTCCTCCAGCAAAGAGGAGAGTTGTCAGTACTGAATTTAGCGAGCCTGTATGGTGTTAAGTACCACCTCAGAGCAATCTTTTGAGATAGCTCCCAGTGGTTAACACAGCTTGTGGCTTTGTATAGGGAACTGAAGGCCTTAAGCCACTGATCATCCGTAAAGAATTCACCTAAGTCACTTTCCCATTTCTGATAAGGGGGGGATTTTATAAAACGTAGCTTGTCCTGAAAAAGGTTATAGAAGAGAGCAATTCCTTTACAGGTGACGGGGGTATCAGTGTAGAAACGCCATATGTCCTTAGGAAGAAATATTTGATGGTTTTTAATAGACCGTATAAAGTGGGCAATACGAGTGTAAGTGAACTGGTCAGAAGATGGTAAGGAAAACTTAGATTGTAAGATTTTGAAGGGGAGGAGTACGTCATTGTGAAACAAGTCTGAAACCAGTGTAATTCCTTTAGTTTGCCAGCTGAGAAGGGACAAGTTAGGGATGCCCTGGGTTAGAGTGGTTATTGGTATGGGAATTTCAATAAGGGAAGATGGAGAAGCTGTTCTAGCATACAACTCCCTCCACACCTCAATAGAGGCTCGAAGGGAGAGAGGGAGAGTCTGAGTCGGAAAGTGCTTCCATACGTCTGCAAGGAGGAAATCAGTGAGGTTAGTGGTGGGGCATAAATCTTTCTCTATAACTTTCCAAATAGCAACAGAGTTCGGGTCTATCCAGGGTCTAAGTTGTGCCAGTATGGAGGCCCGGAAATAATCTCTAATATCGATCAGGCCCATGCCCCCAGCTAGTCTATGCTTAATTAGATACATTTTGGAACATATTGGTCTTTTCTGTCGCCAGATAAATTTAGAGAGCAGGGTATTGAGGGTTTTAAAATGTGCAGAAGGGACCGGAACTGGGAGAGTTCTGAAGATGTAAAGGATCTGCGGGAGTAGTAGCATTTTAAAGGCCGCCAAACGGCCAGAAAATGAAAGCTCAACATTGGCTGATCTGACAGACTCTTTGGAGAGCTTTTCGATCAACGGTAGGTAATTAGCGGGCACCAGGTGTTTAGGATCTGCTGAAATTTTGAATCCCAAATAGGTAATAGTTGAGGGGCTCCAGGCATAGGGGAACATCTCTTGGAGATGTCTCTTTAGAGAGGGGGGGATCCCAAGGTCTAAAATGGTAGATTTTGTAAAGTTCACTTTATAATAGGATAGCAAACTAAATTCTGATAAGGTATCGTGGGCAGTACGAAGAGAGATGGCGGGGGAAGTCAAAAACAGAATTATATTGTCTGCAAAAAGGTTTACCGTATGAGTTGTGTCTTGGATATGGAAGCCCCTAATGTCTGGGTGGGACCTTATCCTCTCAGCCAGGGGCTCTATAAGCAAATTAAAAATTGAGGGGGATAGGGGACAGCCCTGGCGGGTACCATTAGAGATTGAGAAGGTATCTGATAGAAGGCCGGAGGTATACACTTGAGCACAGGGGGACAAATAGAGAGCCAGAATGGCTGAGAGGATAGGTCCCCCAAATCCAAATCCCAGGAGAGTCTGACGCATATAGCCCCAATGTATCCTATCGAATGCCTTCTCCGCATCCAAAGATAGGAGCAGAGAAGGTGTTCGATGTTTCTTTGCGTGTTGGACTATCCCCAATACTCGTCTCGTGGCATCTGACGCCTGTCTTCCAATGGTGAAGCCAGACTGATCAGGGCCAATGAGGGACGGAAGGATGGGTAGCAGTCTATGGGCCAAGATTTTTGCGTATAACTTAACATCTGAATTGAGGAGAGATATCGGGCGGAAGTTAGCTGGGGTAACAGGGTCTTTACCTGGTTTGGGGATAGTAACCACATAGGCCTTCAACATCTCAGAGGGGAATGCAGCAGAGGACACGGCTCCTAGGAATACTTGTGTAAGAGTGGGAGTCAACATCTTGTGAAAACTTTGATAGTATTCGTTAGGGAGGCCGTCAGGCCCAGGGGACTTGCCTTTAGGAAGTCGCTGAATAAGTCGCTCGATCCCCGGCTTTGTGAAAGGTGCATTCAGAACGTCTAATTGGGAGGGAGAAAGTGATGGGAGTTTAATTTTCGTGAGAAAATCTTGGATGGATTGTTCTAATGGTTGAGGCGTGGTCGAGTCATGTTTCAGGTTGTACAGATTTGAGTAGTAATGCGCAAAGGAGTCGGCAATCTCCTTGGGGTTGACGATTTTATGGTTATCCACTGAGTGGAGCAGATATGGAATTCTAGATTTGATTCTCGCAGCTTTAAGTCTACGGGCAAGCAATTTGCCAGCCCGATTTCCAGAGGAGTAGTGGGCTAATTTCAAATGTCGGAGATGTTTATCATAGTTTTCTATAAGAAGTATTTGGAGATCGAAACAACATTCAGCGAGCTCTTGGGCTAACAAGGCAGTAGGGGCAGATTTATTTTGGGATTCTAGGCTTTTGATTTTATCAAGAAGACGAGTGAGCCGTTGTGTCCTCTGCCTCCTCTCCCTCACTCAAATCTGTAAAATTATACCCCGGACAAACGCCTTATGGGCGCACCATAGAGTAGTAGGGTCTGATACAGAGCCCTCATTCTCCGCAAAAAACAAAGATAAAGCATCACTAATAGCAGTAACATGAGCAGGCATTTGAAAAATCTTAGAGTTATAGCTCTCCACACAGTAGGAGGTTTAGTAGTATGGCCTCCCAAAATAGTAAGCGAAACAGGTGCGTGGTCTGACCACGAAATGGTATGAATGGTTGAGGAAGAAACAGACTGCAGCAATAACTTATCTACAAAAATAAAGTCAATCCTTGAATAGGAATTGTGTCTGGAGGAATGGTACGTATAGTCACGCTCAGTGGCATGGTAGCACCTCCAGGCGTCAAACAGTTCCTCAGAATTGAGCAAATGTTGGAGTTGCGGTGGAGGACGTCTAGTGGTAGTAGAGGAATCCAGGGAGTGGTCAACAGTTAAGTTGTGGTCACCACATACAATTAAGGAGCCTTGGCGGAGCGAAGCTACTTTAGAGTAGAGGCGGTTCAGGAAACGTAGCTGATGGGAATTGGGGGCGTAGAGGTTGACAATGGTGAAAAGTCTGTTATTCAATTCCCCAATAAAAATAATGTACCTCCCCTCAGGGTCCGAGTGAACCTGCAGCATCTTGAGGGCAACAGAGTCTCTGATAGCTATTAGGACTCCTTTACGCTTAGCAGCGGCAGATGCTACAAAAATGTGTGGGAAGCAACTATGTTGGAACTTAGGAGGGGCATCCACCGAAAAGTGTGTCTCTTGCAGACACAGAACATCTGCTCTTAAAGAGATAGCTTCTCTCCAAACTAAAGCCCTCTTAGCGGGATGGTTGAGACCGTTTACATTAAACAAAACTATCTTGAGAGCCATGTTCAAAACAGTAGGATAGATGTTGAATGTACCTTAACTGCATGGAGAGGGCCAGAGACCTCAGCAACTTCACGACAATCATCCGATCTTTACGAGGCGGGCGGGTCGGCGTAGTCCACAGGCGAGTCAGATCAGGGGGGTAACCGAACAGAAGGGTGCATGAGGAAAACAAAAAAGTCAGTACATTGAGAAGAAAAGCAAAAAAAGTAAAAAAAAGGAAAGAACACAAGAAAAAAAAGTTTTTCAAAATCAAGCAACCAGGGGCAGCATTGCTGCCAAGAATCATGGAGGGTAACTCAAACTTGGAGTGGTGGCTCCAGACCACCAAGGAACATGTAAGATATGTAGCCAGCAGAAAAATAGAAAAACAGTTAGGACGTATGTTTCTTGCCAGACTTCTTCCTCGTCACTGTCTGCCACTCATGCTGTTGCCCCATTCGTATAGGAGGAGAGGGCAGGGACCCTGCATCTTGATTGTCAGGGAGGATATCTAGTGACCTGAGAAGGGTGATACCTGTTTCCAGGTCTGAGGCTACAGTGTCCTTCCCAGCGTGGGTGACAGTGATTTTGACTGGATAACCCCAGCGATAGGGAATGCCATGGTTGCGAAGTGCTTTAGTAACCGGAAGCAGCGACTTACGTTTCTGCATGGTGAACTGTGAGAGATCAGCAAACAGTTGGACCTGGATGCCTTCTCATCGTCCGAGGCCGAGGCTGAGGATGAGAAGGCATCCGTGATCGGCTGAACACTAAACAGAGGCTCTGCTGGGAAAATTAGTGTTCCGCCTATCACAGAACAGCCTGAGGAGGAGGCGCGGCTTTCGAATAATGGAGCATCCTCGCCGCCGCCGACATCTGACATCCTCGCCGCCGACGACATCTGACATCCTCGCCGCCGCCGCCGACATCTGACATGTGGAGAACAGGAGAAGGTAGGGAGATCGTCTTCGAGGCATTTTACAAGCACAGTGAGGCATGTATAATGGCACAGGGGCTCACTGTGCCATCATACATGCCTCACTCACTGTACCTGTAACATGCCTCATGCCTCACTGTGCCTGTAACATGCCTCATGCCTCACTGTGCCTGTAACATGCCTCATGCCTTACTGTGCCTGTAACATGCCTGATGGTCATGCCTCACTGTGCCTGTAACATGCCTCATGGTCATGCCTCACTGTGCCTGTAACATGCCTCACTGTGCCTGTAACATGCCTCACTGTGCCTGTAACATGCCTCATGGTCATGCCTCACTGTGCCTGTAACATGCCTAATGCCTCACTGTGCCTGTAACATGCCTCACTGTGCCTGTAACATGCCTCACATGCCTCACTGTGCCTGTAACATGACTCACTGTGCCTGTAACATGCCTCACTGTGCCTGTAACATGCCTCACATGCCTCACTGTGCCTGTAACATGCCTCACTGTGCCTGTAACATGCCTCCAATGCCTCACTGTGCCTGTAACATGCCTCATGCCTCAAAAAAGTCAGTTACTTTGCTGAGTAACTAATTACTTTGCCAATGTAGCTACTGAGTCACTAACTCAATTACTTTTTCAGACAAGTAATTTGTAACTGTAATTAATTACTTTTTTAGTTTCAATAGTTTTTATTAGTTTTGACAGTTTTAAACATAAGTGACATGAACAAAAAATACAAAGAAACATATCAGTGAGTTGGATCACAGGGTGAGGAGGCATCTTATCCATACAGTACTAAGATGGTGTAAATAACAGATGAGATTAAATTGGATAACCGTAACCCATCACGCCAGAAGGGACATTTTCCATGTAGAACCGAGGCAATAGTGTATCACCAAACTCAACATGACTAAAATGAGTTAATACAACTGAAATAACAAAAACAAGAAAAACAATTAAAAACAAAAACAAACGGAATAGCAGCAGTCAATCACCCTTAGCAGTGGGCAGTATATCTGCATTGTGTCAGGCAAGAACTAACTCATGGGGGGCCAGGTCAGGGTTGAACCTTATACCATTCGTTCCAAGGTTCCCAGAATTTATTAATCTCTGTAAAATTGCCTACCCTGGAGGCAAATAGTTGATCATATGAGCCATGGGTATTGATTATTTGGATAACTTCAGACAGTGTAGGTCGAGGAGTGGTCTTCCAATGTCTGACCAAGGCTAGCCTAGCAGCTAGAAGGATGTGGGATAAAAGCGTCCTCGAATGATAAGGGATCTAATCTATACCCAAGGAAAGCAGCGCCAGCCCCGTGGACAGGGTCAGATTGAGTTTAACCACTTGTCCACCGCCCACCGTCAAATGACAGCGGGCGGAGGACTCCAATATCCTGACTGCACGTCATATGACGTGCAGTCATTTGAATAGGGAATGCGCGCGATCGCGTGCGCGCATCCCTATACTGTCGGTAGCGGCGTGTGACGGAGACACCGCTCGTTACCGTCAGGGATGGACAGTGTTGTTAACGCTGTTAACCACATGATCGGCCGCGATGAAGTCACAGCTGATCATGTATGGCAACACCCCCAAAGTGCACGGCGCGTGTGAGCGATCGCGCCGCGTGTGCCCGTCGGTGGCAGCGTGTTCCCGGGAACACTGCTCGTCACCGACAATGGTACACAGCCATTTGTCAGGGCTGTGTACCACGTGATCATCTCTGATCACCAGTGTAAACAAAGAGCTGTAACTAACTGTTACCAGCTCTTCTCCCCTCACACATTGTTTCCAGTGTGAGGAGAGAAGAGCTAGAAGCAGTGAGTTACAGTTCTGTGTTACTGTAGTGTCTGCACAAACACCACATCTGTCCCTTTGCCCCCCCCCCCCCCCAATTGTCACCAGTCACCCAACAGTCACCCATAAAGTGCACCTGTCACATAAATAGATTGCCATCAGCGGTGCAACCGTCACCCACCAGTGACCATACCCTGTCACCGTCACCCACCAGTGACCTGCCCTGTCACCCGTCACCCACCAGTGACCTGCCCTGTCACCCGTTTATGAAGAAAAAATACTAATTTGCTAAATTTTATGACAGAAACAAAGAAAAATTCAATTTTTTCACAAAATCTACCGTCTTTTTTTATTTATAGCGCAAAAAATAAAAAACCCACGAGTGATTAAATACCACCAAAAGAAAGCTCTATTTGTGTAAAAAAAAGGACGCAATTTTTATTTGGGAACAGTGTTGCATGACTGAGTAATTGTCATTCAAAGTGTGAGAGCACCGAAAGCTGAAAATTGGTCTGGGTAAGAAGGGGGTTTAAGTGCACTGTATTGAAGTGGTTAAGGACCTGTGCTACCAGGTTTTGGATTAGCTGCCAGTATTGCATTGTCACGGGGCATGACCATAGAATATGCAACAGCGTACCCATTCCCCCACATTGCCTCCAGCACCTGGGGGATATACCCTTGCCGATCCTGGACAATCTGAAAGGGGTGAGATACCATCTCAATAAGATTTTTTGGAATAGTTCCCAAAAATTAACACATTTGGTGGAGGAGTATGTTACCCTCAGGGCCGCCTGCCATTAGTCAACTGAATATATTGTATCTAATTCGCTCTCCCAGGCTTGCATATCAGAAGATTTGGTGAATGTCAATTTATCCTGTAGGTAAGAATAGAACACTGTAATGCCTTTGACATTTGTACATTTCGTTGAGTAATATTGAGCTATATGCCACGGGAGGAGAGTATATAGGTCAGTCTGTCGTTTCAGTAGGTGTGAAATTTGCACATACCGAAAGCATTCAGTCATGGGTATAGAGTACTCCAGTTGGAGAGCTCTAAATGTTTTGAGTGCAGGTCCCATATACAAGTCCTCTATATCTAGTATTCCACCCGAACTCCAGCCCGCCACAGAGATATCAGGGATAAGACAGGATAGGGCAGTCAGCGGGAATCTCATTGGGATGAGTCTATACTGTGGGGAAACTTGCGAAGTCAGTATTCGCCATGCATCAGTAGATGCTCTTATAGTCGGTCCAATGCCCGGGGATGGGTCTGGACGGAGGTCGCTCGTCATGAGATAGTCATAAAGATTCCGGACCGGGATCTGCTGTTGTTCAAGAGGGGCCCACAGGGATGGAGCGGAGTTAGGAAACCAGCCCTTCAGCTGGGCCAAGATCGAGGCTGTATAGTAATCTTGATGTGGGTGTGGCCTATACCTCCTGCCCTTTTATGCTTGATAATTTTGCGGAATGCGCATCACGCCCGTTTACCCCCCCAAAGAAATTTATTGAGAGTAGATTGCGCTGAGAGGAAGAAGGAGGGTGGGACCGGGATGGGCAGAGTCCTAAAGACATATAGTAGCTGTGGGAGGACCTGCATTTTGAAGGCGGCCAGTATCCCCGACCAGGATAGTTTGAATTTTGCCAGTGCCTCTAATTTAGTATGTAACAATTGCAAAAACGGGGTGTAGTTTTCCCTTACTAACTCAGAGGGTGAAAATGTGAGAGTTATACTTAGGTATGATATACCTTTCTCCTTCCATGTAAAGGGAAACTTCGAGCTAAGGGCATGCCTAGTTCGGGCAGGAATACCCAACCCTAAAATATGCGATTTGGTTTCATTGACCTTATAATATGACACTGTCATAAATAATTGCAATACCTGGTTGAGCCGAAGCCAGAGAGGACTCGACATCGGTGAGCATCAAAATGATGTCATCCGCAAAGAGGCTTATGGTATGTTGTACTCCTCCAACCATGAAGCCACTTATTTGGGGGTGAGAACATATACAAGTTGCCAGGGGTTCCATAAGGAGATTAAATATAAGAGGGGGCAATGGGCACCCTTGGCGGGTTCCATTCTAAATATTGAATGCCTTGGAGAGCGTCCCCGATATATACACCTGGGCCGAGGGAGTCATGTAAAGTGCCATAATAGCCGAGTATATTCTGCTCTCGAACCCAAATTTGGAAAGCACTTTGGCCAAGTAATCCCAGTGGACTCTATCAAACGCCTTTTCTGCGTCCAAAGCAAGGAGCAGAGAAGGCGTCTTTGTTCGATTGGCCAGGTGTACAATATTAATTAGACGCCTAGTGGCATCAGATGTCTGTCGGCCTTTTGTGAACAATGATTGGTCCAGGTGTATCAATGACGGCAATAGATCCAGCAATCTATTGGTGAGGAGCTTGGCATATAACTTCAAATCGTTATTGAGCAATGAAATAGGCCTAAAATTCTGAGGTATGTCAGGGTTCTTCCCAGGCCTCGGCAACGCCACAATCATAGCCCTGAGCATCTCAGATGGAAACGAGGACGAGGAGGCAGCTTGATTAAAAATACCTGCTAAATATGGGACTAGTTCCAGTTTAAATACCTTATAATACTCTCCGGTGAAGCCATCAGGCCCAGGGGCTTTGTTGTTAGGAAGGGAATCTATGGCTTTGGCGATTTCAGTTTCCTAAAAGGGAGAATTTAAATCTTCCACTTGGTCAGATGATATTTGGGAGAGTTCAATTTTGTTCAGAAAGTCTGAGATAATGGGTCCCGTGGGTTGGATTATGGAAGGGTCATCTTTTAAATTGTAGAGTGAGCTGTAATAGCAACTGAACGTGTCAGCTATTGCTTATGGGTGGAACAATTTATCTCGGGTGAAGGGGTGACGAACAAAGGGGATGTTGGTCTTATGTCTCAACCCTCTGAGGCAGTTGGCCAAGAGTTTCCCCGCCCTGTTGCCACTTACATAGTATGTCATTTTAAGGCGCTTGGAAGATTTTTCAAAGTTGTCGAGGAGAATCAAGCGGAGCTCGCTCCTAAGTTGTGTTAATTGACTAGAGACTAGCAGGGAAGCATTTTGCTTATTCTGGGATTCTAGAGTGTGTATATTAGAAATGAGAGATTGTATCTGCTGCCCCCTCATCCTCTTAGCCCTCGCACCCATCTTAATCAAAACCCCTCTCATAAATGTCTTATGGGAATTCCATAATACCATAGGGTCCGATACAGAGCCGACATTACAAGAGAAAAATCGGTTAGTTCCTTCTGCAAGTTTTTTTTGGAGTGGTCAGCTTGAAACAATCTCGGGCTGGAACGCCAGACTAATGTAGTATCCACGCCCAGCGAATCAGAAACCGAGAGTGTCACAGAGGCATGATCCGACCATGTGATAACATTAATTTTAGGCAATAACCATTTGTCCGTAAGAAAAATATCTAATCTCGTGTAAACGCCATGACTCGTTGAGAAGAAAAAATAGTCCCTCTCAGTGCTGTGGAGACATCTCCAAGCGTCATAGAGATCCTGTGAGTGTAGTGTTGATTGCAGAGAATGATGGTGTCTACGTGAGCACGACGTGGAGTCCATCTGAGGATCAGGGGGAGGTTGAAGTCTCCACATAGGAGAAGAAAACCCTTTTGTATCGGTCTAACACTTCTGAGGACTTGTTTCAAAAAGTGTATTTGGTGGTCATTGGGCGCATAAACATTAACCACTGTGTAAGTGGCAGAGTTAATGTCGCACACAAGGATGTGGTAGCGTCCCTGGGGGTCAGCAATTTCATTGTGCAATTTGAACGCAACAGAGTCCCTAATTGCTGTCATCACCCCTCATTTTTTAGGCGAGGCACTGGCTTTAAAGATGTGTAGATATTTTGGATGAGTGCATTTAGGTGTTTTGTCGCCCTGAAAGTGGGTCTCTTGGGTGCAGAGGACATCACAATTAAATCGGATCGCCTCAGCCCACAACAATTTTCTTTTGGCTGGGTGGTTGAGGCCTTTAGCGTTAATAGTCAAGAAAGTGATAGTCATCCTGGGACAGCGATCTGAGTTGATAAGCAGTAAGAAAAATAAGTAACACTTACATCAGGTGGCTTAGTATACCATACCGGTGAGCCAAGAAGAGTCACCATCACGGTCAGACGAACACGCTTGAGTCCATTCAATAGATCTTCAGTGGATAGGAGGATGCTTATGAGACCAACTGCAGAGTGGGGTGCTAGACTGCAACGTAAACAATGAGAAACAAACAAAAATAAAAAAAACACAAAAATAGAGAAAAAGAATCCAAAACAGGTAAACATAGGTGACTGTGACCTGAGTGCAGCTTATGGCTGCAAGTAACCAAAAGGGTGTAAGGCAAGTTCAGCAGGGTGCCTCCAGAACAGGGCAACCAGGAATAGTAAAACAATATCAGCAGCCCAAGCTTCTTTAGCGGTGTGAGCGAGCATTCTTGGAGTTGACCACATTCCAATCACCTACAACGCGATCTGGATTGCGGCTGTTAGACCCACCGGGGAGATCATCTGGGATGATATTCCATGTCTTGAGCAAGTCTAGGCCTTTAGCCAGGGAATCCACGGTATGTTCTTTTCCATCATTGGTGATAATGAGCTTGGTTGGAAATCCCCATTTATAGACTAAGGGCCAGATTCAGGTAGATGGGCGCTTCTTTACTTTGGAGTAACATTTCTCATTTACGTTACTCCGCCGACACTTTCGGCGCAAGTACTGTAATTCACATAGCACTTGCTCCTAAACTTGCGCCGGAGTAACGAAAATGCGCTGGCGTAACCCGACGCAAGTGGAAGTGGGTGTGATCATATGTAAATGATGGGCGGAGCCCAGCGCAGAGGCTTACGTTCAGCGCATCATCCACGGAGCATGCGCAGTAAGTGAGGCTTCACTCGGCCCCCTGTGTGCATGCTCACAACTTCCGTCGGCACCACTTCACGGGAAACGCCAGCGCAATGTGTTCCGTTGTGCGTATAAAAGCGCCAGCGGAAGCGCCATTCCGGCGCAAAAGTATTTCCGTTTCCCCCCACCCCAGGGAATTTACTTTTGCTCTGTTATGGCTGCTCCCGCTACCACCAAAGAGAGGAGGAACCTCAATTTTAATGCCCAGGAGGTCTCTGTGGTCATCTCTGCTATGGAGACTTACAATGATTTCCTGCATGGGAAGAAAAGTAGGAAGACCAGCAGGGAGAGGAAGCAGGCCATCCTGGACACCATTGCTGGCAGGGTGAATGTGTTGGGGTACTCCACCCGGACTGCTGGTGATATCCAGAAAAAGATAAATGACCTGCGGCGCAAGGTCCGTGGCAAGGTGGCCACCATTCGGAGCCATGAGCGGGGCACATGTGGTGGACCCCCATGTCCGGTCAGCCTGACCACAGAGGAGGAGGTGGTCGCCCGCTGCCTGGAGAGGGAGCAATTGGAGGGGGTACCAGGCTATGATTCTGTGGAGGAAGGCTCCAGGACAGGTAAGTGTTTTTTATCCCCTATTTGGTGTGTTGCATGTGGGGGGGGAGGGTACATGTGCCAAGCCTGTGGGACCACCAACATGTGTCTGCTTTGTGTCATCCACAGATGACGGAGCTGGGCCATCATCTGTTGCCGGCCATTCCACCCCAACCCCCCAACGGGATCATGAGGACGAGCCCCTGGGTGCTGAAGACACCGAGGTGGAGGAGAGTGCCCACACCACTTCTGTGGAAATGGTTGAGGAGGAGCCTGTTCCTCAGCAGGAGTTTTTTTTGGTGTTATCTGAGTCCTCCCCTTCTGCAGGTCCCTCTGTCATCCCCTCACCCATCCTCGGTAGCCCCTCAAGGGCGACTCCATCCCCACAGGGACAACCTTCTCCTGGCCCCAGGAAGGCCACCCGTAAGACCAGGAGGGTGTCTGATCTGGTCCAGGACCAGGTGGCGATGGACCATGCCCAGCAAACACAACAGATGGGGGAGATTGCTGGGCACTTGGACCGGCTCGCTGACAGTCTGTGCTCCGTATCGCAGCTGCCCAGTGGTTTGCAGGACGTTGTCACCAGCCTGGGGGAGGTGCAGGCTGATGTACGGCACCTCACAGCAGCCGTCCACGCCAACACAGCTGCCATCCGGGAAGAGGGGAGGCAGCGGCAGCGTGCCCAGCGGCATAATATCACCCGCCAGATGAGAATGCAGGCCCAGACCAATCATTTTCTGAGCCGGATTGCCGTGGCCTTGGAGGGCATGCAGCCAACAGCAGCCAGGAGTGGCCCACCCGGGGATCAGCCTCCTCCAGATGCCCCCCCCCACCCCCACCCACTCCCTCCAGGCAGCTGAGGAGCCCGAGAGTGCCCACAAGGAGGAGCCCCCGTCATCCCAGATGAGGGTTTTTTTTCTCTGGTTTTTATTTTTTATTTTTTCTGTTATTACTCAGGTTATGAGTTTATTTTTTCTGTTATTACTCAGGTTATGAGTTTATTTGTTCTGTTATTACTCAGGTTTTGAGTTTATATTTTATTTTTAACTGCACACGGTCAGGAGTGCAGGGGACAGTGTGAATGTGAGGGGGTGGCACTCCTGCCAGTAAGGGGTGTCACCCCCGGCCGTGGTGGTGAAGTTAACCCCACGGCTGTGTGAATGACGTGTGAAAGGTGTATGAATGGACAGCGACATCATTGGGGCCTTGACGCTGGCGTTGCTGCTCCCAAGTCCTACATGCTGGACTTGGGCTAATCCAATGCGATGTGGATGTGGTGTGTGTGATCTAGGGACATCAGTGGTGTGCATGCATGCATTATCTGTGTGATTAATGTTTTGGTTTAGTGTCCAAAGATGCCTACGGCGAGGACCCTCCTGACTGCTCTTCCATCAGCAGACTGGTTCTCCTCTGGCAGGTGGGGACTGTGTGGGTCGGGGGTCAGGTCATCACGCATGTCAATCTGCAGGCCTTTTCTCATGGCAAAGTTGTTCAGAATGCAACATGCACCGATGATCTGACACACAAAGTTAGGGGAATACAATAGGGTCCCCCCGGACTTATCCAGGCAGCGGAAACGGGACTTCAGGAGCCCAAATGTTTGCTCCACCACTGCACGGGTTTTGATGTGTGCTTCATTGTATCTTCTCTCTCCTCTGGTTTGGGGGTTCCGGAAAGGAGTCATTAGATGGGGTCCCAGTGCATATGCAGAGTCACCTGTAAGGGAAAAGACAGGAGGATGTTAGTCATGCATGTGCCCCTTGTGAGGTGTGCATCATGGGAGGGGATAGTCATGCCTGCCACCCATGTCACTCACCAACCAGCCAGCTGTCCCCATACATGTTCTGCTCGAATTATGCTGGGCTGGGACTCTGACGGTATATGAAGCTGTCATGGCTGGATACCGGGTGTTTGGCACGGACGTGCCATATGAGGCGCTGGGCATCGGCTATCACCTGTACGTTGATGGAGTGCCAATGCTTCCGATTGCGGTATATGTGCTCTGTGGCACTGGGGGGCTGGAGTGCCACATGTGTGCAATCAATGGCCCCCACAGTGTGTGGGAATCTGGCAATGCTGTAGAAATCTGTCATTGCCTTCAGCCGCAGCTCCTCAGTAGTGGGTCTGATGAACTGGTTGGACATGCATCTGAGGATTGCAGGGACAACCTGGTGCACACATCTGCTCATGGAGGATTGTGACATCCCAGCCACCACTCCACTTGTACGCTGGAATGATCCACTTGCAAGGAAATGAAGTGTTGCCAGTACCTTCACCAGTGGCTGCACTGCTTGTGAGCGGTGTGTCTTGCTGGTGATGTCACCCTGCAGGGTTGTGGTTAGTTCAAGTATTGCATCTGGGCTGAATCTGAAGAGGCGATACACCTCCTCATCCCCCATGCCAAAGAGGCTCATGCGCGTGCGGTATATCCTCTCACGTGCCCGCCTCCTCCGTACCGGGGGACCCAGTACTAGTGCTAGGACCGCGACTGCCCCTGGCATGTTGGCACACAGAGGTGTTGTCCTTGCACGTGTGGTTGTTCAGCTTGCTAGTTTCGTCGGTAACGCTGCTGCTGTAACTGCTCTCCTGCTGACCTGAGGCCGTCTGGAGTAAAGATAAAGCAGCTATTTGTAGAAATAACTTTGCGCCGGACGGACGAGATACGCGCGGCGCATGTAGCCAGCGTATGGTGCTAATCCGTTCGCGAATCGGGAAATATCCCTCATTTGCATATTTGCAGGGGAAATCAATAGGCGCCACTGATGCGCCAAGCGAAATTATGCGCTGACGAGACTCTGGCGTCGGAAAGTTAAGCCGATCGGAAAAAGCCAGTTTTCTGTCGCATCTAGTTTGGTGGGTACAGCCACATAGATACGACGGCGCATATTCACAGTTACGCGGCGCATATCGAAATACTCCAGTGCAACTCTACCTGAATCTGGCCCTAAGTTGTGGTTACGCATTGCCTTGGAAATGGTGTTGAGATTTCAACCTTTCTGCAACGTAAATTGAGATAAATCGGAGAAGAACTGCAGATCTTTGTACTGTGGGGGGATGAGATCCCTATTACGTACCTTGGACATTAGGCGTTCTTTTACGTGGAAAAAAAGAAGGCGTAGGATGATATCCCTCTGTGTTTTATCTGGAAGGTAGGAGGGTTTCGGTAGTCTGTGGATTCTGTCTATTGTTATTCCCATTTCAGTGAGGACAGGTAGGATTGAGGTAAAGATCTTGGAGACATAAACACGCAATTCTGATGAATGGATTCAGGAACCCCGGTCCTCTATGTCTGCAATTTTAGCCTTGACTGCCTCCATTTCTTCGTCCCTAGCGTCATGGGCATCCACAAGGCTGTTGATTGTGGTGGCAGATTCCCCCATCCTATTCTCGACATGGTCTACCCGCGATGTTACAGCCTGCAGTTCACTCCCAAATTTATGGACGCACACCATCATGTCGCTGTGAAGGGAGCTCCTCAGAGATAACAGCATATATTTAAGAGTGGTATCCAACACTGGTTGGTTGCTTGTGGGGAAACGGTCGATGGAGACCAGGAGCTCCCTGGTGTCGTCTCTAGATTCAAGGCCTGCATTCACCTCATGGGAAGATCCCTTATTATCCAACTTAAACCTGGCTTTCTCAGGGCTTCCAGATGCAGAGGAAGAGGAAGGAGATTGTCTATTGCTAGTTGGAGACATTCATTTAGAGGGTTTATCCTTCCTCTGCGGTAGATGAGGGATGCTGGCTGCAGAGGGCACAGGTGTGTCGGTGTCATCTTCCCTCTGCTTTAGGGCGAAGTATTCTGTTTTTGCGGCTTTTGAAGCCCCTTTTGTTTTTTGGTCATGTTTGCAGGAATCAGCGAAGGGCAGTTATAAAGGCAGGCTGTCTCAATCTCCTCAGAGTGGGATGCTATGTGCTAATTATTCCCTGTGGGGCCTGGAGCACTGTTTTTATGCTGCCATCTCGGAGCTAAGCAGGCCTAGCTTCCGGTAGATCAGGTCAATAGTGGTGCAAAGAGCAGGCCATCTCCACCCCCTCCAATCATAGAGCAAAAAGCTCCACTTCAGCCTCCCTCTGGGGTGCAGTGCTGTTAGGTCTGGGTTTTCGGTCAGTGAGGCAGGATCTGGCTTGGTTTGCAGAAGGACTGCAGGCCTCGGGTGTACCAAGATGGCCTCTTTGAGTCTGCTATACAGCAGGTGTACAGATAGTGCAGTTCCAGATACTGGTCGCAGGGATAGGAGGGAGGGTGGGTGCTAGTGGGCGTCTGTAATGCCGAAGGAGGCTCGGCCGAGGTGCGCTTCCGCGGGGTACAGCGCTAGGAAAGTCCAGGGATTCACGGGCCTAACTAGGCCGCATCAGATCGCGGCCACGGCGGACGATTCCGGGACCCGGCGTGGCCGTCAGACAGCACCGGGTAGGTGATAAGGAGGGGGTAAGGGCTGGATGTGGTCCCCTACCTCCAGAAGCTGTGGGATCCGGCTCCCCCAGCGGGCCTCGAGCAGGCAATATGGCGGCGACCTCGCGGGTTGGTGCTGGGATATCTCCGGCGCCGACCGGTCAAATTTCTCCAGAGCACTGGCACCAGACTCCGCAGGGAACAGGGCCAAGGATGATGTAGGTTTTAGGGCTCAGAAGGGCGAAGAAACACCCCGATGGCTGCGGATTACAATAGTGGTACTCGGAGCTCCTCTCTGAGATGTCCGCCGCTGGCCACGCCCCCATTAATTACTTTTTTAAAGGACGATGAGCAACACTGACACGGGACAGAAACCGCATTGCTCAAAATATGGGGCGACGCTCTCGAGGTCGCAGACGAAGGAGAATCTTGTCTTCTGGTTCTGTTGGACCTAAGCGCAGCTTTCGACACGGTAGACCAAGGTCGTGGTGGGAACAATTGTTAACTCCAGATTGGACTATGCAAATGCTCTTTACCTCAGACTCCCGAAGTACCAAATCGCTCGTCTGCAAGTCGTTCAGAACACGGCCGCCAGACTTGTGACGGGGAAAAAACCCTGGGAATCTATCTCACCTTCACTGAGAGCCCTTCACTGGCTTCCAGTAAAAGACAGAATTGCTTTTAAAGCACTCTGTCTAACACATAGATGTATCCATAGGAATGCTCCCCATTATTTATGCGAAAAAATAAAAGCTCACAATCCCAATCGCGTGTTGCGATCCACCAATCAAAACCTGCTCCAGATTCCAAAAGCCAACTACAAGTCCAAAGGAGAAAGAAGATTCACGATCCAAAGTCCCAAACTATGGAACGATTTACCAACCAGAATTCGGTTGGAGGAGAATCACTTAGCATTCATAAGAAAGATCAAAACGCATCTCTTTTGATATCAAAGGGGACAGGAACAACAAGCGCCCAGAGGCGATTTAGTTTGCATGTGCCACGCTATATAAGTTTCTCATTCATTCATGTATAGTGTGTGTGTATATACTGTATAGTGTATGTGTATATATACTGTGTATGTATAGTGTGTGTGTGTATATACACTGTATACTGTGTGTATACTGTGTGTATATAATGTATAGTGTGGGGGGCGTGGCTAGGCACACGGTGAAGATGGCAGCTCACTGAGACGGCTCTCCGGCACACACGGCCCGTTAGCAGCCTATACCCGACCGAGAGCTCCCAGATGCCTGGCAAGAAGTCTTGTTCCACTCCCTTATCCCGCACACGGAGGAGCTCGGTGCCTTCATCGGCTAAAAACATTGCAGAGCTCTTCAAGCCAAAATCAGCGGGACGCGGTGCTGCAGCTAAGATGGCGCCAATCTACCATGAGGAGGAATACAGCGATGACTCTCAGTCTGTTCCGGAAGGTCCGGCGAGGGGTAAGTCTATCCCTGATTGCCCGCTGACCCTCGCAGATATGTCTGTGATAGCGGCAGACAATAAGGCTACCTTCTCGGCCGCCCTCACGGACTTAAAGACGAGCATGGTCGTGCTCAATGAGAAGATGGCGGCCATGGAATCGGCAGGGAAACGCAGGGACAGAGCGATCCACAAGATAGAGAGGGTCACTATGGTTCATGCTCAACACCTAATAGACATGAATCGTCACATTGAGGACCTCGACAACAGAGGTCGGAGGTGCAATATACATGTTCGGGGCATTCTGGAATCCGTGGATACAGACCAAATTGCTATCACGCTGAGGAGTGTCTTCAACAGCCTGTTTGAATGGCAGGATGATGCTGAGATTAATTCTGTGAGGGCACATAGAGCATTGCGGCCTAGGAGACCTGATACAGCACCCCCGAGAAACATATGTTGTCTAGAGAGCTATATGCTCAAAGAGGACAATGGGCCAGATTCAGCAAGACTTGCGCTGGAGTATATCGATATGCGCCACGTAACTGTCAAGATGCGCCATAGTATCTATGCGCCCGTACCCACCAAACTAGATGCGACAGAAAACGGGCTTTTTCCGATCGGCTTAACTTTCTCTCGCCAGAGTATCGTGAGCGCATATTTTCGCTTGTCGCATCCGTCGTGCCTATTGATTTCCCATGCAAATATGCAAATGAGGGAGATTTCCCGATTCGCGAACGGATTAGCACCATACGCTGGCTTCATGCGTCGCGTGTATGTCGTCCGTCTGTCTCAAAGTTATTCCTACAAATAGCTGCTTTATCTTTACTCCAGAAGGCCACAGGTCAGCAGGAGAGCAGCTACAGCAGCAGCATTACCGACAAAAATAGCAAGCTGAACAACCACACTTGCAAGGACAACACCTCTGTGTCACAACATGCCATGGGCAGCCGTGGTCCTAGCACTACTAATGGGTCCCCCGGAACGGAGGAGGCGGGCACGTGAGAGGATATACCGCACGCGCATGAGCCTCTTTGGCATGGGGGATGAGGAGGTGTATCGCCTCTTCAAAATCAGGCCTGATGCAATACTTGAACTAACCACAACCCTGCAGGATGACATCACCAGCCCAACACACCGCTCACAAGCAGTGCAGCCACTGGTGAAGGTACTGGCAACACTTAATTTCCTTGCAAGTGGATCA
Source organism: Rana kukunoris (assembly GCA_029574335.1). NCBI lineage: Eukaryota > Metazoa > Chordata > Amphibia > Anura > Ranidae > Rana > Rana kukunoris. The sequence goes on along the minus strand of CM056050.1, from coordinate 195,485,487 downwards.
TTCCAGCGTACAAGTGGAGTGGTGGCTGGGATGTCACAATCCTCCATGAGCAGATGTGTGCATCAGGTTGTCCCCACAATCCTCAGACGCATTTCCCACCACTTCATCAGACCCACCACTGAGGACCTGCAGCTGAATGCAATGCAGCATTTCTACAGCATTGCCAGATTCCCACGCACCATCAGGGCCATTGATTGCACACATGTGGCACTCCAGCCTCCCAGTGCCACAGAGCACATATACTGCAATCAGAAGCATTGGCATTCCATCAACGTACAGGTGATAGCCGATGCCCAACGCCTCATATGGCACGTCCGTGCCAAACACCCCGGATCCAGCCATGACAGCTTCATCTACAATCAGAGCCCCATCCCAATGGAATTCGAACAGAACATGTATGGGGACAGCTGGCTGGTTGGTGCGTGACATGGGTGGTAGGCATGACTGTCCCCCCCCATGATTCTGACATCACAAGGGGCACATGCATGACTAACATCCTCCTGTCTTTTCCCTTACAGGTGACTCTGCATATGCACTGGGACCCCATCTAATGACTCCTTTCTGGAACCCCCAAACCAGAGGAGAGAGAAGATACAATGCGGCACATATCAAAACTCGTGCAGTGGTGGAGCAAACATTTGGGCTCCTGAAGTCACGTTTCCGCTGCCTGGATAAGTCTGGGGGGGCCCTATTGTATTCCCCTACCTTTGTGTGTCAGATCATCGGTGCATGTTGCATTCTGCACAACTTTGCCATGAGAAAGGGCCTGCAGATTGACATACGTGATGACCTGACCCCCCAACCAGACAGCCCCCCCCTGCCAGAGGAGACCCAGTCAGCTGATGGAAGAGCAGTCAGGAGGGTCCTCGCCGTAGGCATCTTTGGACACTAAACCAAAACATTGATCACACGGACAATGCACGCATGCACACCACTGATGTCCCTAGATCACACACACCACATCCACATCGCATTGGATTAGCCCAAGTCCAACATGCAGGACTTGGGAGCAGCAACGCCGGCGTCAAGGCCCCAATGATGTCGCTGTCCATTCATACACCATTCACAGGTCATTCACACAGCCGTGGGGATAACTTCTCCCCAGCGGTCGAGGGTGACACCCCTTACTGGCAGGAGTGCCACCCCCTCACATTCACACACCATTCACACTGTCCCCTGCACTCCTGACCGTGTGCAGTTAAACTCAAAAAAAAAAGCTCATAACCTGAGCAAAAACCAAATTCAAAATAAAAATCTCATAACCTGAGCCAAAAAAATAAAAATAAAAATAAATGCCCTCATCTGGGCTGACGGGGGCTCTTTCTTGTGGGCCCTCTCTGGCTCCTCAACTACCTGGAGGGAGTGGGTGGGGGTGGGGGGGCATCTGGAGGTGGCTGATCACCGGGTGGGCCACTCCTTTCAGGTGTAGGCTGCATGCCCTCCAAGGCCACGGCAATCCGGCTCAGATAGTGGTTGGTCTGGGCCTGCATCCTCAGCTGGCGGGTGACATTATGCCGCTGGTCACGCTGCCTCTGCCTCCCCTGTTCCCGGGTGGCAGCAGTGTTGGCATGGACGGCTGCAGGGAGGTGCCGAACATCAGCCTGCACCTCCCCCAGACTGGTCACCACTGCAGCGCAGTTGCAGCTGACATCCTGCACAGCGTTCATCAGCTGGGACACAGAGCCCAGGCTGTCAGCCACTCGGTCTAGATGCCCAGCAATCTCCCCCATCTGCTGGGTCTGCCTGGCCTGGTCCCGGGCCATCTGGTCATGGACCAAATCAGACACCCCCCTGGTCTTCCGGGTCGCCTTACTAGGGCCAGGAGATGGTTGTCCCCGGGGGATGGAGTCACCCTTGAGGGGCTTCCTAGAATGGGGGAGGGGATTACAGAGGGCCCTGCAGAAGGGGAGGACTCCTCCAAAATTAAAACAAAGTCCTGATCTGTAAAGCCAGGCTCCTCCTCAACCACCTCAGCAGGTGAGATGTGGGCACTCTCCTCCATCTCATGGTGTTCACCACCCAGGGGGTCGGGCTCAGGATGCCGTTGTGGGGTTGGGGTGGACTGGCCGCCGACAGATGATGGCCCAGCTCCGTCATCTGTGGATGACACAAAGCAGACACATGTTGGTGGTCCCACACACTTGGCACATGTACCCTCCCCCCCACATGCAACACACCAAATAGGGGATAAAAAACACTTACCTGTCCTGGAGCCTTCCTCCACGGAATCATATCCCGGGACCCCCTCCAACTGCTCCCTCTCCAGGCAGCGGGCGACCACCTCCTCCTCCGTGGTCAGGCTGACCGCACATGGGGGTCCACCACCCGTGCCCCTCTCATGCCTCCTGATGGTGGCCACCTTGCCACGGACTTTGTGCCTCAAGTCATTTATTTTCTTGCCGATATCGGCAGCAGTCCGGGTGGAGTAGCCCAAAGCATTGACCGTGATAGCAATGCTCTTCAGGATGCCCTGCTTCCTATCCCGGCTGGTCTTCCGACTTTTCCTGCCGTGGAGGAAGTCGTTGTAGGTCTCCATAGCGGAGATCACTACGGTTAGCTCCTGGGCATTAAAATTGAGGTTTCTCCTCTCTTTGGGGGGAACGGGAGCAGCCATCATACAGCAAAAGTTACTTCCCTAGGGTGGGGGGAACCGGATATACTTTTGCGCCGGAAAGGCGCATCTGCGGCCGCTTTTATACGCGCAACGGAACACATTGCGCTGGCGTTTCCCATGAAGTGGTGCCGACGGAAGTTGTGAGCATGCGCACAGGGGAGCGAGTGGAGCCCTCCCTCACTGCGCATGCTCCGTGGATGATGCGATGAACGTAAGTCACTGCGCTGGGCTCCGCCCATCATTTACATATGATCACACCCACTTCCACTTGCGTCGGGTTGTGCCATCGCTTTTTCGTTACTCCGCCGCAAAGTAACGAACATGCGCTTGGTGAATACTGGACTTGACTCACTAGTTCGCGTCAGCGTAACGTATATGCGCTGAGCTACGCCGGATAAAATATGCGCGCATCTACCTGAATCTGGCCCATTATGCGCAAAGCAAGAAGGAATGATAACATTATCTTTAATGGCGCCACTATACTGCTGTTCCAGGACCTGTCCCAAATAACACTGCGGAATAGGAGAGCTCTGCGCCCCCTACTGGAGAAATTGCGGGAGAAGGAGCTCAGGTACACATGGCGCTTCCCTTTCGCCCTGAATGTCTTACAATGGTCACCAGTTCACACTGCGCACCCCCGGCTGATCTCCCTGAGTTTTGTGAAGCACTTGACCTGGGCCAAGTAGAGTTGCCTGATTGGTACGCGGAATTCCTACATCCACCACTGTCTCGTGGCCCACCGGATTCCCCGCTCTCCACACCAGAAAAACAGCTGACGAAGAGACCCAAGCAAGGCCGGGGTGGAGGTCCGAAGAATGACACCCCGAGTCGCTCAGCTGATGCACCTAGGGACAGGGCTGAGGACTGACCGTGAGTTACAATCTTCTATTCTGACTGAAACGTATACCCCGTTGTTACCCCCTCACCTATAGCCCCCCTTGCCCCATGCCTTGCTGCCCATGGCTGCCCCCCTATTTGCACTTTCAGCCCCTGACCTTCCATCGTTAGCCCCGTCGCCTCGCACAAAGGTTGCCTTGTGAACTTGACTTCCTTCCTTAGCTAATGGCTGGCACGCTATACATTTTGGAGCTCCCACAGACGCTATTGCCTTTCACAGCGTGCACACAATAGGAGCTTCCCACCCTGTGCCATACCCACCCTGGACGTGGCTCTCTTCTTGGTACGAGGAATTCTTGTCTGAACTGGCACTCGCATCCTAGAGGGGTCTCTTCCATCTAACTAGGGGGGCGCCTTCTGTATGGTAAATTTGGATTATCCGCCTGCGGGCATTTTAATCCTCAAGGCGACCAGTGTTATGTTATGTTTTTTTTTTTTTCTCTCTTCTCGCTGGCATACTGGAAGGAAAGGGGGCCCTCTCACACATTGTTATTATTGTTTGTTTGGGGGTGGGGGATACGTGACTGTTATTCTGCAATGCTTCCCCGCTTATACTTGCCATGTCTATGCACATGTAGGTTGGGTATATGTATATATTTTGCCTGTTTGATCACCTTGATCTAGCTTTTAGGGCTGTGTGTGCTGCCTGCTGTTCGATAACGTTTATTTGAAATTTATTGTTTTTGTTTTAATTTGGATAGTGAATTGCCGGAGGTTCTGACACTTAGCTGTCGCTGCCTCCCCAACACCCCACAAGGTGCCCAGGCCTCTTTTTTGAGTTGCTGGGCACTCTTCACACCTCAGACGGACCCTCCCCGGCGGGGCTGATTTCAGCCTCGTAGGGGAGACCCTCTATCAGGTGGCCTTTTCCCTGGACTTTCTCTTCGCTCCTTTCTCTTTCCTTTTTCTACTCCAACCCCTGGCTTTTTTCCTCCCCAACCCCCCTACCCTCTGTTGCTAGGGTTCATTAGTCTAAACATTGTGCTGTGATGATAACAGGTTCACAGGTGCTGCTACTGACTTGTCTGCTGCAGTTGTTACTTCTCAGGTTGCTCCTCCGACCAGTCCCTCCGTCTAAGATATTCACTATGGCCTACTCCTCCCTAGGGAACCGTCCTCTGGTGATTTCGCACAACGTCAGGGGACTGAACGTCCCGGAACGTCGCTCCTCCCTCTTAAGAGAACTAAAAAAAGGTAGGCCCCATTTTGTTTTCCTCCAGGAAACTCATTTTAAGACCCATCATGTTCCTAGACTTTCCAATGCCCATTTTCCTGATGTTTTCCACGCGACCAACAATGACTCAAAATCAAAGGGATGATGATGAAGAAAAGAGGGAAGGACGGCCGCACTCCAAGGATTTTCAAACGAAAAAAGTTGTCTTTATTGTAAATCCAAAAACATGTACGGTCACAGCAATCACAGAAAACAGGACAGCCGACGCGTTTCGCACTCGATCAGTGCTTAGTCATGGCTATGGTATGGTGCTAACACAAAAACATTTATACTAAACCCCAAAATACCAAATAAAACATGTGACTCCCTTCAGCCTATAGCAACTTAAAGTTAATTAGTTGTGATAGACATCCTGAATGGGTGTAATCAGAGTGTCAAGTGTGTGCAGGCTGAAAGTCAACACTAACATAAAGAAGGTAACCCTTAAAGAACCTGTGTATGTGTGGATGTGAGGATTGCATGAAAATGGGAAGGGATATATATATATATATATATATATATATATATATATATATATATATATATATATATATATATATATAAAGGTGAATGTGAGAGTGGATGTAAAAAATAGTGAAAAATAAAATAGACTGGTTTTAAGTGTCTATATATTTATATATATATATAGCCGAAATAGTGTTTAGTATGCCGAAGCAGTCATATGGCCCGTAAAACAAAAAAATAAAAAATAAATTGTTGTAAAAAAAATAAAAAAATAAATAAAAATAAACACAAAAAAAATTAAAAATTAAACACAAAAACAAGAAAAACATTTTTTATAAACACAAAAACAAGAAAAAATAAATAAAAAAATTTAAACACAAAAACAAGAAAAATTAAATAAAAAATTAAACACAAAAACAGGAGAAAAAATAAATAAAAATTTAAACACAAAAACAAGAAAAAAAAAAAACACACAAAAACAAAAATAAAAATAAAATATTGTGCCGGGATATGTGCCCATATGGACCACATTGTGAACATGTTTGTGAATTAATGTCAACTTGTGAAAAGAGTGTATACGTAATGTTATGTATACGTGAAAACACGTGTCAGTGAACAGGTGTTCATGAATACAAATGTGTCTCATTCATATATTCATGTGATCGTGAAATGGATGAAGATCAAGTGAATGGGTAAACAACACGAAGAAAAAAATAAAAAGGAAAAAAAATAATAATAAAAGGCCTTGTTGGGGTATGGTAAAAGTATGCAGAGATATATGGATGTCCTAAGTGTAGAAGTATCTTTTTTTTTTTTTTTTTTTTTTTAATGAAAAAGGTGATAGATCTACTACAGGGCACCTTTATATATAACGGCCAGGACCCAAATGTGTGCGAGTGGACGGCATGAGCAATATTGATGAACCATAGAAGAGCAATCGATTATGTCGTCCAAGTGTATCGCTTTTCAAAGGTCCGGCTGGACTGCAACTGTTATTCTGGATGTACCAGAGACTACTTGGGTGCAATCGGCATGTTTTAATGGATCTACATGTAAAAATGAACGTAATTTTAAAATGCATATAGATTTAAGACCCAGAAAAAAAGGGGGGGGGGGGAGGAAAATCCTCTTTAAAATCACACTCAATGAGTGTGTGTGGTTAATGCATATGGGTATAAACATAGCAAGGTAACAAGAAGGGGGGAAAAAAGGGGAATGTAACAATAATGTTATGGTAATATGTTATAATGTGTATATATATAAAAAATTCAATATAAAAACAGATGAGAAAATATTTTTAGTATTTACTCTTATGTCATAGTCAGTGCATAACATCGGGCAGTCTCACTGAAGAGAAAAGACCGCACCGACTCCATACAAAAGTGACATCACACGGGCTAATTGGAAAACGGGAAGGGAGACGAGGGAAAAGGAATGGGGAAGAGGGGAGGGAAAGGGGGAGGGGAATTGTAGTTAGCCGAACACGGACTGAAAGGGAGAATGCCGATAATTAGTATAAAAGGGAAACCTGTGATCTAAACAGGAGAGTGGAATATTATATACGTCGGCATATCTAAAAAGGTCCCGTGTATAAACATATTCGCCTAACATAGCCCGAATGGAGCCACGAGCGCAGAACCCTGATATTATATAGGGATAAATCACAACTGGTGTTGTGTGTTTAATTTCAACATTTAATGAAGAAAAAGGGGAAGGTGAAGAAAACAGATGGAAAATAATGAGAGAGGGCACAGAGGACAATGTAAAGGAATGTGTGCATATGTATGTGCGTTTGGAGCATATGTAATGTGCAAGACAAATCGCACAATAATTTCCGATATTTCGTTAAAAGGTAGAAGTGGTCTGAAAAATGCATGTATTATAATGGTACAGTACAATACAATATAGTACAATATGGTGTAATGCCTGAGTGGTATAGTATGGGCATAACATGCATAAAGATTCATTGATTGATCACCTTAAAATAAACGAATAAACAAATAGATGAACTATAAGTACAACATTAGAAGTAGTGCATGACATATATGGGAAAAATATAATAGTGGTTTCACTCATAGAAATGGAAAACATCCCATCAAAGTTGAGTCCCCTAGGCAGTCTGGAATTAAGGTGAAAAATCCAAAATACTTCCCGTTTGCACAGGAGTCTGAATGTATCACCGCCTCTAGCTGAACGTGTAATTCTTTCTATACCCTGTATGGATAAACTGGAAATGTTTTTATGGTGTATAACATTCCAGTGCCTAGCTACGTTGGTCCCATGGTCCTTTTCGATGTCATATAAATGATCGCTGAGTCTGTCCCTCAATCTTCTCGTGGTCCTACCGACATACTGGACATTACAGGTACTGCAAGTGATGACATATACAAGGTACTTTGTGTTACAATTAATAAATTGTTTAATATTAAAGTCCCTTCCGTTGGAGCATGAATGCACCACTTGTCCAGTCCCAATAATGGGGCAATACCTGCAGCCATTCTTGCCACATCTATAGGTACCCTTGCAGTGTAACCAAGTTAGGGAGCTGTGTCTGGTTTGAAATAGACTGGGTGACAGGACCCCCCCCAATGTGGGAGCTCTGCGGCTCACTGTTCTAATGCCTCTAGATAAAATGGATTGGTACGTATCGTCATTGAGTAGAACTGGTAGGTATTTGGTGATGATGTGTCTGATCTTATAGAATTCCACACTAAATGCGGTGGAGAAAATGGGGACAGACTCGTTGGAAAGGAGCCGGGTGTTCCTGACCCTGGAGCTTTTATCAGTTAGCAATGAAGCTCTGGGGATACGGTCCACTTTGAGGATGGCGTTATTGATTACTTTAGCTGGGTAACCCCTAGCTCTGAATCTAGAAGCCATCTCCTTGACTTCTCTAGAGAAATCTGTAGATGAGGTACAAAGACGTTTGAGGCGGAGGAACTGTCCAAAGGGGATGCTTTTAATGGTGTGTGGGGGGTGGGATGAATCGGCTCGCAGTAAAGCGTTGCTCGCTGTGCTTTTCCTGAATAAGCCTGTAGATACTAGACCGTTGTTACCTGTGAGCTTAACATCTAAAAAGTCTATGGTCACAGGTTGTAAAATACCGGTGAACCGCAGATTTAGTGTTGTCATTCAAGAAGTATAGCCATAGGTCGAGGTCTGCAGATGCATCAGAGGTGATGACAAGCAGATCGTCGATGTAGCGACAATATAAGATGGTATCGGCTCGGCGGGGGCTATCGCATCCAAAGATGCGGGACCTTTCCCACCATCCCATGTACAGATTGGCCAGGGATGGTGAGAACTTAGCTCCCATGGAGGCCCCGCATCTCTGGAGGTAATAGACCCCGTCGAACATGAAGAAGTTATGGGTAAGCAAGTACTCAAGAACCAGGACAATGAACTCCTGTAAAACTAGTGAGTACTTGCCAGACTCTTTTAAAAAGTGAGAAACTGCTTGCAGACCTAGATGGTGAGGAATGCTTGAATAAAGACTGGCTACATCAAAGCTCATCCATCTAAAGTGTGTCTCCCAGGAAAACCCGTTGAGCTTGGATAGTAGGTGTTTGGTGTCTCTCAGGTATCCTGGGAGTTCGCATACAAGGGGTTGTAATAAACTGTCTACCCATTCCCCAAGTCGCTCGTTAAGCGAGCCTATGCCGGCCACAATGGGTCTACCCGTGAGGGGATTCATGCCCTTGTGGATTTTGGGTAGGTGGTGAAAAACTGGCATTATGGGGTGGGACGGAACAAAAAGCTTACTATCTGAATCTGAAAAGATCCCGGCGCATACACCTCTGTCTAATAGTGAAACAATAGCATGTGTGTATGCTGCCGTGGGGTCAGATTTTAAACGTTGGTATGTAAATTGATCAGATAGTTGACGAATAGCCTCATCCCTGTATGTGGATGAGTCAAGTACAATTACCGCCCCCCTTTGTCCGCATTTCTGATTGTGATGTCAAAGTCTGATTTCAACGATGTTAAAGCTTGTTGTTCCAAGCAAGACAAATTGGGCGGGTGGTTAACCTTGTGACAGCTGCGGGCCAGGTGGGTCAACTCTCCTTCAACAAGTCTCTGGAACATGTCTAGTTCACTACCCCTAGATCCAAGTGGGTAAAACTGGGATTTAAGTTTAAATGTTATGGCCATAGGCTCATCCACAGGATCAACAGGGCAGGGATCCGATTCAAGCAATAAATCTGTAAGGTCCAAAACACCGCAAACATCTTTAAATAACAGCGGAGAAGTGACTGACTCACCTGACCCAGAGCTGTCCTCAGGTGTATCACCAGGGTTGATTGAAGGGGTAAAGAAATGTTTCTTGAGAGTGAGTGTCCTTGCAAATCTGTTAACATCTAAAATATTTTTTTTTTCTTGTTTTTGTGTTTACATTTTTTTATTTATTTTTTCTTGTTTTTGTGTTTATAATTATTTTTTCTTGTTTTTGTGTTTAAAATTTTTTTTTTTGTGTTTATTTTTATTTATTTTTTTATTTTTTTTACAACAATTTATTTTTTATTTTTTTGGTTTACGGGCCATATGACTGCTTCGGCATACTAAACACTATTTCGGCTATATATATATAAATATATAGACACTTAAAACCAGTCTATTTTATTTTTCACTATTTTTTACATCCACTCTCACATTCACCTTTATATATATATATATATATATATATATATATATATATATATATATATATATATATATATATATATATATATATATATATATATATATATATCCCTTCCCATTTTCATGCAATCCTCACATCCACACATACACAGGTTCTTTAAGGGTTACCTTCTTTATGTTAGTGTTGACTTTCAGCCTGCACACACTTGACACTCTGATTACACCCATTCAGGATGTCTATCACAACTAATTAACTTTAAGTTGCTATAGGCTGAAGGGAGTCACATGTTTTATTTGGTATTTTGGGGTTTAGTATAAATGTTTTTGTGTTAGCACCATACCATAGCCATGACTAAGCACTGATCGAGTGCGAAACGCGTCGGCTGTCCTGTTTTCTGTGATTGCTGTGACCGTACATGTTTTTGGATTTACAATAAAGACAACTTTTTTCGTTTGAAAATCCTTGGAGTGCGGCCGTCCTTCCCTCTTTTCTTCATCATCATTGCTATTTGCATCGCCAGCACCTTGGTAATCTAATTATCCTTGATCGTCTACAGGTCTCACCTGGAGCGGTGATTTCTTTTCTTTTGTCTTTTTTGGATTTTGCATCAAAATCAAAGGGGGTGACTATACTAGTGAACAGGGACGCCCCCTTTCAGATTACAGACCAGTTGAGCGACCCTGGAGGCAGATTTCTTTTTATTAAGGGCACATATGGGGGATCACTGTTGACACTGGCGAATGTGTACTTTCCGAACAGGGCTCATGGCTCATTCTGCCGGAGAGTTGTTGGGGAACTTGCTGGGTTTGCCAGTGGGTGTATCATCATGGGGGGAGACTTTAATGTGCCCCTGAATCCCCTTGTGGACACCTCCAACGGGAAGTCGTGTATCACTTACAGAATCCTGAAACGTCTAAAGGTGATGCTGCAGTCTCTCCAACTAGTTGACACATGGTGATTCTCGCATCCGTAAGGGCGTGACTTTACTCACTTTTTGGTTCCACACGTGAGGTATGCTAGATTAGACTATCTTTTTGTCACACAACGAGACCTTATGAAACTGACGGGAGCACACATAGGCATACAGACGTTCTCGGACCACTCTCAAGTGTCAGTGGACCTGGTACACCCCCCCCCCCCCGACGCTCGCCTTCTTGGAGGCTTAATGCGTCCCTACTGACCGACCCGACTACGCGTCCCTCCATAACTGAATCCTTGACGGAGTTCTTTGCACTTAATGCCATTCCGGGGTCGGATCCACTCTCGGTCTGGGAAGCACACAAGTGCACAGTGAGAGGAGTTTTAATAGGCCTGGGCTCCAAACGTAAAAGAGACAGGGAGGCCCTACTGCTTAAATTGACTGCTCAAATTAATAGACTGGAAACCTTGCACAAACAGTCGCTCTCCGTTGATTCAGCTACGCGGCTGCTTGAGCTCAGGCGGGAGTTACAGCAACTGCTGGACTCTTCGGCCAAGCGCCTATTGTTTTTCAAAAAAAGACATTACTACTAGTGTTGCTCATGAATATTCGCATTGCGAATATTCGCTACGAATATTGCATATTCGAGTATTCGCGAATAACTCGAATATCGCAGCGAATATTCGCTATTTCGAATATTCATATTTTTCAAATTTCGCAATAAATTTCGCAATCAATTTCGCAATAAATTTCGCAATCAATTTCGCATTCGCGAAATTTCGCAATTTTTTTTTTAATAAAATATAGCGAATATTCGTAAATATCGAATTTTCGTGATGTTTTATCCAAAAAAAATAGCGAAATTTCGCAATCATTTTCGCTTTCGCATATGCGAAATTTCACTATTTTCTTTTAATAAAATATAGCGAATATTCGTAAATATCGAATATTAGTGATATTTTATAAAAAAAAAAAAAAAAATCGCGAAATTTGGCATTGGCGAAAATTCGCAATTTTTTTTTTTTTTTTATAAAATATCACGAATATTCGATATTAACGAATATTCGCGAATATTCTTCGAAATATTCGCGAAATATTGCGAAATCGAATATGGCGTATTCCGCTCATCACTAATTACTACGAGTCGGGAGACAAGACCGGTAGTTTCTTGGCAAGGGCGCTCCAAGAGTGCTCTTCTGCCAACAATATTGCTGGTATAAAACGAGACGATGGGAGATTAGATGTGACGACTGAAGCGATTGCAGACCACTTCCACAGTTTCTATACAAAACTCTATAACCTCCCTCCTAAACACAGACAACCCCACATGGCAGGAGACAGGCCGCAAATTATAAGAGAATAGCTGGACAGGAGTGGCCTCCCGACGCTCTCAGCCCCTGATGTTGCCTTCCTGGAAAGCCCAATCACGGCAACGGAAATAGGCCAGGCGATTGGGCAGCTGAAAGCTAATAAAAGTCCGGGCCCGGACGGATATTCAGCTATTTACTATAATGCCGCGTACACACGGTCGTTTTTTGCGATGAAAAAAAACAACGTTTTTTGTGAAGTAAAAAACGACGTTTTTGAAACGTCACTTTCAAAGACGATGTTGCATACACACCATCGTTTTTTTCACAAAAAACGAGGTTACGTTCACCACACTTTTCCATTGAAGCTCGCTTCATAACTAGCTTCTGGGCATGCGCGGGTTGTAAAACGTCGTTTTAAACGACGTTTTTGCTACACACGGTGACTTTTTGTGAAACAAAAAACGACGTTTTGAAAAACGACACAAAAAATTCAAGCATGTTGGAATTTTTTTTGGTCGTTTTTTTTAAGACAAAAAACGACGTTTTGCCCACACACGATCAATTTAAATGACGTTTTAAAAAACGAAGTTTTTTTTTTATCGCAAAAAACGACCGTGTGTACGCGGCATAAGACCTTTGCTGAACACCTCATTGACCCACTTAGAAATGCTCTGAATTCTCGGCTCACATAGCAGTGATACCCAAGCCTGGCAAGGACCCTGCGTCGTGCTCGAGCTATCGTCCCATTTCGCTTCTCAATCTTGACGTGAAGCTGTTTGCCAAGAATATGGCCATGAGACTCAGCCCGCTGCTTCCTGGGCTGATTGGCCTTGAACAGGCGGGTTTTATGCCGAAGAAGCTAAAGACAACGTCCCCAAAGCGTTGCTGTTGACTCACGCTGCGAGGGTTCGGAAGATCGAGGGCCTCCTCCTCTCTACGGATGCGGAGAAGGCCTTCGATCGAGTGGCGTGGGATTTCATGACGGCGGTGTGCAATCATGTGGGCTTGGGCCCACACATGCTGGCGTGGATTGCTGCACTGTCCATTGTCGCCCCTGCTTTTTATTTTGACGCTCGAGCCCTTCATCAGAATGATCAAACTAAATTCAGCTGTGAATGGGTTCAGCGTAGGAGACAACAAGTTCAAAGTTGCGGCTTACGCTGACGACCTTCTTTTCTTCTTGTCCAACCCCCACATATCACTCCCCAATTTAATGAAGGAGTTCGCCCATTACGGTTATATATCAAACTTAAAAATCAACTATACCAAATCGGAAGTGCTCAACATTTCGCTCCCGGACAAATTGTTGACCCTGACCAAAGCGAACTCGCCCTTCCGTTGAGAAAATGGTGCCCTCCGGTATCTGGGGGTGTGGCTAACCCCCCACCTCCGAGACGCTTTTGAGAGGAACTTTCCGCCGCTCCTTAAGAGCTGCGGTGAGGAACTTAAGCACTGGGGCCTGCAAAATTTCTCCTGGTTTGGACGTGTGTCCATAGTCAAGATGGTAGTATTGCCAAGGTTCCTCTACCTGTTGCGCACACCCTTTCGATTGCAGTCCCGCGGCACTTCTTCGCCTCATTACACACCATTCTACTCCATTTTCTGTGGAACGGAAGGAAGCCTAGAATCAAATTACTTAGTCTAATGCAACTTAAAAGGAGCGGGAAGGCCTGGGGTTCCCCGATTTTAAACAATATTATCAAGCGGCCCACTTAGCTAGGAATATTGACTGGCATTGCCACGGACATGCAAAAGACTGGGTGTCACTAGAGACCGAACTTAGCCCCGTGGCCCTCAAGTATTCGCCATGGATCTCGTGGCCCAAGTGCCCACTGCCCCTTCATAGAAACCCGATCACTGGAACCACCCTAAGAATATTTCACTCACTTTCCAGACTAAAGAAGCTCTCCTCCTTCCCCAGCCCTCTCACTCCTCTGGCTGACAACCCTGATTTCTCACCTGGACTGCATACCTCGACTTTCAGATTGTTGCGCTCTTGCGGCCCCCTGCTGGCAGGAGACTGCTATGACGGGAACAAACTTAATGACTGGCCCTCCCTTAAACTAGACAATGAACTCCCCCATATGAAACAATGGTCATACTTCCAGTTGCCAGCTACCTACATGGGTTCAGAAACTCACCTGACCTCTTTAGACCTCTTTAGACCACAGACTGACTTAGAGTCCACTTGCCACGCCCAGATCCCGGTGAGTAGGGCCACCTTGGTGGCATACTCTTGGCTGAAATAAACAGGAGTGGAGGGCCTGGAAAGACAGAGACGGAGGTGGACGGAGGACCTCGATTTGACCATTACTGATGGACAGTGGTGACATGTCTGCATATTGGCACATAAGTGCTCAATTAGCACAAAACTGCAGGAGACAAGTTACAAATTGTTAACCAGATGGTACAACACACCAGCGAAGCTTCATAAGTGGAATCCCTCGAAACCAGACACCTGTTGGAGGTGCCAATCTGATGTGGGTTCGTTAATCCACATCTGGTGGTCTTGTCCCCTGATCTCGACCTTCTGGGAATAGGTTTGTGGTTTAATTAAAAAGATCACAGACACATCATTAGAACTGTCCTCTGCGTGTTGTTTGCTACACTTGTCCTCTCTCGCTTTCGCGCTACAAGAATTTGTTGACCAAGCACCTGCTGAATGCAGCCAAATCTTTGATCCCCCTCTACTGGCTCAGGACAGAGGGGCAGCTGAGAAATTCCTCGATACCTGGCAACCATGGTTTGCTTTCAGATTTTCACAAGAATATGAATCTGTGATGCATTAGTATTACGCTGGAGACCCTACTGAGCTCTCTAGCCCCGAGACTGCCCTATTGGGACCTATTCCCACAATCTGTCACCGGATGAACGGAAAATGTGCAGAACCTACCACTACCCTACCCCGTCTTCCCCTTACCCACCTTTTCTCCTTGTTTCTCCCTGCAAGTTCTTTTTCTCTATTGCTCTACTCTACGCTTTACCTTTAAGATGATATTTTCTGAAATCGACAGATGCACAATGATCTCTGACCATTTTCAGGAGGCATATTTGTGAACTAACATTGTAATAGACTGAGTACCTCGGTACCTGACTGTAACGGAATGACCCGTGACAGACTGAGATTCTCCTATGTCTAGGGTCACCTTATGTCCACTAGGGCCATAGGGTGACAAAGAAATGTTATCATGTATTACAGAAGATGGGACATTAATAATAATTCATATTGCAGGACTGGAATATTGACTTGAGACCAGGTCTACAAGAGAAGTGACTCATCCCTCTGTATAAAAGGCTATTGAAATGTCTTGAGGTGTTGGCTATTCACTGTGGAAGACATATTCTGTTGAAAAGGTGTTAATTGCATCGGCTCCTGGAAGACTCTTTTGATTGTGTAAATGCCTTTTAGAATGTGATTGAGGTTCCTTATATGGGTGTGAAGATTATCTGTGATTGTGTATTATTCAAAAGGGAAAATCATTGTGTGACAGTATTTAGTTTTGATGTCATTATCTACAGGAATGTCATTCTCTCTGAGTTAAGTCTATTGATGATAGCGGTGCCGACATGTCTGCCTTGTAACTGGCCATAGTTAGGTGGATTGAGGGCCAGGCATTGTGTAATTGTATTTTGAAATGTCTGCTAGATAATTAGCCTCAGTGAGTGAATAGGGGGGTGGGGACTCCATTGTCCTGTGATTACCTGTACTGTATAAAGAAGCTGAGAAGATACCATTAAAGTGTTCATATCTTTGGAAACAAGTACAGAGCGGAGTCTCGTCTTGCTTATGGGAATTGATATGGATCGTGTATGCAGGATTGTCGGAGTGTGTCAGATAAGCTTGTCGTGGTTGGATGGAAGGTCGTAAACGGTGGTGACCGTTACATTTGTTGGCAGCAGTGGGATGATTCCATCTTCAGAAGGACGGCTACAAGGACACATGACAATGGAGACGGTGTATGAATGGATGAAGCTCTCTTCCCTCATGGACTTACTGGAGAGCCGGGGCAGACCGGCCAGCAACCATAAGAAAAGGGACATTATCGCAGAACTGGTCAAAATGGATAGAGCTAAAAGGCCCGCCGTAACAGACAGGACACCCGAAGAAGCAAGTTCGGTCGGGCGATTTAACATAAGACTGACACATTATGGTCCTAAACCTCCACCGGAGATCAGGGACCGAGTTATAGCGGCTCTGAATGCCACCTTGCTACAGCGAAGAAGTGCTGCAGCGGCTGAAGTCACAGCAGCACCAACTAAAGAGAGAGGAGAGGTGCAGACACCAGTCTCCATGGAAGAGGAATTCCAAAGAAGGTTACAAGAGATGCGGATACAGCATAGAGGACCAGTATCAGTGGAGGTCCTGTTGGGATGGTCGGATGTGATTCGGTGCCAACTCTGGAAGGAAGCATTAGCTCGGGAGCAGCATCACCAAGGAAAGGTCCTGCCCTCCATCTATGCAAGGTACTGGCCGCATTATGACGTACGAATGCTGTTGGGGGGGAACAACCGAAGCAGGAGTGGATAGCGGAGTTTAGCAGGCTGATCCGGGCAGAGATGCAGCTAGACGAGAACTACAGAGCCCTCCGGTGGTATGTAGCCCAAGAGTGCCCGTGGTCAGCCGATGACAGCCCCACAGAAGGCTATGACTATGATGGCCTGGGATTGTTGTATTGGAGGATGTGCAGTGATCCCGACTTTGGGGATGATCGGGAGTGGCGCTTGGAGGACATAATGGAGCACAGGGAGGAAAAATTAAATATCTCGGGAGGCCACTGGTTAAAGGAAGATTTGGAATTATTGGCCATTCAAGAATGGGATTTGGAAATCGCCTACAGACAGCTGCTAGACTCGGCTCAGCAGCAGGGTGGGGCTCCCGTTGCCTGCAACTATGAGGAAAGGTCAGATGACAACTGTGAAATCCTGGCTGATGAATCGGCAGTGGAAAATATGGAGATTGCCATCCCTAAAGCCAAAGCGGATGGTGTGGAGTTCCAGGGAGCCGGGGCGGTTGGCCCCTCGCTCCAGCAACAAGCTGAGGTGGTAAAGCTTTTACCCCCAGCTGAATCACTGGCCACAGAGCAGAGTGTCATGGGCCTCTGCTCCTCACTAACAGAAGAGGGGGACCCTGTGGTAGTGGATGGGACTGTGGTCTCCACTCACAGCAACCCAGCGGAAGAGCTGGCAACAGAACAGAGGGTCACGGACCTCTGCTCTCCACTAACGGAAGAGGGTTCCCTGTGGTAGTGGATGGGACTGTGGTCTCCACTCACAGCAACCCAGCGAAGAAGAGCTGGCAACAGAACAGAGGGTCACGGACCTCTGCTCTCCACTAACAGAAAAGGGGGTTCCTGGGGTAGTGGATGGGACTTCAGTCTCCACTGGTATACCCCAGGAAGGGGGGGCAGTTGGCCCAGACCCCCAACAGCATGATGGACTGAGCCCAGCCACCCTGCCTTCTCTCCAGCGGCTGAAAGGACACTAGGGAGAAGGGCCAGTCCAGGCCTTTCCCCAGCGGCAGGCGTGTTCTCTGAAAGAGGCAGAGGTTGGCGGGTGGGGAATGCTCAGTTTGGAGACCTTTATTTGGGGTACAGTATGGATACCAGCATTGGAGGACTGGAACTACTGACGGACTTCGGAGTAAACCCATTTGGGGTTCCCACCTGTGTCCGTCTCCCACCGAAAGGGGAGAGATGTAACGGAATGATCCATGACAAGTGACTCATCCCTCTGTATAAAAGCCTATTGAAATGTCTTGAGGTGTTGGCTATTCACTGTGAAAGACATATTCTGTTGAAAAGGTGTTAATCGGCTCCTGGAAGACTCTTTTCATTGTGTAAATGCCTTTTAGAATGTGATTGAGGTTCCTTATATGGGTGTGAAGATTATCTGTGATTGTGTATTATTCAAAAGGGAAAATCATTGTGTGACAGTATTTGGTTTTGATGTCATTATCTACAGGAATATCATTCTCTCTGAGTTAAGTCTATTGATGATAGCGGTGCCGACATGTCTGCCTTGTAACTGGCCATAGTTAGGTGGATTTAGGGCAAGGCATTGTGTAATTGTATTTTGAAATGTCTGCTAGTTAATTAGCCTCAGTAAGTGAATAGGGGGTGGGGACCGGAGCATGATGGGACTGCGACGTCACAAGACAGGCCTATATAACTCGCCGCGAGCCGCGCGCCCGCCATAACAGCGGAAGGAAGCGTCGTGTCAACATCTGGAGAAGAGAAGAAGACGACGTCACAGAAGACGGGACTGGCCGCCGCTAGTAATTGAGCTAACACACGAAGATAGCGGCGGCCAGTCCTGAAGAAGAAGACACCGGAGAGCGGAAAAGACCCCCGGAGTGCGGGAGAAGGAAGCCCGCCGAGTGGTGGGCGCTTTTATCAAAGCGCCCCCCGGCGGCGGAAGAGAACCAGACGGCGGCGAAGAACAGCGGCACCCACCCCCCCGCAGAAGCCCGCCGGAGGGGGGCGCTTTTGTAAAAGCGATCATACACACCCCCTCCCCCCCCGGCGGCCAACTAATAAAATATTTCAATACCCTGTGTGGTTTATTTGTGTTTACACTTTGCCTCCAGGTGAATGGGTAGGGGTACAATGTACTCCATACTCATTCACTTAGGGTGGGGGGCCGGTATCTGGGGGCCCCCTTATTAAAGGGGGCTTCCAGATTCCGATAAGCCTCCCGCCCGCATACCCCGACAACCAACGGCCAGGGTTGTCGGGAAGGGGCCCTGTCCTCATCAACATGGGGACAGGGTGCTCTGGGGTGGGGGGCCTCAGTGCGCCCCTGCCCCAGAGCACCCCTGACCCCCCCATGTTGAGGGCATGCTGCCCGGTACGGCTCAGGAGGGGGGGGGGGGGGCGCGCTCGCTCGCCCCCACTCCCCTCCTGACCGGCCAGCGTGCTTTGGATACGGGTCTGGTATGGATTGTGGGGGGACCCCCACGCCGTTTTTTCGGCGCAGGGGGGGCTCCTTACAACCCATACCAGACCTAAGGGCCCGTTATGCTCCTGAGGGGGGAACCCATGCCGGATTTTTATTTAAAATCCGGCGGGGACTTCCTTCTCAGGATTCATAACAAACTCCGCCCACGTGTAGAATTGGCGGGAATCTCGCTGGAATGTGCTTTTACTATTCCAGCCAGTGCGAGATGTCAGCAGCCTGTCGCTGAGAATCAGCGCGATGCTGTCGTGCTAAAAACACATTCTCGGCGGCAAGCACTGTACGTCCGGCGCGAAGTTATTCCTACAAATAGCTGCTTTATCTTTACGCTCACCCGACGGCCAGGCAGGTCAGCAGGAGAGCAGCTACAGCAGCAGTGTTACCGACCAAAATAGCAAGCTGAGCAACCCCACTTGCAGGACAACACCTCTGTGTGCCAACATGCCAGGGGCAGCCGTGGTCCTAGCACTACTAATGGGTCCCCCGGTACGGAGGAGGAGGGCACGTGAGAGGATATACCGCACGCGCATGAGCCTCTTTGGCATGGGTGATGAGGAGGTGTATCGCATGTTCAGATTTAGCCATGCTGCCATCCTGGAAATAACCACAACCCTGCAGGATGACATCACCAGCAAGACATACCGCTCACAAGCAGTGCAGCCACTGGTGAAGGTACTGGCAACACTCCATTTCCTTGCCAGTGGATCATTCCAGCGTACAAGTGGAGTGGTGGCTGGGATGTCACAATCCACCATGAGCAGATGTGTGCACCAGGTTGTCCCGGCAATTCTCAGGCGGCGTACAGACGATCGGATATATCCGATGAAAACGGTCCGCGGACCATTTCCATCGGATATGTCCGATCGGGAGTTTGATCCGATGGAGGTGATGATCCGATGCGTGTACACACCATCGGATCAAACTCCCCGCCGCTGGACGGCGCGGTGACGTAGTGGTGACGCGGCGGTGACGTTGACGCCGCCGCGTCACCGCCACGTCACCGCACCAGGAAGTAAAACACTTCCGCGCATGCGCCAAATCCATTCGGCAGCGGCGCGGCGGCGGTGGGGGCCGACATGTCTGCTGGTAAGTGTACTAACCAGCAGACATGTCGGGCGGACAGATTCCCACCGGATAGATTTCAAAGCATGCTTTGAAATCTGTCGGGTGGAGAAATCTGTCCGCTAGCCCATACACACGAGCGGAGATGTCTGCTGAAACGGTCCATCGGACCGTTTTCAGCGGACATATCCCCTCGTGTGTACGCGGCCTCAGACGCATGTCCCACCACATCATCAGACCCACCACTGAGGACCTGCGGCAGAAGGCAATGACAAATTTCTACAGCATTGCAGGATTCCCACGCACCGTGGGGGCCATTGATTGCACACATGTGGCACTACAGCCCCCCCCGTGCCACAGAGCACATATACCGCAATCGGAAGCATTGGCATTCCATCAATGTACAGGTGATAGTCCTTGCCAAACACCCCGGGTCCAGCCACGACAGCTACATATACCGTTAAAAGCCCCATCCCAGCGGAATTCGAACAGAACGTGTACAAGGACAGCTGCTGGCTGGTTGGTGAGTGACATGGGAGTCAGGCATTACTGTCCGACCCCATGATGCAGACATCACAAGGGGCACATGCACTACTAACATCCTACTGTCTTTTCCCTTCCAGGTGACTCTGCATATGCACTTGGACCCCATCTCATGACTCCTTTCCGGAACCCCAAACCCCAGGAGAGAGAAGATACAATGCGGCACATATCCAAACCCGTGCAGTGGTGGAGCAAACATTTAGGCTCCTGAAGTCCCATTTCTGATGCCTGGATAAGTCTGGGGGGACCCTGATGTATTCCCCCTACCTTCGTCTGTCAGATCATCGGTGCATGTTGCATGCTGCACAACTACGCCATGAGAAAGGGCCTGCAGATTGACATATGTGATGACCTGACCCCCGACCCACACAGTCCCCACCTGCCAGAGGCTACCCCGTATGCTGATGAAAGAGCAGTCAGGAGGGTCCTCGCGTTAGGAATCTTTGGACAATAAACAAATACATTGATCACACATACAATGCACGCATGCACACCACTGAGGTCCCTAGTTTACACACACCACATCCACATCACATTGGATTAATCCAAGTCCAACATACAGAACTTGGGAGCAGCAACGCCGCGTCAAGGCCCCAATGATGTCGCTGTCCATTCATACTACGTTCACACGGGGATAACTTCTCCCCAACTACCGAGGGCAACACCCCTTACTGGCAGGAGTGCCACCCCCACATTCACACACCATTCACACAGTAGTCTGCACTACTGACCGTGTGCAGTTTGTTTAAAAAAAAAAAGGCTCATAACCGGAGCATAAATAAAAAAAGGCTCATAACCTGAGCATAAATTAAAAAAAGGCTCATAACGGAGCATAAATAAACAAAAGGCTCATAACCTGAGCCGAGAGAAAAAATTTACAAAAAAAAGAGCCACAAAAACATAATTTGGCCTGACGGGGGCTCCTTCTGGTGGGCCCTCTCTGGCTCCTCAGCTGCCTGGAGGGAGCCTCGGGTGGGGGGGGGGGCGCATCTGGAGCTGGCTGATCCCCGGGTGGGCCACTGCTGGCAGGTGTGGCCTGCATGCCCTCCAAGGCCACGGCTATCCGGCTGAGGAATGAGTTGGTCTGCATCCTCAGCTGCCGGGTCACATGATACTGCTGGGCTTCTGCCTCTGCCTCCCCTGTTCTCGGATGGCAGCTGTGTTGGCCTGGACAGCTGCAGTAAGGTGTTGAACATCAGCCTGCACCTCCCCAGGCTGGTCAACACTGCAGCGCAGTTGCAGCTAATGTCCTGCACTGCCTTTGTCATGTGGCCCACGGAGGCCAGGCTGCCAGCCACACGATCCTGGTGCCCAGCTATCTCCCCCATCTGCTGGGTCTGCCTGGCCTGGTCCCTTGCCATTTGGTCATGGACCACGTCAGACACCCCCCTGGTCTTACGGGTCGTAAGTAAGAGCAAGTGCTTGGTGAATACTGTACTTGCCTCACTAGTTCGCGCCGGCGGAACGTATATGCGCTGCGCTACGCCGGAACAAATATGCGCCCATCTACCTGAATCTGGCCCTATATGTTGTTTTGTTTGTTACTTACTCCTGGCGTGACGGCCATCTGTAAACCCAGGGGGGCCATAAACTTCTATTGCCCAGGGGGCCCATGAGTTGTCAGTCCGCCCCTGAATACCAGTGAAGTGGAGAGTGGGTGAACTCGCTGTGAACCCTGGAAGGGCTGGTGTGAAGTAGGATATAATATCCCGGGGGAATTCTTTGCTCTGCTGTGGTGTTCTGGAAGCACCTGTTGAGGTGACACATGAAGCAACTCTGAGGAGGAGATATGAGTCAAAAACCTAAGTGTGAATATGAAAGATAATGAAAGTGAATAACATACTTGGATTGGCTAATTTCCTGGGGATTAGCCAGGAACAAAATAAACACTTATAAAAAAAAGTTCTAGAAAAGAACCAAGAGCAGAGAGAACTGCAATGCATACAAGGGACAGTAAATTTCAATGGAAAAGGAAACAGTCTCTTGTAAAAAAAATAAGGAAGGGTGGTGGTTAGGAGTCCTCCTGGGAGTGTTTCTTGGCTGTGCTTTTGTGAGAGACAACTTGTCAGCCCAAAGAAACTCTGGGTGGAAATGGTAGAATTATTTGTGGGATGATCTAGCACAATGTCTTAAATTTTGAGAACTCTAATGCCGCATACACACGTTTTTCATGATGAGAAAAATGCAGTTTTTTTAAAAATGGTCATTAAAAACGTCATGTGTAGGCTCCAGAGCATTTTTCTCGACGTGAAAAATGGGCATTAAAAATTTAGAACATGTTTTTCACGTTGTCATTTTTCACGTTTTAAAAACGGTCGTGTGTGTGTAGGCTTTACGACAGGAAACACACGCATGCTCAGAAGCAAGTTATGAGATGGGAGCACCCGTTCTGATAAACCTAGCATTTATAATGGAGATAGCACATTTGTCACACTGTAATAGACTGAAAAGCACAAAGACTGAAAAGCACAAATCGTCTCTCACCAAACTTTTACTTACACAAAACCAGCAAAAGCAGCCCAAAGGGTGGCGCCATCTAAATGGAACTTCCCCTTTACAGTGTCGTCGTACGTGTTGTACGTCACCGAGCTTTGCTCGAACATTTTTTTTTCACGATCGTGTGTATGCAAGGCAGGCTTAACAAGAATCACGACGAGAAAATTGTATTTTTTTCTAGGACATTAAAAATTGTTGTGTGTAAGGCCGCGTACACACGGCAGAGAACCTCGACGGGCAGAACACATCGTTCCGCCCGTCGAGGTTCTCTGCCGGCCGGCGATATCGGCGACCCGCCCGTCGGGAATGGCAACCAGCCATTCATCCAGGCGGGCCGTCGAGCAAATAGAGAGCGTGCTCTCTATTTCTGCTCGACGGGATTCCCAACGGGATGCTCGCCGAGAGCGTACACACGGCCGAGGTCCTCGCTGGAATGCAGCTTCCAGCGAGGTTCTCGCTGGTTTTCCAGCGAGAACCTCGGTCGTGTGTACGCCGCCTAAGTGGCTTAAGTCCCTCATCCACAGTGGTGAATATCTGTGGTAGGGTCATTATGCGCGGTGAGAAGTTTAGCAGGAAATTTCCATTTATAAACAATCTTGTGGTTTCACAGGAACCTATTGCAAAAACATGCTAAAAACACATATACAATTTTGCAGTATTTTTGCTGTGTTTCTACTGTGTTTTGCACCTCTGAAAAAAGAACATGTGACTCCAAAAACACACCAAAAATGCAAATGCAGGTGCGTTTTCATGCATTTTTTATGTTTTTCCATTTATTTCAATTGGAAGGTGCATTTTTGGTGCTTTTTTTTTTTTTTTTTACCAATACCAAACATGCAGCTAAAATGCAACTGACTGGTCTGAAGAGTTCCATAGAATTTAATGGTCATGCATGTTTCTGTTACTTTTAGTAAGGCAAAAACAGAAGTGGAGCAGCATGAGGAAACATAGCGGAAAATGTATTGCCAAATGCTTACCGTAATTTTCCTTTCCTGATAGACTCCATGGCAGACTATGTGTGGGGTTAACCCCGCCCCTCTCCACTGCTATAGGACCCCCTACCCATACATTTGAGCTCATCTCCATAGACAGTGTTCCGTAAATAGCCGACTCTCAGTCTGACGCTTATATTCGTATTCATTTTACATAGTTAGTCAGGTTGAAAAAAGACACAAGTCCATCCAGTTCAACCATAAAAAAATAATAATAAACAAACAAAATAAAACACAGTACATCCCATACACCCAACTCCATACCCACAGTTGATTTAGAGGAAGGCAAAAAACCCCAGCAGAGCATGATCCAATTTTCTACACGGGGGGAAAAAATTCCTTCCTGATCCCCCGAGAGGCAATCAGATTTACCCCGGATCAACTTTACCTACAGAACTTAGTACTCAGTTATATTATGTGTATTTAGGAAAGAATCCAGGCCCTTCTTAAAGCAATCTACTGAGCAGGCCAGAACCACCTCTGGAGGGAGTCTTTTCCACATTTTCACAGCTCTAATGCCGCGTACACACGGTCGTTTTTTGCGATGAAAAAAAACGACGTTTTTTGTGAAGTAAAAAACGACGTTTTTGAAACGTCACTTTCAAAGACGATGTTGCATACACACCATCGTTTTTTTCACAAAAAAACGAGGTTACGTTCACCACACTTTTCCATTGAAGCTCGCTTCATAACTAGCTTCTGGGCATGCGCGGGTTGAAAAACGTCGTTTTAAAAGACGTTTTTGCTACACACGGTGACTTTTTGTGAAACAAAAAACGACGTTTTGAAAAACGACACAAAAAATTCAAGCATGTTGGAATTTTTTTTTGGTCGTTTTTTTTAAGACAAAAAAACGACGTTTTGCCCACACACAATCAATTTAAATGACGTTTTAAAAAACGTCGTTTTTTTTCATCGCAAAAAACGACCGTGTGTACGCGGCATTACTGTGAAGAAACCTTTCCGTATTTGGAGGTGAAATCACTTTTCCTCCAGACGTAAAGAGTGCCCCCTTGTCCTCAGCGTTGACCTTAAAGTGAATAACTCAACACCAAGTTCACTATATGGACCTCATATATTTGTACATGTTGATCATATCCCCCCTTATTCTCCTCTTCTCAAGAGTGAATAAATTCAGTTTTTCTAATCTTTCCTCATAGCTGAGCTCCTCCATGCCTCTTATCAGTTTAGTTGCCCTTCTCTGCACTTTCTCCAGTTCTCCGATATCCTTTTTGAGAACTGGTGCCCAAAACTGGACTGCATATTCCAGATGAGGTCTTACTAATGATTTGTACAGGGGCAAAATATTATATCTCTATCTCTGGAGTCCATACCTCTCTTAATACAAGAGAGGACTTTGCTCGCTTTGGAAACCGCAGCTTGGCATTGCATGCCATTATTGAGCTTATGATCAACCTAAAACCCCCAGATCCTTCTCCACTACAGATCCCCCCAGTTGAACTCCCCCTAGCATGTATGATGCATGCATATTCTTAGCCCCCAAGTGCATAACTTTACATTTATCAACATTAAACCTCATCTGCCACATAGTCGCCCAATTAGACAGAGCATTGAGGTCGGCTTGTAAATTGGAGACATCCTGCAAGGACGTTATTCCACTGCATAGCTTGGTGTCATCTGCAAAAACAGAAATGTTACTTTTGATCTCAGACCCAATATCATTTATAAATATATTGAAAAGTAAAGGGACCCAGCACCGAACCTTGGGGTACACCGCTGATAACCTTGGACCATTCAGAGTAAAAATCATTAACC